>QGQB01000267.1:0-87597 GCA_003385265.1 Neonectria hederae
GGGGGGGTCGACGGTACAGGGCAATAACAAAAGTCAAGCGAAGTGATTGGGAAGCAGCCTGCGGATCGAACGAGTATCGTTAATGTGTTAAGGTGAGCGAGGCGTGGTGGCGATATGTTGTTTCGCGGAGTATGAAGATTAAGTTGGCAGCATAATCATCCAACGCGGTGGATCGTGGGTCGTGGATCTCCGGTAGGCTCGTGTCGTCGTGGTCTCGTGATGGACGGCAGGTATTGGTTTCTTCCTTGGCGGCACAGGACACAATGTATTACATGGAAAGAGAAGGGGAGGAGGCGGAGGAGGCGGAGGAGGCGGCGTCTAGGGAATGAGAACGAGACAAAGTTTCGAAGAGCAGCTTCTTGGGTTATTGAAGCGGGTTGGTGGTGGTGAGCCTTGCACTCTTTAGGCTGGCTGAATGGATGCGAGTCGAGTGAAGTTGGCCCACAAAGGCACAAATCAAGCCAAAAGCACAGCGCCGAAGCGGAACCAACAGCTAGCGCCCTGGACGCTAAGAGACAGGGAGCTAGGGAGCCGGGGGATTCGGGGTGCTCGGTCGATGGGGGCTTTCACTTCAGCTTTAGGCGGGAGTTGGCGGGTGATGGGTGGTGCGTGGTGGGGTTTTCGGCGGAGGCGCGGATGGATGGCGACGAGCCGCTAGTCTAGGTCAAGGTCAAGGTCACCCAACGACGCTTGGAGACTTGGCTTGGACCCTAATTGTTGCGTCGCAGCCGCTTAATCGCAGCCCAGGTCGTCACTCTCTCGACTTCGTCCAGGGGGAGCCGCGAGCGGGGAGGGGGGCGCTAGCGGGAGGGATTGGAGAGAGCCAGCTAGCGGCTGGGGGTGGGTGGGTGAGTGAGTGAGTGAGTGAGTGAGTGAGGGAGGGAGATGGTGAAGTGAGTTTGTTTGTCTGTCGTCTGGATGGAGAGAGATGAAAGAGTGGAGGCTGGACAGGGAGGGAGTCGAAGTTGGAGGGTGGCGCTGGTGGACGGAACGACAAGAACAAGACAAAGGGAGGGAGGCTTGCCAGCAATAAGTATTGGATAACGTTAGGTACATGTGGGGAGAAGAGGAACAAGAGAAGCAGGCAATGGAAGGCGAAGAAGAAATGGATCGACGGGGAGGAGAACGGGGACGGGAGGGGAGGGGACAGGACAGGCGTGCAGGCGAAGGTGAGAGATTTCTATTTAAATGCACGGGTGGACAACGGCGGACGTCCATTATCCATACAGCCAGGTAGACAAGCAATGTACCCGGTCTACTGCTGTCCAGCGGCACGCACATGGCAACGCCTGTACGTACTAACTAGAAGTGAGGTGCTGCGCGAGGTGTGAAAGGTGAGGCATGGGTGGCAGAGCGGCAGGGCATGCGCATGGATTGCCGCTGCTGCAGAATGGCCCCCTGGTCACAGACCGGAGCGGGGAGGGGACGAGACGAGAGGCAACAAGGGGAAGTTCGATGAAGGATGAGATGAGAGATGCCCTGGCCTGGACCAGACGAGCGAGCGGGTAAGCAAGCAAGCATGCGTGGATGTGGATGAAGACATGGAAGTTGGTGGTGGATGTGGTGGATGCGGATGCAGATGTGGATGGATGGATACGGGATGCGGGATGCGGGATGCGGGATGCGGGATGCGGGATAGTCATTGTACGGATCGGATTCAAACGGCCCTCAAACGTCCGGAGACGCAAGCTTGCCCAGCACCTCCTAGCGTCAGCCGACAAACCATCAACGGGGTTTAAACTCTTCAGCAACTCTCCAACTTGGTCCTTTTTTCATCCCTCTCTCTACACAAACCCGCATACGTACTTACACAACAAAAATGAAAATTGGAAGGCATGGAAGAGAGCAAGAAGAGGGGGTGGGGTTGCGGGATTAGGCACTAGGGATTAGAGGAAACTCGCTGTCAAGTGTCAGCCAGGGTTTGAACGAACCAGCTCAGATATGCTTCATGACATGGATGGCGGCTGTTTGGCAGAGGAGGACCTACCCCATTGAGTTCATCTTCAAACAGCCGAAGCAAGGATGCCGGAATAGTTTGTTAGTTGGTTAGTTGTAGATACCTACAGTACATGGCGTTTCCATCCTCCCACGCCCTCCCTACCTCCCTACCTGGCTGGCATTGCTATACGTAGCACAAAACACAAGTACTAGGGAACCGTCATCGATCGCGTCTCGTCCAACCCCCGGCACGGTGCCGCTGTTGCTCACGGCGCTTCTTGCCCGTCCTCAGACGTTTATTTTTTCTCTCCTCTCACATGCCACGATATCCGCAAGATATTCCTCCGTGCCAAACCGTCGGGGGCGGGGCATTCAAGAAACCTCGTCCTCTCTCTTGAAATTGTACTTCAACTTGAGTTTCGTTCCCATCGCCCTGGAACCCCAGATTGGGAGATTCTTGCGCCGTTTAGGAACATCCGAGCCGGTTTTCGCTTCCGCTGCCGACGTGGCGGCCCGCTCCCTGATAATAAGTGCCAAAAGGGCCTCTGTTCCCTTCCCTTCATCCACGGCCCCGAGTCAGAGGGGAAGCCGTCGCCAACAGCGAACGAACTCTGTTACATGCTTCCCGACGGGTCGCTCCAATGCTCTGCTGAGACCCAAATGCGGCTCGAGCGGCGAAGACGAACATTGTGTGTGTCTGTCTATCCCGCCTTCGCTGACCGACTGACGCTGGCCTGACCTGACCTCACCTTGAATCCACCCACGTACGCGCATAAACCTCACCACTTCCAGCTCGGCCATAACCTTTCCTGGCGAGTAAAGCAGGTAAGTCAGTGTTATTCGTACGGAGGTGCGGAAAAGGGTAGGCCGGCACCTGCCAGCTGCAGGCCCTCGGGCAACCCTGGAGGGGGCCGGAGATAGATCACCACGGCCACGCTGATCTTCGTTCTGTGCAGGCCTGGCCAGATCATCCTGGTCGTACCCCACGCGGGAGCTCTGCCTATGAAGGGATGGATGGATGGCGCCGCCCCCGAAGGATTGCAGTTTCTCCATTATCAGGATACGATAGCGACTGTATTTCGTACCTTTGAGCAACTACCTACCTCCCTAACTAGATATTAGTAGTCAATTGGTCCTTTTGGTGTCCGTCTGGGTAAGTGAGGGCATGGTCGATGAAATGCCATCAACGGAACGAACCCCAGTATCTACCGTACTCAAACAACCGCGCCCCCCTCCCCACCGCCACTCTCGCCAGGTCATTCATTGATGGGGAAATGCCAATCGCATCCCCAAATGGGAAGGAAAATGAAAGCCTAGATTTTACCCTGCCGCCCTGCCAAAGTGCATACAGCACCTAATTAGTCTAACTTATAAAGGTGTGTGTGTCTCAGAGTCTGCGATGCAAAGCAACCTTCCACACAGCAAAGCGTCTGTTGTGAACCCACACCCAAGCCCAGTTCGCTGCAATTCCCACATCAGGACAAAATGTGGCTGTCCCGCGTCATCAGCCTTGTTTCCTGACATGGCCCGCTTCCCGCTTTGTACCCGTGTCTCTTGCCTCTCGTGTTTATGTCGTGTCGTGCTGGTTCTAGATTAGCTGTCTGGCCTGGCTGTAATTACTGGGGTGACAGCCGGTTTTGGTCCAACAACCTGTTTTGACTTCGCGAGAAAGCCTCACCTCACGGACTTCATTCAGAACTCGCAACCAACAACAGCCACCGAAACAAAGCCGTCTTTTTCTTCCTCGCTTCCCCTCTCGCTTTCTGTCTGCTCGTCTCTGCGGCACTACGCTACCTACCTCAAACCTGCATGTACCGTCATCCTCGCCTCCCCGCCAGCCCCGTTCTCCCTTTCTCCGCCCTCCCCTCACTGGCCCCCGTCGTTGAATGGTGCCCTCAGAGTTTCCCTCAGAGTTTCCTCCAGCATCCAGCCTCGACTTCAACGTTAGGCTTGCTCTATCGACAGGGGGGTGTGGAAGATCAGCTCTAAACCCTCACTTGCCTCATCCCATGCTACAACCTTCAGTCTTGTCAGCACTGACGGAGTCAATTCAGCGAAATCGCCTTCCTCTACGCCCCCCCTTCCGAGTTGATTGCCCTTGCTTGGTGTTGTTGGTTCCGATGCCTTGCAAAGCAACACCAACTAACACATAACTAGGTCACCCACCAAGCATCTCCAGCCAACGTCTTGTCCGAACCCCCAGCAGCCAGCCACTGAAGATTGTTCTGTCCATGTTCCATCTCCGGGCCCCTTGTCCAACGGCGTTCTTCTGGCTCGATGGCGCATCCGTGATCCATCCTTTCACCGTTACAGCACAGGCAGCCTGGCAAGCACGGCAAAGCTCCACTGGTGATCGACAGCAGCTGCATCAAGTGCCAGCGGTACAAGCGGCGACCGACAGAGCCAGAGCTCGTCTAGACTCCATCTAGTTCATGTTTTGCACAATGGAAAGAAAGAAAAAAGCCCCATGTCCAGGTTAACCGGCGGTCGTCCAGAGGCCCCTTCCCGAACGGTTGCGGCGGCCGATCGGTGTTTGGTTTCCAGCCCTTCTAGCGAGATCATGTCCGTTCGGCCAACTCACTTCTGCGCCCAGGTCACCGCTACGTTGGCTGAGGACTCTGAAGAGCTTGTTCTTTTTTTTTTCTCGCTTCGCTTCCATGCGTCATGGTCGGCATTTAGCATCGATATCGACGAGACCCATCCCCTGGCAACCTGGTTCCCTTGCCCTTCAAACAGGCGAAACATGGTTCCCCCAAAGCCTGGCGTCTCTAGTTGGGGATGTGGTCCCTGTCTCGCCGCTGCGGATCGCGGCTTGCAAGCGTTGACAAGCCATCACCTGACTTCCGCACCCACCTGGGGCGTCCCCCCGGGGCCATCGGGGCCATCGATACGCATGGCATGGCACTGGCAGATCCTCATAGATGAACAAATCTTCCCCATGGCCGGCGGCTTCCTACCTTGCCGCCTCAACCGTGGTCGGAGTCGGAGTCGAAGGCCGAATGTCCAGGGCCCGGTGCCGTACCGTAGAGATATACGTGCTGCTCTTATGAGCCGTCTTCGGCCTTATTGTTACACGCCTACGCCGTCCTAACTTGATCCGGTCAATGCAGTTGGCCACCGGACCCATCCGTCTCGACTGAGACCGCCTAATTGTCCTCGTTGTCGTCGATGCCCGGCGGTGTACGACGTACGTACTTCGTAGTCACAGACAATTCGACATCCCCGGGGGGCGGAGATGCGCCCCTAATCTGTCACCCCGCAGACCACAACTCCACAGGCCAAAGAATAGTATTCGTAGACCTGATCCAAGTTGCTCGTAATCGCCAACAATCTATTCAAAAAGAAGAAGAAAAAGGTCTAGTGAGCAGATCCACTAGAACTCAACGGTGGCAGAAATTGAGCTTGAGCCTGGAGCTGCGAACGGCGTCCCTCTCATCAATTGTCCATCTACGGATCCCCATAGCGGCTGGTGATTTGACGACGAGTCGACCAAGTACAACCTAGCGCCACGCGTTCCATTCATTCAGATCCATCCGCAAAACGTGTTTGCATGCCCGCCCTTTTTTTGAGCTTAATTGAACCCGCCCCGTGAAAGAGGGCATGATCTAAAGATGACAATTGTCCGAAGCCGAGGGTGTCTGACGGCTGTTGCCTGCAAGGCAGAGTCATCCCGTGCCACCACAGCGAAAGGAACACGGCATGATAGGACTGATTCCGCTATGCAAAGTTTCGAGTAATCACCGTCCTGAGACCTGCCTTGCAGCGCCAACGCCGTTGTTGCAGCACCGTCAGCGGGAGACATCCCAGACAAGACAGGAATTTGTCAACGTGTGCTGGTAGACAAGTCGTTTTGCTAATTACCTCCACATTCCGACTGGATGCCTCCTTGTGCCATCTCCTGAGACACATGCCCGAATCATCCCGGCCGGCCGATGAGCTGTTGGTGGTTGCTCCGTTGCGTTGGTTGGACACGACAGCCACGCTCCGGACGGTACGGACGCAGACTTGCAAACTAGCAATAGCAACGCCAAGGCAAAGGGGTAAGAACGGTCGATTACCGACGAGCAGAATGTCCGGGCCGGGCATACGTATTCGTACAGGTAGGTGCATGTAATATTCTCTCCCGTACGTTTCCGTGTCATCGATTCCGTGGCATTGACCCTTGTTGCCAACCAACAAACAAAGACATGTTCCACATCACGACGCCCTCTCCTGATTTTCTTTTTTAGTGTCGGTATCCGTCCTCCGTGTTTGTTGACCAGGACGCGGAAGGGGGGCGCCTCTCAGTTTGGATCACTGGGCAGTAATCATGCCAATCACCAACAAGAGCGCCATCATCACATTCGTGGCTTCGCCAAGACACTGATTCTAGCGGGAAATTATGCTGTTGGCTTCCCTTTGCAACGAAGGCTAAATCGGTGGCGGCACAGCTTTCAGATCGATCACCAAAAGATGACAGCTGAACCCACCTCATAGATCCGTCATCCACGTCTCCCGGGTGGATCCCTTCACTCTTCTCGGGAACTGGACGGGCTCACGATACTCGAGCCTAACCATCCAACCCGGGCCTGCATGTATGCAATCATAACCATCGGCTGGTGCGCAGGACTGGACCGTTGTGCTACATGGCCTCGGTGAACGTAGTGGCTTGATTCGACCGAAAGGCTTTAAGTTCCCGACCTGGGAAGGCCAGTTCGGCATCTTGTGCGTTTGAGCATAGACCAGGATTACCCTGAATCTTTCATGTCTCTCACCCCCCGCACTTGCACGATAGGAGGCTGGCCGTCGTGACGGGAAATAGGAGCCACTTGGAATGGACGGGCCTTCGCTGTAACTTAACCTGGGTGAATATAGCCCGGCTGGACAACTTACGGAAGGTCTATCGGTGTGCAGGGCTGTTGGCCTGAAAGATGAGTTCAATGCTCCCTGGCAGACCACGCGTCTACATGGGCAATGCTTTCATCATAGGGCTGAAGAAGCAGAATCACTCATGTTCTAGACCATTCGTGGGAGGGAGACGCCTGGTTCTCTACCCATGCCATACAAAGTCGGGGGTGAGGTGTAGCGTCAGCAACTTCTTTCGTGTTGGCTTGTTCGTATATGAATTGATGAAAAGTTGGACAACCTTTATAGCTAGAATGAGCATCATATGCCATAACACGCTTATCATGGTGTAGGATATATCTTCTATAAGCCAGAAAAAAAATTTAAAATTTTTTACTTGAAATTAGGGAAATAAAGCAGAGGATGAATCTCCTTTTACACATCCCACCCTCCTTGTCGTCTGTGTTTAGCCGTCTTACTGACTTGCCAGGGAATGCCACGGCAATGGATGGATTTAGCACGGTGGAGCAAAACCTGACTCACAGGGATATCGTCCGCGGAAGCGGAATCAGCCTCCAAGGCTGTTCTCCAGCTCTCTCCCTTCCTCGCAAGTTCATAACGAGGCCGGGCTATCCTAGAGAGATTGGGACGGTGATGGCAGCGCGAACAAAGAGCGACTACTTTCATACTAACTACGTATTGAAAAACATGGAAATCTGCCAGCCCGTCATGTGCCTTGCTGGACAGGTAGTTCTCCATGAAAATGGCCTCGGAAAACCACACCATCAACAACGCTCGGTCTGTTCTCGACGACCCCGGCGATAGATGCCGCGGCCGTCTAGACCGGACCGGGCAAGGGCTGCTCCGCCCGGATCGAGCACGTCGGTTACCCGCCGATGGACATGGCGTGCTCCCTCCGAACTTGGCCGCGGGGCCTAGCAACTTGGCGAGTGTCTAGTCTGTTCTCTCTTGCTGGCTGGGGGCTGAAACCCTCGTCAGTGTTTGCTCGGTGCAATGGACGGATAGTTACGGATGGCAGGGCACGGGGCTTCTCCGCAGTGAAGGGAGAGAGACAACGGCCCTTGGTTCAATCTTAGCTGCATCGAACTAGTTGACGAGATGATCAGCAGAAACCAAGACGCCCACAGCATCCTTTCACCAATCGTCCATGATGTGGAGGACGCGGTTCCGCACCGTCTCTGTGTGACATCCTGACTCTTCTGCGGGAGCACCCGACATTTTCCACCATCATGAACCCGGATTAGCTGACGTTACGCACGTTGTTTGTCGGCTCGCGGTTCCCCTATCGATCGGCGCCTCGGCGCATCTGCACACACTACTGCTGTACGTGCAGGACCTCATGTCGTTAAGCGCCCCGCCATTTCGTCGCAACCTGCCATGGACGTCGTTTGACTAACGATGCTTAATTTACTATGTACACCCTCCGGTTGAGAGCTGAAGGAACACGGGAAAATGCGAGTTTGAGGGCGCTTCTATATTAATTCCCGGAGGGTTATATCAGAGGCTATATCAGACTGAAGGCCGTCAACGGTCAGCCAGACTGATTCCAAATTTGCCGAGCCCTGGGTTTCATGTACGAATATCTTTGCCGTGTACCTACAACGGCGCCGCTGTGGACTCCGATCCAATCCGTAAAAGGCCCGGCCCCGGAGGTTCGATGTCCGGCGCGACGAACAGCCCTGAAAGACAAGTCGATAGAGAGGGAACCTACTAGAACCAAGGGAGGACAGCCGTGGAAAATCACACGTCCTCAAATCAACAACACATGCCCCTCGGAGCTCTAGGTTTCGGTCCACGCTACGGATCGCAACCGCAAACGTAAACGCACCGCACGGATCTGAAGAACGACCAGGTTCCCAGCCTCTCCCGCTCATGGTGGAGGGAACGGCGGCGGCGCAGGGGTACCGATGCGTATGTCAGCAGTCCGCATCTGCACGACAACGGAAGCGGAATTAGGATCAGAAGGGATATCCTCACATGGACGGAAGGGAAGGGAAGGGGGAGGTAGAAGGAGTAAGGCCGGGAGAATCAGACTTGTGACGGCGCCGTAAATGCCCGTTGTTACCCTTCGAGGCCACATCCGCGCCGGGGAGGGTCTGTCCCGGTTGGTCAATGAACGAGCAACGGACGGACAGACAGACGAGAGACATGACAGCAGAGCAAGGAGGCTGAGCAGTGAGCAGTGAGCAGTGAGCAGCGAGCAGCGTCGGCGATGGAGGCAGTCAAGATCAGCTGCGGAACCGTGCCGCCCGGCCCGTCCGTCCGCGAGGAAGACACCCGGGGTAAGCCATGCGAGAAAAGAGGTCATCTTCTACACTGCATGTGCAGCATATTCGCACGCAGTAATCTAATACGTACTGCTTCGTATGTCACCGGCGTCAGTCAAGAAACCGGCGTCATCGAAAGCTGCATGTCTCACGGTTGACCGGTGCCGCCGGGGGCTCCGTAAACCCAATCCCAACCCGTGCCGTTGTGCATCATGTTCCCACGCCTTGGCGAACCGCCCGCACAAGAGAGAAAAACAAGCGAAGCTGGGCGGAATGGGACTATTTCTGCGTCTGCTCATTATGGGTCTTTTTCACAAATCCGTTGTTTCCTTGCCGTAATAAATAAACCAATGTCCCTGTGCCCACCACGTGTCCCGCGTGGGGACGGGACGGTGAGCCTAGATCTCATGACGCCCTAGGCCGGCTTGATCGGCCACCACTGGTGACAAATTGCCTTAGCTGCCGTTAAGCATCAAGGGCTTCTTTGAGGACTCGTCAGTGGAGGTTTCCCGTCTTGTGGCTTTGCTTGCGAGACGCACCGCACTGCGCTGCGCTGCACTTTGCGTAGGCGCTCATCTCAGTTGCAGGGCAGCCATCACTGGGCAATGGCATGCATGACGGCTGCGGTGTCATGCAGCTCGACGGCGCCTGGGCGAGGATTTCGATGGATCAGAGGGGGATCGTTATCAGTGGGGGATTGGGGATCTAGAACTCGCGGCAGTTCAGCATGCCGTCCTGTCGCAGATGTGTGACCAAGGGTGGCTCGGAGATTTGTTGGGAACTGGCTGTTATTGCCGGCTAAAGTGAATCATTCTCCAGGCACGGACATTGTTGCATTTGGTCAAGTGCGGGAATGTTTATTTCAAGGCTCTTGTTGTATTGCCTGTCCCATCTCATGGACTTTGCGAAACTGTCAGAGGAAGGTATGCTACATCGAAATACTTATTTTCATATACCAGACATGCATTTCAAAGTCTCGAATAAAATATTTCCGGGCCTACAACTTCCTAGGAACTGTTAGTAGTTCGCCTACTCTTAAACGTTTGACATGATTTTGGCGAGGATATCCGATTTGCCTAGTTGTCTGTTTTCAATTGGACGAAAGCTCTCTCTGCCTTGTTGGGTTACCCAGAACGTCAGATTAATACTCAGTACACTTAGTACGCAAGCTTCGCATGAAATGGGGTGCTTCGGGTGTTCCTGGCTGTGCTCGAGAGTGTCGTCCAAGGCCAGGTTAACCATAGTTATACAATGGGTCATGTATCATGCCACCGTCAAGGCTCGGTTTTGGCAAGATAACTGAGTGAATACTTCTGCGCGCATTAGCATAATAAGAGTGTTGCGGGGTTGTTTTCTATGTAAACTTCTGTCATCGAGGTTGATGCCTATCATATCAAGTTGTCTAGGCCTAGAGTATAATTTCGCGAATTCACTGCAGGCAGCGAGGCGTAGCACTGTTTAAATCGCAAAACCCTCGCCAGTTCAGATATTTTATCGACTTCAACTGTTTCTCTTAGTTCGCCAAAAGTAATACACTTGGCGATCGAGGTTAGTACACGGTTCCAGTAAGAATGTGACCCAAAGAAGACTCGCTACCGGAAATTCAGGACAGGACAACGAAATTCTTAATACAACCTGATTAAACCAACTGATTCTTCGCCTATACAAACAAGAATTTACCTACCTCTCGGATCGTAAGTGAGATTCGGGCTGGTTTGGCGACCTGTCAGCTCAGTTGAGCCGGTGGACTGGACATGACATGACATAGAGTTAAGCCATCGTCTTAAGTAACCGAACAAGGCAAAAAGGAGAGATAAAATGGGGTTCTATTGAACCAAGCTATCTCCCAAATCTGCTTCTCAACTACTACAAAGGATCTGGGGGAAACAAGTCACCTAGAAGCAAGCCTGGTAGCGTGCTCATGTCAAACCCGTATGAGCAAAGCAACTCCGAGAATCGAAGTCGACTTGTTCACCAATCATGAGCATTGTTAAATCTCGGCTATATAATGCTTTAGGCTTCGGTGCTTTTACTTCTGATTTATGAAGTTAATTGTTTGTAGCTTTGCATCTGGCCAGCACAACAAAATTTATGTTTTTACCATCGAATGCTCGCCGAAGGATTACCCTACGAACATAGACGAGCTTTTTCTACTCGCTTTCTTGCACTTGGGGCTCCCACTACGATCGAAACAATCACCAAGGGTGACCGACACAGAACGAAGAGTCGCATGCCAGTTGAATCCCTAACGATATTAAAACAAAGCAACTAACCTATACCAAGCGACAAGAATGGTGTTGGTCAAGGATCTTTGTGGGATTTCACTCCAATGTCTATAATGAATCAAAAGACATAGTTCTCCTAAATTTTTGACACCTGTAAATATGTGTATTGTGTGCGCCTACTTATGTTAACCACATTTTCTGTGTTTGACTACTCCAAGATACAAATTGTCTCGTTGTAACACTTATAGCACGGGCAACGCGACAAGTGATAACCATGACAGCAGCATGTCTTTCAGGATCCTCAAGGCCAAAGCTCAGTGGTTACCCAGGACTCATCAACCAGCTTATAGTTCCATCTCCGCCCCAAGTCCGGATCCGACAAGTCGACCTGGTCCACCTCCTCCGGCACGATCACCACCACCCGAAAGTTCTCCCTCGCAGTCTCATCATGCAGATCCTCTACCTTCTGACCCAGTGACAGCCCCGGCGATGGCTTCTCGCTCAACGGCGTTCCGGGGAAAGGGTTTCGGAATGATCCCCGCATCCCTGGACTTAGATTGCCGAAGTGCGCCGTCAACTCGCGGCCCCAGTCCCAGCCGGCGGGGTCTTCGCTACTGTTGAGGCGCATACATTGCTTGATGGCCGTCTTCACCGGTACCGCAGACTCGGAGTCAATGTCTGGGCCGAGAACGTAGGCGTGCCCGCGTACGCGCCATTGGGTCCGGGACGGCTCGGCCCAGAACACGGCTTCGACGGGACCGCCGCCGCCGGACTGAGATTTGGATGCAGCTGCATCTTCGGCGCCGGACTGATAGAGCTCCGTGGTCTTCTGCATGCGGGCGTCATTTGTAATAGTCAGGAGATCGCTCTCATACACAGACGGGTTGAGCGGCGCCGGATTCTTAGGGTTGGGGTCCAGCGAGGCCCACAAGCCCCGGAAAACGACAGTTCGAGACCGGGGCGAGACCCGGGGCGTAGCTCCGGCAGAAGATGGAGGTTCGTGATGCAGCGTGCTGAAGGAGCATGTAGGAAGGCTCATGTCTTGGATATGGGCGAGGAACGTCTTCCGCCATGGCGCGGGGGATGACGCGGGGTTTTCGGGTGTCATCGTCTGGTGAAGATGGCGAAGGATGAGCTGGGTGCGTTTAATGGGGGTTGTAGAAGGCCTCATGGATGGAAAGATACGATAGCTAGATTCGCATTTTTGAGGACAGTGACTTTGATATTTGGATGGTTGTGCAGGTGAGGTGGACTTGTATGATACGCTGAGTGGTGATGATGACGTCTAACCCCACTTACTTGATAGATCCAGATCGTTGTTAGACGACCTTAAAACGCCGACATAATCAACACAGGACCTATGCGTCAGTCTACAATGAGCTACTGCTGCAAATCATGGTTGCCTACGCTTGAGAATAAGCCTGGAAAGATCTAATATTCACTGGAGTACTATTCGCTAACGCGGATTGGTTCTCCTGAAGGTTCATGACAATAGACTTGTCTCGATTGATCATGTAGTCATGAATCCATGCCAGTCCAATTACACATGACTCTTGCATGAATTGCAGATCAGGTCCAACCAAACTTACCCCGACACTTGTGCTTTTTTGATCTGCTCAACTCTAAACTCTGGCGTTGAAGGTAAAGGTGACACGGGACAGTTGCGCAACTCTGTTACTGCAAATACCGAAGTACTATAGGTAACTACTACCTGGTTTAATAAATATCCCACTACATCAAGAAATTGCATGCGCCAAGGATAATGAGAAGGATGAAGGGGCTTAAAAGGCAACTGCCGCAAGGCGAAGGGAGTGATGTGAATGTGGTCAGTCTACCTCATGCCACCTTAAGCCAGCTGCCCTTACCCACGCCGGGGCTTTAACTCGTGTGACCATCATTGGTCACCTTTCCACTTAGGGTCTTGAGGGGAAGCCGATGCCAGGCCCAGACCCGCGGGCTGGGATGAGGGCTAATTCGTTAGCTCAGAAGCGGGTAAGCACTGACTGGGTGAACTGCCGAGTGGGAATCGAAGACAAAGGAAGACGTGAGATTAGATGGCGTCGTCGATGAGATGGGAAAGATGATGAAAGCCGCGTCGATTGGTTTTCTAGCACCAGCGCCAACTGCGGATCGGCGTCCACATTTAGCAGGTGGTGTCCGGTGTGTCGCTCAGCCGTCTATCGCCTCAACTGCCATTAGCATCATCCCGACGAGCCGGCAGATGCGTGTGTCTTGGCTTGGATTGGAGGCCAGTCACCACCCGTTGATTCAGGACGGAACTAGCCGGAGATGTCTCGAAGATGGTGCTGCCACGCCGAGGAGTTTGGGCCTGGGACTGGATGAAGTGAGCTGGACTCGGGCTGCTCCACGCGGGAAGGATTGCTATTAAGAGCAGCTGCCGAGGCCCGGGGGCGTCCCCGATGTCGCCTGCGTACCGAGCTCCGAGAGATGTGCGATGCTAGGGGAGATTGGGTTGATGGAGCCCAATGGTGTATAGGGCTGCTGGACAGACAGATGCAATCCAGTCCACGGCTTGGGCCAATGACCAGATAAAGCATTTTCTCCCTTGTTCCCGTCGCTGATGAACTGCTAGAGAGTTAGGTAGTAATTACTTAAAGCGCACCCGCTTCTTTCCCCTTGCCTCGCTCGGCCTCCTCAGCTTCTCCTCCATCCAAGGCTGATTGATTGATGCCATGTCTTCGCCTGCCTGGTCTAGCTTGGGGCGGCGCCTCGGTGGGGCGCAAGACCTAGCGACGGCTTGATCCAGGCCAGCCACGAGAGTGGTTTTTTCTCCAAGGATGAAGAATGATGACATTCACTGAGGGTGGTTTGCCGGAGCCGGAGCCGGCACTTGTTGAAAGCTGGAGGGCTGCACGACGGGGGGGAGGAGGGGGGCTGGCTGAAGAGAGATGGGAGGGAGGCCTCTGGTGTGTCCGTCTCAGCCATCACATCATTCATGCCTATTCCATCGCATCCGCGTTCCTCGGGTCCGATAAGGACTGGATATGGCAATTGGAACCCGAAAGGTGACAAAAAATGACGATGGATGGTCTGCCTGGAATAAGGTACTGGTAGTACAAAAATTACCGTTGGAGTGCTCAGGCTTGGCGGTACGCTGCGGCGGTGTCTTCTCGGCATGGACGCGCAAAGCCCCCCCACTGGAAGGTGGCGGTTCAAGCCTGCAAAAACCACCAGACCCGACGGCTATGGATGGTCCAAGCACATATCCATATGCCAGACGCCATGACGGCCATGTTCCGTAGGTAGCCAAGGCCACACAGCCTGCGTGCAGAGAGAGGAGAGGGAGAGAGAGGAGAAAGACGAGGCGTTTTCCAGCTCACGGACGTCGTACGGAGTAATAGCAGGAATAATAATGTCAGTGTATATCGTTTCATGGATAACTTAGGTGTCTACCTAAGGTAGGTTGGTGACTTTCCATCTTCGGCTGATTAATTGCCTCGAAATTAGTTGCCTTTTGTATGCCCTGGGCTGAATGGATTGGATCCCATTCCCGCCCGCACTACGGAGTACCTATACGTACTTATCCGCTATGTACCTGCTCGCCCGGCGGACTAGGTACAGCTGTGCCACTGGACTACAGAGCTAATGGGCACCTGGGTTGCTGGCTGGGCCACTGGACTGGGGAGGTAGTCCGCGCTCCGCCCCCGCCTTTTCGGNNACGCCCCCCCCCCCCCCCCCCTCTCAAGAAAGTTCCCACCCGAACCCCTTCGTCTCCAATTCCCTTTTCTTTTCCGGGTTTCTTCACTGTTCCAAGATTGCCTTATTCCCACCTGCAAATGCTCCATGCCCTTTGGTTTTGCTGTCGTTGCTGTCATTGCCCCCCATCGCCTGCACAGTAATAACTTCGGCACCTGCACCCCCGTACGCGCTTCTTTCTCATTTGCCCTTCGGCTGGCCCTCTGGTCCGTCTTAACCGTCAAACATCTCCGTCGTTATTCCCAGCACTCAAAGCCGAAACAACCGGTACACCCGCCAGCCCCCTTGTGTATCCCCGTCTGCGTCCTCTGTGCGCTCTTCTGGGGCTGTCAAGTTATTCCCGGCTAGCGACACCACGCAATCAAGCAAGCAGCAGCACCACCTGAATCAGAGCCTCAATTTGCGGCCGGAACCAGATCGCGGCCCGGGATTACGCAGGAACTGCTTGCTGCTTGCTGCTCACCATCTCCTCGGGTCTGGAGGCGGCGAGTGAGTGACAGCTGATGCAACGAGCAGCCAACTCAATGGACCTGTCTCAGCGCTCGAATCCGAACCCGCACCACGCTCATCCGCAGCCCCAACACCAACACCAACAACACCATCAAGCACCACCACTACCACATCATCATCACCAGTCGCATCAACTCTCACACCATTCGCACCATCACTCACCCTACAGTCCTGCATCGGCGCCTCCTCCTTCGCACTCGGCAGCCGGCGGCCATGCATTGACGCCTGGATCCGCGTCTTCCACCTCTGTCGTCACCTCCCCCATCTCCGCCTCCCACCGGCTGCCTTCAGCTTCCGGAACTGCCTCAAACTCCAGGCATCACCGGCCAAGCGATTATCAGGACGAGACCGATGACCAGGACGACACCACGCCTCTTAACGGGAACGAACCTCCCAGGAAGAAGCAGAAGCGTAACAAGCCCACGTTGTCGTGCCATGAGTGCGTCGAGCGCAAGACCAAGGTGCGTTGACCCCCGTCACAATATCTCTGGCTATCTCGGATGAGATGCGCCCACTTCTGCAGACTGCCGCCCCAGAACTCACTCAACATGACCTGTCACTGTACACTTTCCTTATTGGCCAATATTGTCCTTGTATATGCTATTTGTCTATAATCTTAATCTTGATAATGCTATCGCATACCGGGTGTCCGTATCAATCACTAACAACCTGGCCATAGTGCGATCGGGGCCGACCACACTGCCTTGCCTGTAAGTGCAGCCCCCCTTTTCACATAGTACTTGAAGATGCTAACTTTCCCAAGGCATAAAGCGTCAGACCGAGTGCAGATATGCGCATGTCGCAAACCTACTCGAGTATGCTTCCCCCCCAACTGCTAGAAGCTGTCGGGTCCTAACCTTGATACAGAGAGACCACTCGGTCAGCAGCCAATGGCCGACGTATGACTAAAGCTCCCAAGAAGAAAGCTGGTTCCAGTGGCAAGTCTCCAATCCCCAACATCGCCGATCGAGGTATCCCGAACGACCCGGGTGCCTCTTCCAGAGGTGCCGTCGCCCTCTCCATCGGCCTCCTTTCCAACGTCCCTTATTCGTTACCCACCGCCAGCAATGTCTTTGGAATCGGATCGGAGCATCCCTTTGCCAACTATTGGACCTGCGAGGGAGGCTTACCCGAGGTCATTTCTGTACTCCCGGAAAAGATACAGGCGGACATCCTGTTGAGCCGCTACTTTGAATGTGTCGATCCCGTGTATCCCATGATTCACCGACAAACCTTCTACGCCGACTATGAACACTTCTGGCAGATGGGAACGCAGGAAAAGAATGAGGTGGATGCTTCCTTTGTGGCCTTGATATTCGTAATGCTGGCATTGGGCACCCAGTTCGTGACAACGTCAACATCATCCCGGGAACGAAAGCAAACGGCTGAGTTCTACGCGTCGGCCAGCAATCAAGCTCTTCGGGTTTCGTCTTATTTGAGCAGTGCCTCGTTACGATCGATCCAGGCCATGGTTCTCATCACGTATTTCCTCATCAATGACAATCACGCATCGGATGGATGGGCGTTTGCAGGAATCTTGATCCGACAGGCTTACGCCATGGGCCTCCATCGCGACCCTAATATCGGTACGTGATGGTTTTGTGAAGGCTTAACTGGACATAATCTAACTTTGCGCAGTGACGCCCAATGCTAGTCTCTTTGAGAAACAGCAGCGGAGAAAGCTGTGGCAAGCTGTATTACTTCAGGACACGTTCCTGACAGTACTCCTGTCCTTGCCGCCGTCGGCAACGCACACTGATGTGTCAGTTGAGGACTTGTTGGATGATGGTTCCTCCATCGCAAATAGCGACCCCACGGACACAGCATATATACGAGGCTCGTGGACACTGGCGAATCTTGTTCAGGAGACCATATGCTCGCCCCGATCATTAGACGTGCCCATCTGTACCACAGCAAGGCATAAATCGAAGCTGATCGCCGACTTCCGAGCGGTGTATCGATCCTTTCCGGATGTGTTTCGGTCATGGGATCCGGATAGCATCACAGCGTTAGCCAAGACTAACAAGAGGGTCGTTCGGCAGACATTGTTCCTGACGAGCAACTACTTCCACAATTTGATGCTCGTTCACGCCTCAGAAAGCCCCGATGTCCCAGTCAACATCCGAGGCACGCTCGAAGCTGCGCACGACGCCATCAGCGCCTTCTTCCTGCTGTTCGCACTCCTTGAGATTGAAGCACGGGTTTGGTGGGTGTTTAACCATCGAGCCTTTTTGGAGGCGCTATGTATTGGTCATGTTCTCCAGGAGGCGGCACGGGAGCCTGGTGCTGCTGAGGCATTGGCAAGGGATCCTCTGCTTGTGAGGGCGAAAGCTGATATCAGTGAGTGGACTCGGCAAATACGGCCACCGTAGGCTTACTAACATGTCGACAGCGAGGATGATACAGATCATGCAGATTATGGGCGAAGACTCGGACGTGGCCCGGACTCGAGTGCAGGTGCTGAGCGAGTTTCTGGCTTAAGGCGGGGGTGGGATGGGAATTGGATGGCCAGATGATCACGACAAGCTTGGGAAATGAAGCATGGAGGTCGTCGAGGTCAAGTTGAAAGAACCTGGCCGAAGAAGAGAACTCTCAGTTGTCGACTTACAACAGGTATGTTGTTGATAGTTGCGTGTAGGCGGATATACCTGAGATCATTTTGGTTCCGAGATTACGAAACGAGCGGACGATGAACAAGCCCTTTTTTTGTATCCCTGCAACGTCTATTTCCAACAAGCAGATGAGACAGAGCGAGAACGTGGAGATAAAAGTGTAGCGCGTCCAATCCTGAGACGAGCAGAATGACGAAGGAGACGGTTCTTGGCAGCGCCTTCATCTGGTGTAGATGGCCGGCACGAGATGCTGAAGACGCCCGGCCCCACCGACGGGCCTTTCGAAGACTGGCAGGAGCGTCGGACCGCTGCCATTGGTCAGCGAGGTCAACGGGGAGCATTGACTTGTGGGGCTGAGGAAGGGACTCGTCAGCTGGTGAGCGCTGATTGGCTGGCAGCGAGAACCCGCGGACAAGGTGGGTTGATGGATTGCGCAGCCTGGGCCCGCTTCCCACGCGGTAGGGTACGCAAACTGCATTCCTTTAATCGCTGCGTCAAGGTAATTAATTAATAAGTAGCCAACTACTTAACTCTATACATAACTTAATCTACGCACTTAGTCGTGGTTCGTATCCACGAAGCAAAGCTGAAGTTACCAGCATAGGGCATAACGCATAATACCGTCCTGTTCTCTGCAAAAAAAAAACCCCCCGACAGGTTAACAAATACTATCTACGAATACAGCTACGTGTGTGTCTAGTGAGGTTTGCAGCGAGATGAGATGGCAAGACTACATAGTAGATGATGAAAAGACAACTCGAAAAGAGATGAACAAGGAATTGTCCCATCTCATGTACAATAATCCTCTGCGGCTTCCCATTCGTACTTCCCACCCCTCCATCCCAAAGAGGCAATAAATCGAATAAGCCAAAAGGCCGGGCCCACAGGGCCTACGTACCTATCCCCGGGGCACCGCGCGTCACTTGCAAATGGAAGTGGGCTACCCTCCCGTAGTTCTCTTATCGGCCTCGCCTCGCCCGCCCACATCCCTTCAACCAGCTGACCGACTGCCTTCGCCCAGCGCCCTCTCCTCCAGGCAGCCCTCTTTTGTACCTCGATCCCGCCTGAACTTGCATGTCTTTTTTGGCTTTCTCGTTTTTCTCTTACTTGTTCTATCCTATCTGCCTGCCTGCCTGAACGAGATATACGAAGGGGGGCCCTGTGAAATAGCTGCCTGTTTTCGCCTCCACCACGGGAACTTGAGGCACATACATCGCGACAGAGTTGAAGCACGAACACAAAACGCAAATCATCGGATCCTGACCCTGGTGGCCTAGCCTAACATGCGCGGCCTCACCAAGGCTGCTGCCTTTTTGCTGGTGCCGGCGCTGGCGAGGGCTTCTCCCTTGAGTCTGGATGGTGAGTTTCTGTCGTCTTTACTTGGCTTCGTCTGTCTTACACCTTTCATCCGCTAACACCGTGGCAAAAAGAAGACTCTCGCCCCCATCCCTGGGCCATCGTTGACCTGAAGACTCCCGAGGGCACCCATGACGTTGAGGCTCTGGTAATAATAGCCCGCTTAACTCTAAGGCTTGGCGCCTGGCTCATGGACTGTACTTATTAACCCTTCCCTCTCTCACAGACACTCGTCCTCGACCTCAAGGAATCAAAGGACATCTGCGGCGAGACCAAGCTTCTCATCAACGACCATGAACTCGCCTTCAACGAGGACGGCGCCGGGTCCGGCTCCGTCCCCTTCGGCGAAGAAAGCGTCATGACGGCGCACTGGGTCTTCACCTGCCTCATCCCGGACGGCAAGCCCGAGGCCCAGCTGCTCCAGTTCGCCGTCGATAAGCTGGACGGCGAACCCGTCGAGGACCTCGCCTTCTTCATGACCTTCCGCCAGACTGCGCCGGCCGTCGTGCTCAATATCGGCGGCGATGCCATCTCAGAGGCTGCCGTCACCACCGCCGACCCCAACGACTCTCTTCTCGATATCCCGGCCGAGGAGGGACACGCCCAGCAGCAATCGCTGCCCGACCGGGACGACGAGCTCAAGGCACAGATCCAGGAACTCGAGCTCCTGCACGCGCAGGCCGAGGAGTTGATGGACCTCATCCGCACCAAGGAGATGGCCATCCGCGAGCGCCTAGGCGACCACCGCGGGCACCCGCCGCCCATCTTCGTCATGCTCAAGGAGTGCAACAGCGTGGGGTGCGTCGTGCGCGCCCTCACCGACAAGGTCAGGCACACGGCCGGCAGCCTGTACGGCGGCCTCTTCAGCCACGGCCATGGCTGGAACGATTATCATCACGGACACGGCGGGCCTCACCAGGGCCCTCCTCACCATGGCTTCCCCGGCAATCACTCGCGACTGGCCCCGCCGCCTCCTCCGTTCTGTCCTCCGTGTCACGCACCTCCGCCACCGCCGCCTCCTCCTCCTCCTCCTCACCATGGCGAGCATCCTCCTCCCCCTAAGCACAACGAGCCTCCGTTCGATGGTCCCCATAACGGAAAGCCTGACGATGAAGAGATGCACGCTCCTCTCGAGTCCAGCGAGGAGAAACGGCCTTTCCCCCATGGTCATGAAGGCCACGGGCCGCCTCAACACGGACACGGCCCAGCTGGCCATCACCATCACCATCCGGTATGTCCAGACCCGCATGCGGTGCTCTCAGTCCTTGCTAACATCGCTCCGTAGCCTCCCCACAACCCCTTCATGGCAACCCTCACCATGGCCGCAGTCGCCCTCACTCTCTTCGCCATCGTCGGCATCGGCTACATCCACCGCCGCAACAGCATTCTTACCCGCGACTCCCGTCGAGCTGCCCGCCGGTCCTCCCGTCGTGGCAGGCCCTGCCTGAAGGCCATGATCCGCCACATCCTCACCCGATGGACTGGCGAGTACGACGAGGAGAAGCAGGCCATGCTGCAGCAGCGCCGACGCCGATCATCCAGCGGAGACAGCGTCACCATGGAGCAGGAGATTGCGCGGTTCCGCGAGGCCGCCTTTATGGTCGAGGGTCTCGTTGCCGCCGAGGAGGGCCGTAACGCCCATCGCGACATGGGTCCTCCTCCTCACCTTCACTCTCACCACCACAACCACCCTCACGGTCCTCCTCCTCCCCATGGCCCTCGTCTGCCGCAAGGCCCTCCCCCGCCTCCGCGACTCCCGATGATCCCCAAGGACGCCGAGGCCACGGCGTACCCGGGTTTCGTGGCTGCCGAGGAACGCTTGCCCTCATACGATGACGAGACACACGACGCCTCCGTCGTCTCGGACGGATGCCGCTACATGCCCGGCGCGGCCGATTACTCGCCGTCCACCACGGCGCCCACAACGAGTGACGTGCTCGGGGACTCGAAGTACTAGAGTGCGTCGTGCTTGCCATGTCTCCTTTGTCTCGTAGCTTTTGCTTTTGATTTCTTCTTCCGGTCATGGAGTTTTTTCGGGGGTTCATCTATTAATATCCCTTGCCCCCTTCAGCTATTTCTCTCTTCCTCCCCAGCGCTTGCGTGTTGCATACGAGTCAGGATTTTATAAACGTCTTTTCCTTGGTAATGGGTTGGCATATGAGTGATCGAAGCCCGTGTATCAAGTAGTACATACAATAAAATTCACTTCCAGCCCCCTTTTTCTCTAGCCACCCGCTTCTCTATCTGCCGAAGGTAACGCCTGTAAACTCCGAATATGCATGCCACCACCCATCACCCGTAGATGAACCCCTCGTAATTCTTCGCCAGTTGCGTCACGCCCTCCTCCATCGTCCATCCCTTGACGCGGCACACCCACCGGCATATTTCTTCGAGCGCGGCGTCCATAAACTCACCCGCCGTGTGCAGATCACTCTCGACAAGGATGCGGTCGTCCGGTAGAGCCCGCAGGACGTCGTCGGCCTTCTCGCGGCTGGCGTCAGTACCCAGGTTGATGCCAGAGGAGAGCGAGACAAAGATTCGGGCGGGGATTTCCCGGTGTAGGTACTGCTTGATAACCTCAACACCAGCGCTGAAGGAGTGGAGGCAGATGCGAGGCGGAAAAGGCCTTTCCGCCGCCTCGTCATTATCCTCGTCCTCGGATGAGAAGTCCTCTGCCCCTTGCGCCACTAACTTGCGTTTCTTGCGCGTCATGACCTCCCGCTTATGGCCCTTCCACGTCGCCGCGAGCGTCTCATAGAGCACGCCGTGCGCCTGCACGCCGTGGACACTAACGGCGCGGCGCATGCTGGCGGCGAGACGCAGCTGGGCCGCTAGGACAGCACGCTGGTGCTCCATGCGGACCCGGTGCGGGCTGAGTAGCCGGCCCTCGCGACCGCCGGGGGTCAGGCCGTCGTCGCGGGTGGCCTCAGCGGGCTGATCCCAGGCCTGCGGGAGGCGGAAGGCTTTGTCGAGGCCGATTTCGCCGACGAGGGCATGTGGATGGGCGGCGAGGCGGGTACGTGTGGAGGAGATGAAGGTAGAGATGGGAATCGGAGTTGGGAGGGAGGCGAGGAAGGACGGAGAAGGGGCCGGGGCGAGGACGGAGGTGTAGTGGGCTGCTTTTGCGGCGGCTTCGGCCTCTTCAGGTGAGGTTCCGGAGGTCTGGTCGGAGCCGGAGTCGGAGCCGGAGGGCCGGTATGTAGGCTCCGGGGCTTGGTCGTCATAGAGCTGATGGGAGAACCACGGATGCCAGCCAAAAGCAGGAACAACGAAGGTGTCAGCTTTCCCGTCAGTGGAGAAGGTCGCCTGGTCCGGGGCGGGATGCTTGGCGGCAACGTCGGCGACGAGGTCCTGGTCCTGGTAGCGGGTGGCCATGACGGTCAGGGCGGCGGCACGCATGGTGGGGAAACTCGCGACCGAGGCCATGGTGTCGGTCGGGTGGCAGTGGGCGTCGTACACGGGGAGGTGCCAGGGGAAGGGCAAGACAGGCGTGTCGGCGTCCTTGTCCGTGTCGCCATGACGAGGGTGGTTTGGGTGGTTTGGGTAGTCATGCAGGCCGAGATGGGGGTGTTGTTGGCACATTGCGGTAGTTGTCCGTGTTAGAAAGGATGGTGTGAAGGGTTGAGGGCGTTCGGTGAAGATGAGCGCTTCCCCGGATTTTTCAGATACTTGGCCCGTTGGCGTTGGATCGAGCGAGCGAGCAAGCGTGCGTACGTGCGGTTAGGGGGGTTGTGTCGTCGACGTGTCAGTCGTGAAGTGGTGTGGGTGGTCTGGCGGTGATGTCAGCGAGAAGTTGAACGGGTGCGGAGAATGCCTGCGACGTGAAATAATCCACGAGAACACACCATTGCAGCTTCCTCCAGAGGTTCCGTTTGCTTCCCTTCGGATGCAGTCCTCCATCCTTATTGCGACAACTTGGCTTTCGATTGTCTCCTTAAAATCCTCCTCGTATAAGTAAATTTGCATGGTGCTGTGGGGATGGATGAAGATGGGTGGAGAGCTGTAGAGAAGGACGTTGAGAATGTATGCTACACTTTAGATAGGCATCGAATGAACTTAACATTAACTCCTCCCTTCTTTTAGATATACTAACCGTTAAACTTGGAATCCGCTAGACATCTTGACTGCTCTCTAACCTAATCTAAATATCACCACGGGCCGCATTTAAGAAGCATACCGAGGTTGAAGAGGCTACTCCTTCTGAATTATCCGAACCCAAAGGTTCATTGTGAGAAGTTCCCGGATGCAACAGCACTGCAAGATGAGGGTCGACTATCATTTATCATTTATCATTTATCATTCATCATCATCATCACCATCATCATCGCATCATAGGCACAACCCCGCCATGAACCCACCTCCACCACGACCCTGGCCATTTCTGCGAGACATCAAAAAGACATTGTAAATTTCCAGGGTTGAGATCGGGATTTCAAGGGGTCCTGTTCCCTGAGCGGGGAAAACGGGGGACGCACTGTAGCAGCCTGCGTCAATTGGTGAAGCTGGTGGCCATTGATTCCTCGGCCTCATGTGACAGAAGTGGTGTAGTCTAGATAATGATCTACCGCCATGTACAGTACACTAGGCTAGACTATTTCCCCGCGTTACATCTGCATTCTCACATGAGAACTCACATGGATGCTACTGCTAGGAAGTTTGTTGCGTGAAGTTAGACGGTCTCTCACTCAACTTATCCGTCCCAACGTGGCCATTGTCGTTATCACAAGTTGCACCTTCATTGTTGTACTGTATCACGATATAGATACCCAACCCATGAGCCTCGTCTCTTTCCCATCACACACCCTCCCTGGGTCTTTGTCATTTCAACTAAATTGCCTAGTGTTTCAATGGGTGAGATGAGGCGTTGCCCGAGAACTATGGCGGGAACGGGAGCGAGTCAAGATCAAAGCCACGCCATCGCAGCATCGACAGACATGTGACAGCCGCTATCTCCTCCGCATTCCTCCACCTCCGCATTTTGCCCCCCCCNNNACCCCCCCCCCCCTTTTTCCCCCCCCCCCCCCCCCCTCCTCATCCTCATCCTCATCCTCCACCATCATCCATCCATCGATATTCATACGTCCTTTTCCTCACCAACCTCATCCTGCCCAAATTACGACTACTATACTTCCTACAGCGTACAGAGGCACATCAATACGACCCTCCTGCTTTGGTTGCCAGCCAACCTCCTTCCCCCCCTCCTCTCATATTTCCCAAATCGTCCTCACGCACAACTCTCATCCTGCTGTGTTACCCTCCAACCCTCCCTAGACACACACCCTTTCTCGACAAATATCTCTCTTCCTTGTCCCAAGTCCCTCACCCTCTCTGTCTCCGCGGCATCTCAGCTTCCCTCCCCGACATTGTCCTATATCAGTCTATCCCTTAATAAGTGATATACACACCTTGGCTCACAAGATCTCTTCACCGGCCACCAAGGGAGGGGGTCATGTAGCCTTTTAAACCGTCGCCCTACATACACTTGTTACCAGTTTGGTCACGTTTCCTATTTCCTCTTCCTCAAACCTTCTATACGTCCTCCTTATCTTCCTCCTCCTCCTCCTCCTCTTCTTCTTCTTCTCATTCTTCTTTACTTTCCCGTAATCATTAATCATTCCATCCTCCAACATCCATTTTTGAATTGCCATCTTCAATTTGGATCTTCAACTCCGTCCCCACCTCAAATACCTGATATCCCACAAGCGTTTATCCCATCCAATCCGGATCCTCTTGCTCGACACCGGTCATGTCCTAAGCCTCCCATGGCGCTCCTCAACCCCGTCTACGCATTCGTCGTGCCCTTCCTCTTCGTCGTCACCGTTCCTCTCGCCGTCTTCGCCGGCATCACCACCACCCTCGCCTTCTCCGTCCTCATTCTCCGTGTCGTTGCCGTCTACATCGACGTTGCCCTCTCCCTCGTCCCTCACTACCTCGGCGGCCGCAAGCCCCCTCTATACCGACCTCATCCTCCGCATCTCGAAGGATCCAGCTCTGTCGCCACCACATTCTCCTCCTCGTCCAGCTCCGCGTCTTCCAATGCGCCCCTCCGCCGTCGTCGCCGCCGCCGTAGCTCCAGCGCCCTATCCAACGCCTCCCTGACTCCGGCCGCTAGCGAGACTGCCCTCGGCCTCGCTCCCAGCATCGGACCGGAACGCGACTTTGAGGGCGTCGGCGGCTGGCGACTCGGCGATGATGAAGTATGGACAACCATCAACTCACGTCTTGAGCTGCCAGACAAGCAGTACCACATCCGTAACCACCACCGCTCTCCGTCTGGCCCTACCACTCCAAGCGAGGGGCTATACCTCATGATGAAGAGCCGAACTCCTAGCCCGGAGACCAAGCGCTCGTCGGCATCCCCGAATAGTTCCCGAACACGAACTCCCTCGGGACCGCGAATTGCCTTTGCGGCCAAGCCTCTTATCGACAGCTACTTCCCCATGCTCAAGACCTCACCCAAGATCACTAAGAAACTACCTACTCAAAGCCTAGTCGAGACTTAGCGAACCCGACCCTTGCAAGCTCTTAATATGATCATCCCCCGTTTATATGTATGTTACGATGTAATGAATGACTGGCTCTCTGGATATGAAAAGTCGCGAATAAAATCGGCTGGTCGGATAGACCATGCGGATAGTCCCGAGGCGTCTATGGGTGGTTTGAAAATGACAAAACGGTTCGAGTGGCCTTGATGAAATATTCCAGCACGGGGTGGGTTACACGCCGAGGAGGCTATACAACAAGGAGGTTATATACGAAAAAAGACAAGGCTTAGGCTATTTAACGAAGGCGTCAAATATTGCTGTTCAATTTTCGCATCTCTCTCTCTCTCTGTGGGCCCAACAATGAAATAAATATCATTACCGTGATTGCGCCTGGTATATAAAACGCCACAAACGCCATTTCCTTCAAATCATAGATTCCATCGTATCATCATCACCATCAGACTGCTGATTCCCTTTGCGTGTACACACCCAGCTTACTGCTACAGCGTCTGCCAGAAGTAGTTGGCGTAAAAGTATCGCGAGAACTTCTTGTCCATGTTCACCACATGCACGTCGCCCTTGCGATCGTTGCGCACAACCGCCTTGGACCACTCGCCATCGCGTCCGTCGCGCTCCAGGTCGATGCCCAAGCTGCGATACACCTTCAGGCGCAGAAGCACCTCGTCGTCGACGGGGTCCCTCCGCCGTGACGCAACGTCGCCCTCGACGCCCTGCAGCTCCAGCTCCTGCAGGCGGGCGGCCAGATCGGCGGCCTGGAGGGCGAGGCGCTCGGCCTCGGTCTCGGCGTCGGAGGCGGCCTTTGCGGTGCGGAACTTGACGGTGTCGAGGCGGTTGATGTTGGAGGCGTGGTCGGCCGAGGCGTGGGCGTCGACGAGGTCGTCGTGGCGCGACGTCTGCGTGTTGAGCTGGCGCGAGAGCTTCTTGAGCGAGGTCTCGGCCTCGCGCACGCGGAGGTCGCGGGCCTGCTGCAGTGTCGAGAGGGATTCCTGGATGCGTGCCACGGCGAGCTTGTCCGGGTTGATGTTGAAGTTGTCGATGGTATGGTGGATGAGCTGGAGGTGAGTTAGAGAGAGAGCGGGGAAAGGGTATTCAGGGGAGGACGTACCGTTGCGGGTTCTTCGGAGAGCAACATATTGGCGATTCGATGGGCTTCGTTTCGTTTTACTATGTGTGTTTTTTGTCTAGTTCAAATGCGGGTGCGTGACACTGGTCTGATGTAGTTATTTCGGTGTGAATATCCTCGCCCAGGTTTGTTGCTTTGGTGGTGTCGATGTCAAAATACCACCTTGACCCTGGTCGTCGGGACGACTATCGAGGGTTATCGGCGACCCGAGCTTCAGCCGGCGCGGCCCAGCGTCATCGCACCGCCACCAGACAAAGCTACCCACATCAGATGCAAAGAGAGAGAGTGGCAAGCCACACACGTACACCGCACGTGCTTTTGCCGCATCTGATACCAAACTACGTAGACTACGGCCTTGACTTCCACTGCATACCTGCGTCTGCCTACATACACATCACCTACGATATCGCCGCACCGATACAACCTCTCGACGCTCTCCCTCACGAAATACGTCGCGTTCTCATTGCCGAGAACCACTCCGGGAACCAGAACCCGCTCCCCTCCTCTTCCTCCTCTCTCTCCCCGCAGTTCAGTCAAAATGGTCACCGAGCTACCATGTGAGTCCGTCCCGCCATGGATTTTCTGCCCGCCTGCCTTCCAATGGCATCATAGAGCTGACAACGATCCGATCGATAGATGCGCTTGACGCCGAGACGTTTGTGATCTCCCTCACCGCTTGATGCACACCCGAATATACCCTAACCCACATGCATTTACAGGCCGCTGAATGCCTCCGAGCTCAACGTCCTGCGGTCGCAATATGAGCGTGAGGGCGACATGGTTGGCGTCCAAACAAAATTCAATTACGCCTGGGTAAACTTCTCTGTCTCTTTTTCTCCGTTTGCCCCGCCTCTTCCCCGCCCAGCATCTCCAAGCCGCCCATTAACACCCTCTCTCACAGGGCCTCGTAAAGTCCAACCAGCGCCAGGACCAACAACTCGGCGTCCGACTCCTCTCCGAGATCTTCCGCCTGTCCCCCGAGCGCCGCCGTGAGTGCCTCTACTACCTCGCCCTCGGCAACTACAAGCTCGGCAACTACGGCGAAGCCCGTCGATACAACGACCTCCTCCTCGACAAGGAGCCGGCCAACCTCCAGGCCTCCAACCTGCGCCAGCTGATCGACGACAAGGTCGCCAAGGAGGGCCTCATGGGCGTCGCCATTCTTAGCGGTGTCGGCATCGCCGCCGGCGTCGTCGGTGCCTTCATCCTCCGCAACACGAGGAAGAGGTAGAGCTGTGCCGAGAAGGTTTTGTGGGCAGTTAGGTGTGGGAACTCCAGCACTACCTGGTGGCACTTGCCACCTACCATGGGCCATGTGGATTGGCATGGGATGGTTCAGGCAGAGCGAGTCCTTGCGTTGCGAGGTACCTGTATTATATGAATGAGGCGGTGTCTTTTTGGTAACGAACGCACGTACAATATGATGATGCCAAGCTATTTTCTTTACGGCCTATGTAGTTACTATTACCGATCTTACCGTCAAGATTGCCGAGTGTGGGCACTTATCAAATTATCACAAACCCCGTCTTCAAACTCGAATGGGGAAATTCAAAGCCATATGTCTAGCATGCTTCTATAATTAGACAGGACGTCGCTCCAGGGCGCCTCCCAGATCCTTCTCCCGCTCAAGCACAGGATGCTAATAGCTACCGTCCCTACTCTCAGAAGATGGCTGTGCACTTCACAGCTCAAACAAAGACAACCGACAGATAATTCACATAAACTCAAGGCAACAAGCGGATAGAGAAAAAACCGTCCCTCAAACTCAAAAGACTAGACTAAAGGGAAACAGTGTTAAACGACAACAAAGATCAAGCGAGCTAGGAAAAAACGGCGCACGAGTGAGGCGTCATCGTGGGCCGAGACATCAAAACACCCCGTCTCGACAAACACGCGGCTAAAATACAACAGTTGCTGCTCGACTATCCACCCCTGCCAACCATCCGTCTGCTCCTGTCTAGTTCAATCCATAGCCGATGCTCCATCAAGACGCAAAGGGGCGAGGGGGGTATCCGAAGGCACACCAGGCGAAAAAGGACAAAGGCAAAAGGTGTCGTCGGCCAGCGTTCTTCTGGGCATAGATTATAACGAAACCATATGTGAGTAAAACGTCTGGGCGTTCAAAGGACTCCCCCGCAGAGGCACCTCCCAACCACAGATCCGGCTCGCCAGGGAGTCACGGTCACTTTTCTTCTCCCAAGTATCCCTGCACGGTTAAGCTGAGCCCGACAACAGAAATGTTTCCAAAGGAGAGTCCCCGTGATCCCATCCCGTACCCGACCAGACAACCTGGGGCCTATCCATAGTCTGCACCTACCGCCTCTGCATGACTATTCTTCATAAAAGACTTTTTGCTTGTCCGTCTCCGTACGGCAATCATTTGTTGACGTATGCGATTAGGCGACGAGGTTTTTGTGGTTGATTAAAAAAAGGTGAGAGAAAAGAGTCGACAAAAAAGAAGAATCGAAGGGAACGAAGGGCGTCGAGCTGGTATTGTATGGGCATCATGGGTACTCAGACATGGATAACGAAGAAAGGGGAGGAATGAAGTCCGCAAGTCGTCAGGGTGCTGCCAGCTTAGCGCAGCGAGAAACCCTTTCTCTTGCCCTCCTTCTCCAGCGGTCGCCCGCTCTCGATCCGTTGCTTCTTGTCCTCGAGCTCCAATCGTTGGCGGTCGAGTTGCTCCTTCATCTCCTTGTGTCGAGCGTAGAGCTCCTCCTCTGATTGCTTCAGCTTGCTCTCCTTCTCGGCAACCTTCTGCTGGAAGACCATCTTCATCTCGGCCTCCATCTTAGCGAGCTTTTGCTCGTGCAGAGCACGCTCCTCCTCCTGCTTGACAGCAGGGTTGACCTCCTTGAAGACGCTGGGGTCTTGCGACACACCCATAGCGATGAGCTTGTCGGTTCTGTAGTTCTCGTAGAGAAGGTTGTTGGTATGTTCCTTGAGTTCCTCCATGTGGGTTCGGATGAGCATCTGGCGGAGCTTGACGAAGTCACAGTGCTCCTCATTATCGACCTCAATGATACCCCAGGGGTAAGCACGACCACGGACCTTGCGGCCGTCGGCACTGGTGATCTCGTTGGTGGCACCCACAACGGCAAAGGGAACCTTAGACATGATCTCGTTGTTCTCGGCAATGGTCTCCTCGTCATCGAGCTCGTATCGGGGACCCTCGAAGATCTGAATACCGTGGTACTTGATGTCGGCAAGGATCTGAAGTGTGTTAGTTACTGGAGTAATCTCCGGAATCTGTTACTGCTTACTCTGGCCTTGAAGTTGGCAATCTCCTCGTCGGTGAGGGTATCAGACTTAGCAATCACAGGAATCAGGTTGACCTTGGTGTGAAGACGACGCATGACCTCAATGTCAAGGGGCTTGAGGGAGTGACCGGTGGGCTGGATGAAGAAGACACAAGCGTGAATTCGGTTATCAACAATGTTCATGCGGTTGACCTTGTTCTCGGCATCGAGGTAGGCGTCGAATCGCTGCTCAATGTTGTCGACAATGGGACGCCACGACTCATCGTTGTTGACGAAGTCGCCGAAGCCAGGGGTATCAACAACAGTCAGACGGAGGCGAACACCAGCCTCCTCGATGTCGGCGCTGATGGACTGAATGGTAACGGTCTTGGGGATAATGTCCAGGCTGGGGCCCTTGCGCTCCTTGGGGGGGTACAGGGAGGTATTAAAGAGGGTATTGACCAGGGTAGACTTGCCCAGGCCAGATTCACCTGTGGAAACAAATTAGATCAGGAATTCAACTGACAGATAATGATTTAACGTACCAACGACCATAACATTGAAGTTGAAGCCCTTGCGCACACTCTTGCGGTGCCACTGGTTGGGTAGGTTGGCGAAACCAACGTAGCCCGTCAACTTTCGTCGGACAATGTTCCGGTTGTCAGTGACCGGAGGCGGCGGCTGACTGGGAACTAAGACATTGTCAGAAGATGATGCTTGAGAAGTTGTGGAGGATTTGGGCATACCATTGGGGGGCGAGACAGAAGGCGCCAACGCCGGGGATTCACTGCCAGTTGAAGCTGTAAACATGGTTAGTTCTCGGTCCATAAAATACGGTGTTTAAATAGTATTGGCGTGAGTGCAGAGGCACGAGGAAGATCCTGACTCGATGGCTCCGCAGTTTGGAGAATCTCGCTTTCCTGGGCGGGTTCCATTCTGGCCTCAGTATGGGACTGGGCAGGGTTCTCTGGTTTGGCGGCATCACGAATGGGACCCGAGTAAAGCTCATCGAACGAAAGGGGCTTCCAAGGACTCAGTTTCGGAGGTTCCTCTACATCAAGCATGCTGCGATAATGTCGGATAGTGGCTGGTGGCGAAGGGGAAGGAGACTTCCCCCTATCATGTCGATCCAGTGGCACGCTGCTGTGTCGTCGGGTGTCCTGATCAATCGCCGTGGAAGATTCCCCAGGAACTGTGGTTACCGCCATGGCAACGGCGCCTTTGTCCAAGGCGACGCTGCGAGTGCGAGCCCTGACGTGTTCCATCAAACCAAAGGCCATTATGCGTAAAGGGGGTGGTGGGTAGTTTCTCAGCGAGAATATTGCAGAGACCAAAAAGAGGACCAAAAACGAAGACCCAAGAAAGAGTAGATGACGAACGGATTCCGTGGTGCTATCGAGGCGCGTGATGATGGCGGTGGGAAACGATCGGGGTTGGAGCAAGGGACGGTCGAGCTCCTCAGATGGAGCCAGTTGTCCTCGTGGTCAGGATGCAATACGCCTTCCTCTGCCTCTGCGGTCCATGTGGCCAAAACAACACACAAGAAGGAATCATCTTACCCATATTGATGTTCAAGAACGGTCGGTCGGTGTGTAGAGCCTTGGTAGGAAAGCGCGAGTTCTAGGGGTCGAGTGGTTAGCTACGTCAGGGGATAGGCCAGCTATACGAGCTCCAGAGGTGAGGTTGGGAGACAGCGGGAAGAGTGCAGTACGCACAGCGATGTTGAAGTCGCAGGCGCGCTGTACTCTCCGTCGTCGAGGCGGTCGAGGAACGTCTTTCTCGCGATCGGGCAGTCGTAGTAAGATCCGGGAGGGTGGAACGAGGGTGAAGTACTCACCCTAAATTACCAGGAGACGCAACGGAAACGCGTGTCAATAGCGTCGCGAGGACAAGTTGACAAGATGCAGAAGGTGCCGCGTGAAGTGAACGTATGCCTGCTCTGACGCGCGATGGAGATGCGACAGTGAGGAAGTAGCAATGATGACAAGGGAAGAGGGAGGAGAGAAGGGACAGACGAAGTCAAGAGAGATCGAGGAGAAGGGAAATTTTGGGGTGCGACGGCAGACAAGGAGAGGAAATTCTGATGTGCTGTTCTGGCAGCGAGCGTGCTGGGGCGGACCGTGGACGTGCTGGCTGGTCCTGCAACAAAAGGGGTTTCGTGCTGGCTAAGCCCAAAAGGGGCTAGCTGTTCAGGGGTGGGACGGTCTCCAGGGGGGGATTGGGGGGCCGGTGCTCTGGAGAATTAGCGGCAGGGCTGCTGGAAAGCCGCTGGGTGGCCCGCTGGGAGAATACTGGAACGGGTACCAGGCGGGTGCCGTTGATTGGCCGGGGCAGGCTCGGGAACCAATCAGCGCGGGGGACGGGGGGTAACGAAGCGGGTGTGTTGGAGGCTGGGAGATGAGGGAAGGGAGTTCTTCATATTATTAGAGACGAGGAACCTTGCTGCGACGAGAGTCGGGAGAGAGAGAGCCTGAGAGGAATCTATCCATGCATCAGGGCGAAGACACGCTCGGCACAGCGCATGGCCGTCTTAGCATGGCGGCAAAAGAGAATTCCTCTCCATCTGACAGTGCACCACCAACTGTACACAGTACATAGTACTTGGCACCCAATATTGGCAACCCACCCAGGCAATGCCAGTCAGACGCACCAACCTGGAATATCCACATCCACAAAGCACTCGTCGATGGAGGGAGCACCTCCTGATATCTTAGGTGAGGCGAGGCGAGGTTAGGCAGACTGGCCAACAAACACCCGCACAGCAGCAGTTGGCCTCAGGGCCTCCATCATCCAGGGCATCCTTATCCTTGGCTTGCATGCTTTGTCCACTAAAACAACTCCATCTGTGTCTGCGTTTCCCCCTCGTGTAGGACCGCCAATCCTTACGATACCTAACAAATGCACTGGCGACTGTGAGATGAGGTGATACAAGAAGATTATATCACTAGGCTCGTACTCCGATCTCGTTTGCATCGGAAGAGGGGCCGTTCCATGGGCCTCTACGGTATTCTCGTTCTACCTTCCAATCTCCCCCCCTACGACATGGCACCGCATGGGCATGAACACGGGAGACACAAGACTCGCGCCAACTTGGCAGAGAAAACTCGACGACCTGAACACTCTGCGAGACACTCTGGCTTCTGACATCTTGACATGTCCTACCCCGAGCTTCGAGTCAATCGATTAATCAATCCATCAGGGGGTACGTACCAGTCCCTTAAGGTTACTTAGGTACCTACTAGTACCTACCAACTAATTACCTTTGACTACGAAGTACTCCCTCATCCAAAGTTTGAAGGGCCCAACCTACCTACTACGGTACCTAACTACTAACTAACTTAACTTATTAACCCGACGCCGTCACCTCAAGCTCAAGAAGCGTGGCTTGTCTCCAGCCACTCCCACGCCTGTGCTTCGATGACCGCCGCCCGCGCGCCGCCCATCCCTCGTGCCCCCCCGTCCAGTGCGGCATCGCCCCGGTTAGAACCCGCCAGCCGTCAGCCAACTGGTCACTCAAATCGGCTCCAGCCCGTTTCCTGGCGGGGCCTAAACCCGTTGAGGCCACAGGGAGCCGATGGCATCCATCCACGTCACTAACATCAGCCATATGGGCAATTCGCGTCTCAGTTACCTCCAGAGCGTGTTTCTCTGGTATTCAGACGTTGGGCCACACATGGAATAACGTGCCGCTCCGCATCTAGAGCCATCGGCCCTGTCAAGGGAGCTCTCTCTCAAACAGCTGGCTGTGACCTCGGTTCCTCTGCTCGGCGGGCCACGCTCCTGGAGCACCAACGACACGCGTGCTGATACGGTATACCCTCCATCTATCCAGTTCGGATGCATGTCGACTCTCCCGCTGCAGCACCACCTGCCTGCCTGCACCACACAAGCCCACCCAAGCTTGCAGTGGTGGGCTCGTGTTGCTATCAATCCACCAAACATGATATCTCCTCGTACCAAGTACTGCCCGAGTCCACTCAGCAAAGAAACAGAACGGCCACAGCCGACACGAGTTCGTGACGTGAAGTACATTCCAGCTATATATCAGACTTGTGCAATCATACGAGTCGATAGGTCGACGATTCATCCATCCCCTTCGTGGTCCATATCTCGTCTCCCTACTGCGGAGCTTGGGACCCCTGTCACGACGTTTGGTGCACTGTGTGCCGGTCCCCTAGCTACTCACTACCGCCGTTTCGTTTATTCCCCCGTTCATATACGGAGTAAATGTGGTGCGAATTTCTCTAGCCAGGGATTTCTCGGTTTTGCGGTCCACACCACTCCTCATCTACAACCAGCTATCCCTTTGACAGTCCTAAGGCAACACTTAGGTCACGAGCAAGGATTTAATCCAACCACAAACAGGCAATTGAAGGGTACATTAGACCTAATACAAATTTATGTGGCAACGTAAGTCCTCACACTTCTCGGATCGACATAAAGATACATTGAACTTAGCAGTGATCCCTATTTCTGCTGCTAATTTGCAACATTAGCGGCTCATCAGCGGCTTCTCAACGTTACTGCATGTATCTCTGCCTTGGCTGGGCTCATGTGGGGCCTGGTACGGAAGTGTTGCCTTAGGACTGTCAAAGGGATAGGAGAGTCTTGTTTAAATGATGATAGTCCACTATCTAGATTCAAACACCCATGCCATATAGCGCTTGTAGCGCCCTAAGTTCGATACGTAGCTGTAACAAAGTCGGACTGTTTCAAATGTGGGATGGATCCAGCTGATTTTTGGTTCTTGGGTCCAGGGTAGTTTTATTATTCAAGAGGGCTGGCATTACCACACACGCCTCGATTAGGAGAGATGATAAGACATATGATTCCACCGGATATGCGCCCGTGTCTGTGTTATGGTTGTATCATTGCAGAAGTCTTCTTTTTATTGAATATTCACATCCAATGGTTGGCCGCATCCACGCTGTGTGTTTTGACTTGTAAGATTTGATCTCCTATCAGGAGTGCTAGCATTGAAGCATCAGTGGAAAGGGGAAATGTTCACCTCGAATTATCTGCCAAGTTTATCTATAGCGAACTGCCTCACTTACTGGACTTTTATTCCTACTATCCGTCCTAAAAGACGTCCAGTTCCTGTTTTATTACACCAATTCCCACCTGCGCCCTAACTATTATACAATATCGACCCGGATTTGATACGGCCCCACGTGGTCATTATGTGATGCTACTAACTTCAAGTCGAAAGGCCACTCTGTTGACTCGCAAAGAACCGTTTGGTCTCAGCGCATTTCGCGCTCGTGCAACCTGGACATCGAAGACCCATTTGGAGGGAGCAGGCCTGGTTTTCCTGTAAATGCGCCAGGGCAATGTCGGCCAGCCCTTGGATGAAGATGGGGTTGCCGTTAAGAGAGTCTGCTCGCTTGACGGTGTCGGCGTGGCCACTCTCGCCGATGACTTCCTCATCCAGCTCGTACAATGTCTCAATATGGTCCGAAGTAAAGGCGATGGGGATGAGAACAAGGTCCTTCTGGCCCTTGGCGATGTACTCCTCCACGGCCATGGCGGTCTGAGGTCCCAACCAAGCAGACGGGCCAACCTGAGACTGCCAGCACAATCGATACTGGTTTGAGAACTTGAGACGCTGCATCACGGCGTAGACGGTAGCCGCCACTTCGCTGGGATATGGGTCACCTGATTGTTGCGTTAGTCATTCATCTTGTCCTTTAAGGGCGCACAAATACACATACCTCGGTTGACAACCGACATGGGCAAGCTGTGCGCAGAGAATAGCAGCACAACATCTTTGCGTCGTTCCTCGGGGTACTCCTTCAACTTCGCCTCGATGTTCTGAGCAAAGGCCTCAACCAAGCCATTGTTGACTGGCCAGCGGTCAATCACACTCCATTTGATGGTGCCGGGAGGGGTTTCCTGGTTGGTCTTGCCCTCAAGCCTATGCCTCCACTTCCACAGCTCGTTCAGGCTGCTCCCAGTCGTCGAGCACGAGTATTGGGGGTATTGAGTGAACGCAACGGCTCGTCCGCCCTTGCCGTTGCCAAACCCGTCCTCAAGCAACTGGCGATACATCTCCTCAGTCAAGGGATTGGCGTATCGAAATGCGACGTAGGGTTTGTGGGGTGCCGTCTCGGGGGAAATCTTGTCGAGGATCTTGCACATCTCAGCGTTCTGGTATTCGGACCACTTTCGAATGGGAGAGCCGCCACCGATGGCTGCGTATTGCTTCTGAATCTTCGGTGTTCGTCTTTTCGAAATGAACGGTCCGAGGTACGGCTGTAGGCGACCGAGGGGGATCAAATCGGCATCAGCCTGGGGTAATGATTAGCAAGTTCCGGGCGAACCCGAGCATGTGGGAGCAAACGTACAAAGAGTCGACTGAGAAAGTCGCCAACCTCGTCGGTAGTAGATGGTCCTCCCATGTTCATGAAGACCATGGCGGTCGGGCCTTTGGACCCGGTAGCATCCTGCGTGACGGGAGGAACGGGAGTGGCCAGATATCGTTTTTGGCTGGCGATCTGGGGCAGCGCAAACCGATGGGAAGTCGCTTGGGACAGGCCCTTACAGAGCTGTCCTCCCGAGCGTCGTAAAGCCATTGCGTGGTATTGTTGGGATTCGTGGTTTATTGTATTTGCAAGTCGATGAGTGTCGAAGCGTGGGTAGGTGATGAAGGGGGAATGCCAATTCAAATTGGTGCGATGGGATTGGTAGGTAGCTGAGGGGGCCAGAATTATTCCAAGCGGCGATGATGCATGCGTCTCCAGAACTCCGAGATCGCCAGCGGCGCATCCCATCGGTCTTTCCGCCGACCAAGAGAGACTGTTAGACATATACTTTGCAATATCGGTTGAGATGTGGCAGAGGATAGGTACTGACTAATAGCCTGCCCCTCCACCAATCACGGTACATGTATTCCGTTTCCAACCCACACGTGACTCCGCGACAGGCGTCGCGATTCCTGGCAATGGGCTCGCGTTTGCCTAGCGCTTGGGCCCATCCTGCCTGGTTGGCGTGAGATCGTGCAGCTCCTACTATTAAACACTGGGCTGACCCATGATGTGAGCACTCTCAACAGCCAAAACTTGAGAAGCAGAGATTCCAGCCATGGCAGACTACAATCGGGACTGGCAGCGCGATGAAGACGATGAGGCGGAACAGGAACTCGATGAGACGGTAAGCTACAAGACCCCTTGCCTTCACCTACATCAAGCTCACTTGCCGTAGAACTATAAGGCCCAGAAGGACGCCATTTTGCTGGCAATTGATGTGAGCAAGTCCATGCTGGAGCCGCCTCCCGCCTCAGATTCCAAGAAGGCAGACCGAGATAGCCCCGTCCAGGCTGCTCTGAAATGCGCGTACCATCTAATGGAACAGCGCATCATCTCCAACCCCAAGGACATGATGGGCATCCTGTTGTTCGGCACCGAAAAGTCCAAGTTCCAGGACTCTGAAGATGGCCGAAGTGGCTTGGGCTACCCCCATTGTTACCTCTTCACCGATCTTGACGTACCAGCGGCAGATGACGTTAAGGTGCTCAAAGCTTTGGTCGAGGAGGGGGAGGACGATGATCAAGTGCTGACTGCTTCAGAGGAAGCTGTCAGCATGTCTAATGTCCTCTTTTGCGCGAACCAGATCTTCACCACCAAGGCGGCCAATTTTGGTAGCCGTCGCTTGTTCATCGTCACGGACAATGACGATCCTCACGCATCCGACAAGCAGGCGAGATCTGCTGCCGCAGTTCGTGCAAAAGATCTATATGACCTAGGTGTCATTATAGATTTGTTTCCTATTACCCGAGGAGACGAGAAGTTTGAGCTTGGAAAGTTTTATGATGTAAGACCGCAGTCCTAGGCAATGTCATGTATAGCTGGCTAACAGTGTGAAGGATATCATTTACCGCGACCCAGTTGGAGAAGCCAACATGTCGGAGATTCGATCGTCGAAGTCTGGGGACGGGCTGACCTTGCTCAATTCCCTCATTTCAAACGTAAACTCCAAGCAAACAGCAAAAAGAGCTCTGTTCTCGAACCTTCCCTTTGAGATCGCACCTGGCCTTAGCATATCTGTCAAGGGATACAATGTTGTCCATCGGCAAACTCCGGCCAGGACATGCTACATCTGGCTGGATGGCGAAAAGCCACAAATTGCCGCCGGTGAGACAACGAGAATCGCCGAGGATAGTGCTAGGACAGTCGAGAAGCAGGAGATCAGGAAAGCCTATAAGTTTGGCGGCGAGTACGTCTACTTTACGCCAGAGGAACAGAAATCCTTGAGAAACTTTGGCTCGCCTGTCATTCGAATCATCGGATTCAAACCAAGAAAACTGGTTCCGATGTGGGCAAGCGTGAAGAAGTCGACCTTCATTTTCCCCAGCGAAGAAGGTTATGTCGGGTCAACCCGAGTCTTCACTGCACTATGGCAGAAGTTGCTTAACGATGACAAGATCGGTATTGCTTGGTGCATCGTCCGGGCTAATGCGCAACCAATGCTCGCGGCGATCATTCCATCCAAAGAACGTTCTGACGATGACTCCGGGACACCGTACCTGCCCGCAGGACTCTGGATCTATCCATTACCATATCAGGATGACTTGAGAGAGGTCAAGGGTCCCGGCGAGGTTGCGCAGGCGTCGGATGAGCTCAAGACTCAAATGAGGACCATTGTACAGCAGCTCCAACTTCCCAAAGCCATGTACAACCCGACCAAGTACCCGAACCCGTCATTGCAATGGCACTACAAGATCTTGCAAGCTCTTGCGCTAGAGGAAGAGGTCCCCGAGAAGGCTGAGGATACTACTGAACCTAAGTTCAAAGCCATTAACAAGAGAGCAGGTGGGTACCTGGAGGAGTGGTCCGAGACGCTGGTCAACGAAGCTGGCAGTGTTGCATCGAAGAAGGCTTTCAAGCGTGAAGCCGACGATGGCGGGTCGGACAGGCCAGCGAAGAGAAGCAGGGCTACATCGGAAAAGCCATCTGGATCGTCGATGACCATTGCCCAGTTGAAGGCCGCGATCGACAGCGGAGGCATTGCCAAGATGACGGTGGCTCAACTCAAGGACCTGCTAGGTGCTAAAGGTCTTAGCACGAGCGGCAAGAAAATGGACCTCATCGAGAGGGTGGAGGAGTGGGTGGAAGAGACCTCGTAAGAGTTGGCTCATGTATTTGTGTAGCTGTAAGAGTGATAAGGGATATGGCAAGATGGGAGGCAGGCGTTCTCGGGGACTAGTTTACAGGAAGCAATACTAACGTTGAACTATGTGCGTTCTTAGTTTGTCTATGAAACTGTGGATGTATCTATTAATTTAATGTATCGAATTGTTTAAGGGAGGTAACTGGTGCTTGGGTCCCATCTGCCGTCTGGTTGGATCGGATTCAGTGTTGTCAACTACCGTTTATAGCGGATCAATGAGGACCATTTCGACGTTCTGCCAATGGAGAATCGCATAAAATTTTGACTGTTACTTTTCACGATGCTTGAGAAGCAGGGTCTGGTGCCTTCTTTTCTTCTTATTTCTACAACAACATGGACTTCTGCTATGACGATTCGCAACAACAGGCACCTGGCACGAAGTGGGCGGTTGGCACACACCCCTCAAAGTGCGACCCACTGCTAACAACACCCCTGCGACCTCGACCCCCATTATCCCACCCGCACTCGCGTTCGCGCCGCCAGTTTCGTGAGCAGCCCGCGCCCGCTTCCCCCATCGACTCGTTCACCAGTCCATCGCAATAGCAGGAGCCAGGCTCAGCCGGGTATCTTTCCAGGCTGCTTCGTTTGGCCCAATGCTGCGTGGGCCATGCGCAACCGCGAAGCCACGCCATGGCCGACTTCCTCGCGAGCTTCAACTTGGGCGCGCAAACCGCCGCCCCGTCCAACAACCTGCCATGCCACTCCGTCGATGACCTCCAGCTGCATCTGCGCAGCACCCTCGACGCCAAGACGTCGCCGAACCGGGTCGAACATGTTTCCATCACCATGGAGTTGAGGGCCACCGTGCGCTTCACCATTCCTCTGCTGTCCGAGCCCCAGAACGGCGACCTCAGCAACATCGATCCATCGCTGGGAGGAGGAAACGAGGCGCCTGAGTCTGGAGATCAGCCCGGAAACCATCCCTCGAGGGTCGTGGCCGCCAACGAGCTGTTGATGAACCAGCCGCAGGGCGACCCAACTCTCCAAACATCCGTCGCAAAGCACATCATCGCGGCCCTCGTCTCAATAGACGGCAGTACTTGGACCGTCCGGGAGGTGGCACGGGGGCCGCAAGGCTGGAAGTTCACATATCTGTGTAAAGACTCCTTCCAGCAATGGAACCGCCAGAACGCAAAGCATACGGCCAAGGTGGTTGTTGGGGACCATATCCAGCAGCACGACCAGATCCTCCGCAGTAAGTTTGTGACGCGCATTCACGACGATACAAGTATTGATTAACTATCCAGATCGGCCGGCTTTCGATTGTCGAGGTATCATTGTTATCGATTTCAACAGAAACAGCCGAGCTATCTCAGTGAAATACGACCACACGCCCCAACATAAGACAGTTGCCGACCTCTTTGAATACTTCAAGCCGCCTCCACATCAGCTTGGTCCCGGAGCCCAGAGGCAGCAGGATCAGCTGCTGCAAAAGACATCAAAAGCCAAAAGGGCAGATAGAAGGGCACAGGATGAGAATGGAAACCCACGCAAGAAGAGGAAGAAAAAGAATGACGGCACAAGCCAACCCTCTGCGACGGCCTCTGCAGCGGCATCGGACGGTCATATGCTATCTGCGCCAGGGCCAGAGGACGGACAACCGCAACCGAATGCCTCATACCCCCAGGGCTCACAGCCGCAAGAGGGAGATTCTGGGCAGAACCCTCAGGCCTTCAGCGACTACCCAGAAGGTTTGGTGGCAGGAGAGTTAGCAAATCACACACAAGCTCGAAAGTCCGGCTCTCAACCTCCTTCTGGAGCGAACTTCCCGGTTAAAATCTCCCCGGCCGAAGCAGCACGTCGTCGAGAGGCAGCGCTAGTAATGCTCACCAAAGCCGGAGTGCCACCAGAGACCCTATCCACCGACCAGTTCAGCATATTCTCCAACCAATCGCCAGAACTTCAGAAGGAGTCTTTGGTTATGCTTGCTAATTACGGCGCAGAGAGGCTACGAATTGTCCATCCCACTAATAAAGGAGGATCGGCTTCTGCTCCAGCAAACACTTCGTCTGGTCAAAGCAGTCAGGCTACCCCATCTGGGCCCATGACCACCAAGGAACTGGTTCCCCAACCAAGCGGCTCTGGTGATGCAGGTTCTGGAAATGGACACGCCACAAACGCTGAAGAAGATAAATCGGCCACTTATACTACAGGGAGGTCAAGACGGAAGCCAGGCAAATCACGCAACGCCTGCTTAACATGCAAGGGGCAAAAAGTCAAGGTAAAATCTCCATCATGTGCTTTCTAGATTCTTATGAAGCTGACTAGTAGCAGTGTCCTAGGGAAAGGCCCTCTTGTAGCGAATGTGTTGCGCGAGGTCGTGTCTGTGAATACGCGCCCCAGAAGCCAAGAAAAAAAAAGACGAAAACCAGCGATGTTATCGTAGACGAACCAGAGGAGGATGGAGGAGACGACTTTGAACAGGGCGAGACACGGGAAGATGCGGAGGGAGACGAAACCATTCCAAACGACGCCAGCGAGCATGAACCCCCTGGCGATTATTCGAATTATTCTCAGTTGCCCGTTAGCAACGCCATCACGCCAGTCGTCCCGCCTCCATCGCAGGACCTCCATGCCTCACATACCGACTACTTTCAACCAGGCCCTAGCATGACTTTGCCCCAAGATGAATCTTCTTCAATGGGTCATCACCATGTCACACCAGATCCTGGGCACACTTACAATCCGATGATGACCGAACCTGCTCATCACGTTGAGCACCAGCCAGTATCAGCCGAGGCAGATGCTGTTTCTCCTACTCAGAGACGATGGCGCTTGAGGAACTCTGGCTCTCACTTTCAGCACAGTCTTCCTTCCGAATCAGTTCGCCCCAGTGTTCAAGACAGCCACTCCACGACTAGTCAGCCCTCGTCGGATTGGAATACGGGTGCAAGAAATGGTAGATCAGCAACAACAATGGCTTCTGGATCGCCACAGATGTCGCATCCCGGAACGATGCACCAGAGGTCTGGGAACGTGAACCATCACCAAGCACTGGATTCCGCCCAAAACCGTGATGGAATGTGGGCAGCGTCGGCGTTGGCACACGCTGCAATACAGAAGCAACATCAGCAGCAGCAACAACATCAATCACCAACTGCTGCTGCTGCTATACCGACTCAGACCAGAGTGTCCCCTTTCCAACCAGCCAATGCTCCTCGGGCCAAGTCAAGACAGAGTCAGCGAGCCCAGTCGCGAACTCCGTTGGCGAAGGGTTACCAGCCACCTCCCCACCAGAACCAACAAGCTAGATCTAACGCCTCTACTCATCGCATGTCGGACCAAATGGGTGGCATATCAAAACAGGACGACTATGGACGCCATGGAAACAGCAACACGACGCCGAGCCACCAATCGAGCCAAAAGACTACTTATGAGCCATACTCGCAGCCGCAAGGACCCTCGTCATTGCCGCAGCTGGTTGACCCCCCCAGCCGAATCGCTAAGATCGCGATGTCGATGTCTTCGCAGGCACCTTCAACGATGGCTACGTCTTACCAGACCCCATCCTCGAATCAGTGGTCAAGTTCGAAGAACAGGACCGAGCTGCCGTACAGCTCTACGACAAATACATACAGTCCACAAAACACATACTCGCAACCGTCAGGGTCGACGAAGGGTGCCTCTGCTTCGCGACAGAACTATAACGCGCGGGAGACTACCCAGCCAACGCGCTCCGAGAACAGCTCGTTCAGCCAGCAGCATCAGCAGAGTTACTCATCATACCCGCCGTCAACCCAGCACCAGCAGGGCCATACGAATAACCAGCAGCCAAGCTGGTACAACTTGAACAATTCTGGCAACACCAACTCGTTTCCAGCGACAAACCAGGCTCCGGGGTATAGCTGGAAGCCTCCAGACGAGACCTGGTAAGGAGTTTGAGGGTAGGAAGACTGGAACGAAGGGACTGCACGCACGTATTATTAAAGAAGGTGCGCCTTACTTTGAACCAACAGGCCGGAGAGAGAGTTTATTTCTTCATGGAGGGTGTCGGATGGACCATTTGCTTGCTGGGATTTCTGAGCTGGGATGTTGATAAAGCTCTTGACATGGAATTGCGATACTTGTAGTCAGAAATACCGCCCCCAGTCACGTTGCTTTTGAGCGAGAAGTCATAGGTACTGAGCATTCGTCTAATGATCGAGGAAAAGGAAAGACGGGCGTTACTTCCACGGTAAACCCATATTATTCTCCATGGGGTGCATGGAGTATTGCTCATTCTATCAATCTGACACTTCGTCTATAAATGGGTATAATGTTATTAAACCCCAATCGTTGCTAACAAAGGGATATCCAACTTCCTTTCCATCATCTCATCATGACCATAGCTAGATATGTGTGGGATCGACCTTTTACTCTGCTGGCTCCTCAGAGACGGCAAACTTGCTCATGGATCGTAGCTTAGCACCGTAGAAGTACAGCAGCCAGATTCCGATGATGCCAATGACACTCAAACCACCGAGCAGGCTGGTGCCCTTGGCGACACCGAGGTTGCCGAAGAGCGGATGGGCGAAGAGCACGCTGCCACATGCGAGAGCGCTGCGGAAGAAGTCGTTGGCGGCGAACAGACTGGCTGCATACATGGGGTAGCTGAGCGGGATGTAGATGAAGATGCACTGCATGACGACGAAGACAGTGGCGCCGTAGATGGTGATGCCGATGGTCGGGACAATCCAGTGAATGGACTCGCGCGCAGTCCAGGCAAAGAGGAAGAGGCCAACGGTCGGACCGATGGAGGCCGGCAGGGCTGGGAGGAGACGTGACTCCTGGACGGGCCAGCCGTACTTGGCGATTCGGCGGTCGACGACGTAGTGCATGTAGGCAGCGTACGAGGCGACGCCGATGAGGCAGGAGACCAGGATACAGAGGAAGACGAGACCGATCTGGCCGAGGTTCATGCCGTAGTAGACGGGGTAGACCAGGGGGAAGACCTCGAAGACTGGAGAGAAAGAATCAGTACAAGTCTGTATAAGCACCCGAGACGGAACAACTTACACGAGTAGTAGATGCCGTAGATGATGGCGGTGTAGATCTGGACGAACAGCACGGCGGGATCCTTGATGGTGATCTCCATGGGCTTGATGAGGGCGTCGATGGCAATGGCCGACACCTTCATGTTGCGCTGGTCGATCTCACTCTGCGACATGAAGCGCTCGGTGCCCGTCAGCTTGCGGAGGCGCTTGGCGCGGCGGAGGAGGATGTTGGGGCCGCTCGTCTCGGGGAGGAGCAGGAACATGGCGATGAGGATGGGAGCCGACGCCCAGATGCTGATGTAGAGCGACCAGCGCCAGCCCTTGACGGGGACGGCGAAGCCGCTGAGGAGAGGACCGAGGGCGGCTGGGGGAGGTTTGGTTAGTTGGTGTTGTTGATGTATGAACGGAGTGGGAGCCTATATACTTACGTCCACAGTATGCCGCAGAGACCCAGGCCATCATGGCGTACGGGAGAGCCATCAGGCTGTACATGTCACCGAGAGACGCGCCACCTGATGCCAGACACGGCGAGCCGAAGAAGCCCTGGAGAAACCGAAGAACCATCAGGCCCGCGTAGTTGTCGACCAGCGCAGTGGGGATGGACACGATGACGAACAGAAACATGGTGACGATGTAGACAGGGTTCCGGCCGATGATGGGGATCTCGCTCAGCGGCGAGAACAGCAGCGGGCCGATGCCGTAGCCGAGAACGTAGATGGACAGCCCCAGCGTGGCCTTGAGCTGGCTGACGCCGAACTTCTGCATGACGCCCTCGGTCGACGACGTGTAGATGGCCGACGACGTGTAGACGACGAAGGTGTACAGGCAGATCAGCAGCGCCACGCTGCCGCGCTTGCGGTTGGTCCAGTTCTGCGGGTTCTGCGTGTCGTCGCTGTAGTACCAGTCCACCAGGATCGCGCCGTCCTTGGTGCGCCTGGGCACGATCGGGATCGACTTGACCTTCTCCAGCTCGTGCTGCTCGTCGACGGCGAGCCGGTCGATGGTGAAGGCGTGCGTCTCCTGCGCGGAGCGGGTGCGGTGGAGGTGAATGGGCGAGCCGGTCTCTTCCTTGTCCCTCTGCTTCTCGGCCTGCTTCTCCTTGTCTTTGCTGCCGCCCTCCTCCTCCTTCGACTTGGGCTTGATCTCCGTCTCCGGGTCGTCGGCCGTGATGGACGACACGGACGAGCCCACGACGGTGTTGTTGTTGGTCGTGTTGATCTGCCCGTCCTCGTCGATCACGGCGTCCGGGTTGTTCAGCAGGACCACCCAGGGCTCCGGGAGCTCGAAGTCGTCCTTCTCCTCGGGATACTTGAAGTAGCGGTTGCCGGTGAGGAGGCGGACGAGCTGGCCCAGGGGGGCCTCGCGGATGACTTCCGTCAGTGAAGTCATTGTTGCTGTTTGTGGATATAAAAGGGGGAAGAATGGGGATTTTCTTTTGGGGATGAAAAAGTTCACCACTGGCCGTGTAAGTGGATGGGCAGACGCCTCCTAGAACAAAGAGACTTCTGAGCAGATGGGTTGAACTAACACAGTAAAAGCCATCAGAAGCTATGGAGATTACGTCGAGTCTTATATCTCATCCGTCTGACACGCCCCTCTCCTCCATGCCCATTGTGCACTCAACTGGCTGATAGGTAATCACCATGATGTCTGTCTCATCAGGAAACCCCGAGGTGCTTCGGAGCCATGTGAATTCCCTCGGGACTTAGTAAAGCAACGTATGGTGTGCGTCGCACAAGCTATGAAGGGTTCACACCGAAGAGCTGTGTGCCGGAAAAGCCAGTCGGGCTAACTCGAGGGACGAGGTCCGGGGATTACCAATCGAACAGCGAGTCTTGTTATCCAAAAGAAGGGTGTGTGTGTTGTGCTGTGCTGTGTTAGTGAGACGAGTTGCAGAGTGAGAGGAGGGCACTAACTAACACGGACATGCTGAGCAAAAGAGCCGCAAGGGTGTCGGCATCAGTATTGCTGGTGGATTACTCAGGATGGAGGAGGATGCCATGCTAAGGTTGCATCATCTACCGGCACCACGGAGCAACAGGGATTTGTCACAGCTTTCGAGCCTTGAAGGCAAAGGGTCGTCATCGAACAGTCTGGACCTAAGCGGAGTTTAGGGCTGACGCGAGAACCTGTGGATAGATATGGTTGGTCGGAATAGAGTTATCGCCGCACGGTATCTCCTAGTTGATCTCCCAGCATCCATGTGAAGGAGGGAGGGGGGATCTACCGTCATATCTCTCCGCCAGTTGTGGGTGGTGGTGAGCGAGATGAGATGACTGCATCTCCATGGATATTTTCCCTTGCTGCCGAGGGCCTCCGGATCTTGGGGAGATACGGCACAGTAGATACGCTAACACTAGCTAGTGTAGAGAACTGAGTATCTGACTTATTAGATGGTTAGGTAGATGCCTGGAGCAAAATGTTGTTGGGATCTACTTCTTACATCTGCCTCCATCCGGTTCGGCCCATGCAGATCAGAATCATCAATCAGCTCTCGACCTTCCTCGTCTTGTCATCCATCCCCTCCCCCCTCAAATATACAGCTCCGCGTACAACCAATCCCTCTCTCCATGAGGAATCTTTGTATTGGGGTCTTCAATCAGTCTCACTCATCAATTCACAATAGACAGCCCCTTGCTTTTCATCCTCACCCAATGCCCACCAACCAACCACCCTAACCTTCACCTTCACCTTCACCTTCACCCTCACCCTCACCCTCACCCTCACCCTCACCCTCACCCTCACCCTCACCCTCACCCTCACCCTCACCCTCACCCTCACCTTCAAAGACTACACTCAATACATCCATAGTCCTCCTTCGCATTCGCCTTTTTCTGAATCAGCACTAACAAAAAGCCACTTTCCTACCCCAGTCGACGTCATTCCGCCAAGCCATGTCGTTCTAATTAAGTCGCCTCAACCATGTATGACTCTTCTCCGACAGCTTAGAAATGCTCTCAAGCAGTCTAGCTGTCTAGGACCCTGTAAAAAGCATACCTGCACCCCACTAAGTTAATACCTAATCGGGCAATCTTGCTCTTGATTTATCACCCTCGGCGTGAGGTCCCGCCGCCCGTCCCGCTAGCATCGTGATGATACATAGCGCCCACGTTATCCTCCACCGCCATTGCCATTTTCTTTCTATTTTTTCCTCCCTTGGTCCATTAACTAATTGTCGGTTGCCTTGGATGTCCATGCTTGCAGGGGAACACGAAATATACTTGTGGGGGCCATGTAGCTTGTAAGCCATCTCGCCGAGAGGTCGGCATCACGCCGAACCTGCGCTTTGGGATGCTTCACCCAGATCCTCGGCTCCAATGGTGGCATTATCATGACATCCCGTTCATCCTACACACCACCAGCAAGGAACATCCCGACTGGCACAAATCCCATCAGCGGCCGCCGCCACATGCAGCCGTCAACCTTGGTAGCTCCCATTATCCCGGAACGCTCGGGTTGGGCTTACCATGTAGATATCAGACTAATAAGGATGGGCGTGTGTCAAGATCCTCCTCAACCACCGCTAGTCAAGCGGATTTTCACAGAGTGTTGTAGTGCATACGTGCTGTAGATCTTCCGGTAGGCTGGATTCTTCTTCTTTATCCTCTCTGTCAACTGCGTCATCACTTTCAGTGTTGAAACAGAGTCATCCTTAAAGATATGACACACTCATAGCGCCAGGTCTATCCACTTCTGACTGTGTGTAACGTGTAGTTGTACGTGCTCTAGCTGGGCTGACCACCCGAGCTTGTTGGCAGTCGTCCCGCATCAAAGAGGCCGAGTTTTGCTCTTGTATTCTCTCCTATCACGGACTTGCATCCTGCTTCTTGGCCTTCAGCTCTTCACTTCGTCTGACCATCCGGTGCCGCTGAAGAATCGTCTGCAGCGAGCCAACCTCGTCCTCTCCGCCCTTGGCCATCTCGTCCACGATTGGCCATACTCGACCATCCTTGGCTGCCACGGCATAGTCGACCAGGGGCTCAACCCAAGGCCGAAGGAGCCATGTTTTATCGCCTCCTTCCTCTGGCACTACGTCCACGACCTCCTCTGCCTTGGATTTTGTAGCTAGCGCTACCCTTGCGGCCCTCTCTGCTCTTGTAGCCTCTACTCTTGCGGCCCTCTCTGCTTTTGCGACAGCCTCTTGTGTGATCATTCCTCCTGGTGCAACCCTCCCTGACAGAATAGCCGTCACCACGTTCAAGTCCAATTCGTCTTCCGTTTCATCATTGATAGCCTCGTCAGCTTGCAGGGCCTTGTCAGCTTGCAGGGCCCTCTCAGCCTCCAGAAACTTTTCCTCCATGATCCTCTTTGCTTCTCGCGCTTTCTTTGTTTCCAGGACCCTCTCATCTTCCATGGCCCTCTCTGCATACTCGAAAGCGCGGTCAAAGTCGCCAGCTTGAGCACAGGCGGGAATTATATGATCATATAACTTCATAGCCTCTTCCTCTACATGCGTGCCACGAGGCACTAAGAGAAGATAATCCTTTGAGAGTGCCCATGTCGTCTCCATATTGGTGGAGTTGAAGATCAACTCCTTCAAAGTGTCGGGCCCCGGAGGTTTGCCACTGAGAGAAAACGTCTCATTGTACAACGGCATCGCAGCCTCTGACCCACGAACTTGAGCCGTAGCCTCGATTGTGACTGCAATAGCCTCCAATGGAACCATCCCGTCCTTGCCCATCTTCTGGATCGTAATTGTGGCCTCAGTGATGAGAAACGGGTTCCTCTTTAATGCCTTGTATATTGTCCTTGTCGCACTGCGTTGGATTGCGGCACCGTTTCGCTCCATAATGGTCAAAGCGCCCAGTGCGCCCGCCATGTCCTCTGCCACAGCAAAGGCATCAACGAGAGCCTCGTGCTGGTAATCAGGCACTCTGCCTCGACTGGAGAGAATGTCTAGAGCTTCCGTGGCCAGCTTCGTATCCGCGTGCCTTGCTGCGGTGCCTAGGACATTTTCAACGATGACATTGGAGGGGTTAAGCATTTTCTGAGAAACCACAAAGTCCCAAACAAATTTCGTGCCCGCTTCGTGGTACGCTTGACTGAAAAGGTCCAAAGCATGAAGAAGCAAACTTCGGAAAGGATCGTCAGTGCCCTTGGCGAATTTCCTCTGCTGTAGCAGTTGGAGCATCTCATCCAAGAAGCCCATCCGGCCAAACTCGACAATAAAGATGTCGTAGACCCAGAGATCAATCATTTCCTTTTCCTCGAAAAGGTCTGTAAGCTGGGCGAGCGCAAGCTCATGCTGGCCATCCCGGAGCAATCCAATTGCGATGCTCTGTCTCGCGGACTTGGTCATCTCATACCAGTAATTGCTCATGATATCAATGACCTCCTGACGCATGATGTAGTCAGGATGGACCGTCAAAGCTTCCAGTGCACTGTAACAGATGGCAGCCGTGGGTATTATACCCTGCGCTTTCATATCCCGCAGCAAGTGTTGCACCCCCGAGGCTGAGCCCTGAGGATCCTTCATGGCATCCATCAGGCACTCGTAGATCCATGCGTCTAGAGGATAGGCTTGGGTCACGAGGAGATACTTGACGAGAAGGACTATCCGCGCGTACGTGTCGGGTAGCATTGCATGATGCCCGTCTCGGATAATCCCGATGGCTTTGATTACCGCCTCGGAAGGGACTTCTCCTGCTTCAAGCGACGGCTTCTTCTGTTCAAGAAGTCGGTACGGGTCGTCGTTCGTTGGGATAGTACTCTTCTTTTTCGTGATGGTCGCAAAGAAGGAGTCGATCGATTGAAAGCTGGGCGGGCCGTCAAAGGCAAATTCTGCGTCGGTTCCATGCTGACGACGCTGAATCAGACTGACATTAGGGACGGATCGGTTGCGTCGGAGGGATGGTTGTGTCGGTCGCGCCAAGAACGAAGCATTGAGAGCTCTGGGCAAGGCGTGTTCGTCAAATGCTGGACATAGGCAGCGCCAGAGCCCATCGTAGAGTAGCGATGCACGACGCATGGCTCTCGAGTGTGATGATACGCCAATTTCACGTCGAAACAAGGACGTAGAATTGAACGGTGGTTTGATCTGAGCTCCAAAATCTAGCCTTGTCTCACACCTTCAACGGCGGAAGCGTTCCGATGGCCTGCAATAATTAAGCGCTGTAGCGCTACAGAGTCGCGTATCTCTAAAGCGGGGTGATGCAACTACCGCTCCCGGCGGCTGCCCGCTCACCGTGATCTCACCGAGAAAGCCGCCTGCTCCACCAAGCTTGTTCCAATCCCAACATTCTGCTTCCAGCGCGCATCATCCACCAAACTGACCGCTGGCGCATAACCGACACCATGGTACGCGAGCCCTACGTCCCTTTGCGCTTGCTACTCTAGTAGTGACAGCTCCTCAACCCTCTACTACTCCCCGGTTCCGAACAGCACAGCTAATACCCTTACGCAGTTGCCCCTCGGCTTACTAAACGCGGCCCAGGGCCACCCCATGCTGGTCGAGCTGAAGAATGGAGAGACCCTCAACGGACATCTGGTCATGTGCGACACCTGGATGAACCTCACCTTGAAGGAGGTAGTGCAGACGAGCCCGGTAGGCAGCACGACACCCGCCCGATCCACACACACGAGACTGACAGGGGAAAACAGGAGGGCGACAAGTTCGTAAGGTTACCAGAGGTCTACGTCAAGGGAAACAACGTATGTTTTTCACCGAAGCCCACCCATTCGCCTGCGTGGCGCGAGCTGCGCGATGGCTAACAAGTGACTAGATCAAATACCTGAGAGTACCAGACGAGATCATCGACCAAGTCAGCGAGTCACAGAAGGGCCAGCAAGGCAACTTCCGAGGCGGAAGAGGAGGCCAGTCGAGAGGCGATCACGGCGGTCGAGGTAGTGATAGAGGACGAGGACGTGGCGGCGGTAGGGGCCGGGGTAGGGGCAGAGGTCAATAATGCAGCTAGAGTGTTGGCAATGCACCACTTGTCATTTAGAGCTGTGAACGGGTTCTCATGTGATAATCCCTCTTCAAGGGGTCGTTGATACCGGTCAAGCAGTATGGCATATGATGTTTGGGGTATGTCTGTTATCTCTAGGCTTCATTTAGCTTGAAGTATAGAGACATTGCTTACCCTATATGACATGACATCATGTGAAATTTGGATACGATAAAATTAAATAGAGCTACAAATATGACTACTGAAAGGATCAATAAAACAAACGAGACGCAATGAGCACCTCATACCTCAACGCGATATATGTCAAAATAAACCAGTTCATCTATGCTACGTATGTTGTACGAATTCTACTAGGTCCACCCTAGCCGACGATATTTCAAGGCTCAGAGTTTCGAGTCCAGTCAAAGTATCGAAGCAAAAAGTCTAAACGCCCTTTATCATTCCAGTCCAAGACATGTACATTTCTCACTCATCCATTATGCATTTAAAAGCTGGCAACAGCAACGGCAATTGCCTGGCTATCGGAGTGCGAGATGGACACGGTGATGTCCTTCACACCGGCCTTCTTGGCAGCAGCGGCAGCATCGCCATGGAGCTGAGAACTTATTAGCACATTGTGTACGTATTAGGACTTGTCGTAGAACTTACCGAAACCGTAGGAGCACCAGTCTCACCTTTGAGGATCTCAATATCCTTCAAAGCAGCGCCAGCTCCCTGGCTAGCAACACCCAATGACTTGAACACAGCCTCCTTGGCACTCCACCGACCGGCGAAGGAGCTTTGAGGGCTGGGAGCCTGTCGGCAGTACGCAATCTCGTTCTTGGTGAAGTTACGCTCCACGAAGGTCTCGTTGTCAATGTTGACGGCTGAAATGTCCTCGACGTCGACACCAACATTGCTGTTCTTGTTGGTCACCTTCTGAGCAAGGGCCTCCATGATCTGCTGGGTTTCCTTGGCCTTGGCACTAGGGACGACCTTCTCGGACTGCTTCATGAAGTCGGCGCTGAACTTGAGCTCGGCAGTCTTCTTGTCCTCGGAGACACGGGCGTCAGGGTTCAGCAGCACCTTGCCGAGCTGATCCTCAGAGTAGGGGGGGTTGGTCTTGGCCACGAACAGACGGTTATTGATGAGACCATCATGGAAGTAGCGGTATGCCTTCTTCTGACGGGCCTCAACCCTACTACAGTAATCGACATAGGTGTTCTCGTCAAGGGTAGCGAACAGGTATTTGGGGTGGATACCAATGGCCTGGGCGCCCTTTTGACCGAAACCGAATGATGTGACGGAGAAGGCCTTGACACCGTCGGTCTGGATGCTTCGGCTGGGGTAGACAATGAGGTCGAAGTCCTCCATGACAGAGTCAACGTTGTCGGCGTTGCGGTTGCCGGGGACGAGACCAGTGTTGAGCACCTGAAGACATCCGTTCATCATCCAAGCACCGGCAGCACCCTTGGGGTGACCAGTAAGATATTTCTGGAAGACACCCAGAACGGCGTTGCCCTTGGTACGGCCAAGGTGGCGGAGCTGCTGGCAGATGACAGACGACTCGTTCTTGTCGTTGGCCTTGGTAGAGGTTCCGTGGAAGGACGCAACATCGAGATCGTCGATGGTAAGACCCCAGGTGGCGAGGGCACCACGGAGGGGAGCGATGCTGGGGTCGCTCTTCCAGAAATGGTTGCCCATGCTGCGGAGCAGTTCCTTCTCCTGTCGGGCAGCCTCCTTCTCGATGTGAACGAAACGCTCCTGAGCGTACGCCTTCTCATCAAAGGCGCCACCCTGAGACTTCATAGCGTCAATCTCATCATGGACGTACTCGAGCTCGGCCTCCTGCCACTGCTTGATCTGCTTCTTGCGACGCTCAATCTGGCGACGGCGGTAGCTAATGTCAAGAAGAGGCGAAGGGAACTTGTTAGCGTTCTCACGAGCGGTGGTGAGAACACCCTGTCCAGGGGCCGGAACGGATCGGCCAATCTTGTCGGACGCGGTGGTGGTGAGGGCTAGAATACCGTGGATGGGAACGCCCATGTCGAGGGCGAGTCTGGCAGTCATGATGACCTGGAGACCACAACCCTGGGACTCCATGAATCCGTTTCGAGTAGTGGTGGTGGGTCGCGACATTTCCTTAGGTGTACGTCCGTGAGCAAACTCATCAACGGTGTTGCTCGTGGCCTTCATGTTGGCGAACTCGTAAGAGCCCTCCTCACCAAAGTCGTCAAAGCCACCGACAAAGCACACGCGGGCCTTGCCCTCCATGATAGTCTCGTAACCAATGTCGACAGACTCGACGGCAGTGGCACAAGCACCAACGGGGGTCTTGATGGGACCGGAAGAGGACATCAGCAGCATGTTGACCCAGGCAGCCATGGTGTTGATGAACGACTCCTGCAGAATGTCGTTCTGAAGAGGCTGGTCAAGGAAGCGAGTCCTGTGCATGCCACGGAGAGCAGCAGCACCGCCCATGCCGGAACCGACGCAGTTACCGACCTCGGAGACGTGGACGTACTTGTAGAACTCGTAGGGATCGGTGATACCACAAGACAAAAGAGCCTCTGCTGTTGAGACGAGAAGGAAGAGGGTGACGGGATCGACCTGGGAGATGATGTCCTCGGGAATACCATAGCGCTTGGGGTCCCAGCCGGTGGGGATTTGACCGGCAACCAGACGATCGAAGCGCAGAGCCTTGGGAATCCAGAGGCCAGCGCCCTTCCTGAGGCGGACGATGTACTCGCCGCTCTCAGGGATCTCAAAGATCTCGACCTTGTCGCCATGCTCGCGCTTGAACTCCTCAGCCGTCTCCTTGGATGCCTCAAAAGGCTCAAGGTCCTCCTCGATGACGACTTCGTGGAGCAGCTGCTTCTGGTTGGGGTCGTAGCCATCAAACAGCTCCGGCTCGATCAACCGAATACCAGAGTGCTCGAGGATGTACTTCTCGTACTTTTGCTTCACGTCCTTATCATCGACAGGGTCGCCAGTCTTGGCGTCAACCCAGCCAGCGTAAGGCTTACCCTTAATAGGGCCGTTGTGGTTCTTAATGAGACCCATGATCCACGCCATCTCGACGCAACCCTCGAGAGAGAACTCGCCTTGAGACTCCATCTCCCAGCGGGTGCGAGAGTTACCCCAGGGACCAACTTCAGCGAAACCTGCAACGACAACGACCTTCTCGAGATCAACCATGCCCTTGAGGGTCTCATGGTGAGGAGCGATCTCGGTCTTCCAGTCGGGACGGTTGGGGAAATCAAACTTGATATTGGCACGAGGGTCGATGGTCTTCTTCCTGTAGAGAACCTCGGAGGCGGCACCGTTGACAATGGTGTTCTCGATGGCGCTCTCCTTGCTGACAGCCCTGCGGATCTCGCTCGTCTCCATTATGTCCTTGCGAAGCTTGGTCATGGTCTCATTCAGGTTGGGGATGAACTGAAGACCACCGTTGAGATCGGCAAAGACCGGCTCAGACTGGCACAAGTCGACAAGAGTAGGCGACATAAGTCCGAGAAGGTTGAATGCCATCTCCTGTTGGGAGAAGGTGCGAACGCCGAACGCCTCGACACCCTCGGCGACGATGTTGTTGCCGGACATGAGACCAGTGCCACGGGTCCAACCAATGACGGCACCGCAGATAGTGAGGTAGTTGGCCCAGCTCTCCGAGTGCCATCGGTTGAAAAGGGTCTCCAGACCAAGCTTGGACTCGGAATAGAGACCGTCGTTGCCGAAAGTACCGTGGTTAGGGGAGAGGGGCAGGACGACCTGGGCAGGGCGAGTCTCGAATCCGCGCTCGGCCTTCTCAGCTTTAACACAGCCCAGGAGACGGACCAAGTTGGTCAGCATGATGCGGTGGGCCAGCTCAGACTTGGAATCGATGTTGTCGATCTCACGTCCGTTCTCAGAAATAGCAGCGAAGGGAACGACGAAGTCAAGATCCCAGCCGAGGCCGTTCTTGGTGTCGTAAATGTACTCAACGAGGGCCTCAACGTCCTGTTTGCTACCCTGGTTGAAGGGAACAACGACGATCTGAGATCCGCGGGAGCCGTAGCGGGTGTACATGGCCTGGTAGTATTCCGTCACCTCTCGCGAGAAGCGGCTGGTGGTGACGATGACCTTGGCACCACCGCTAACGAGGCCCTGGAGAACCTCGGCACCAATGGAACCAGCACCAGCGCCAGTCATGAGGACGTTCTTGCCCTGGAAGGTGACGCCGGACTTGGCAGCATCCTCGAGGCAGTTGAGGTAGACGCCGGTGAGCTTCTTGCTGTAGTCCCAGCCGTGAAGGCCCTTCTTCTTGAGGTGGAGGAAGGGAATGGTCTCGACCTTGCCCTTGTGCCCGCTCGTGGCCTTGATCTTCCTGCCCTTGCCATTCTCCTTGGGAATGATTTGGCTCTCATTCATGGCCAGAGAGCGGAGAACATCGCCGTATAGGCTCTTGATCTCGATCTGAGAAGTCTTGGACATCTTGTGCTGCTGCTTGATGAGTTTGTAGATGCGTTGGAGATCGCTCTGAACCTTAGTACGGTTGCCGTATTCGGAGATCTTGCCACCCTCAGCCAATTGCTGAACGTAGTGCTCGAGCTTACGGCAGCTGGCACGAGGAACTTCCTCGTAGTTGAGGTTGCCCTTGGCGTCGACGGTGGTTCGAGGGCCAGTGGGGATACCAACGTCCTTGTAATGAGGGGGGACGTTCAGCACGTCCTTGCAGTTCTCAATGAGCTGCTCGCCAAGCTGCTTGGCCAGCTTATAAGTCTCACCTCGCTCGGTGGGGCAGTTGTCCATGTGGTACTGCATGAAATCGAGGAGCTTAGGACTTGAGCGGTTCATGAGGCGAATGCATTGGCTGACAATCTCGCGGTCGACGACCTGCAAACGGCCAAAGATAATATCGAAGTACATGCTGAGGGCGTCCTGACGAGCCCAGTTCCACGAGGAATCGTAGGTTCGGGCCTTGAGGGGGCTGAAGACGGGCTCGATACCAGCGGCATAGAAGTCTCCATGCTCGGCAGTCCATAGATCAAGCTGGGCCTGGAGAACCTTCTCGGCCTTCTGAGCATTGATGAACGCCTTGTCACCCTCACGAAGATCGAGTTTCAGGTATCGGGCAAGGAGCTCGAGCTGTTGTTTGAAGAGAGCGCGCTGGTCCTTGGTGAGGGCGTCAATGGCGGCAGGGTCCATCATCATGCCGCCAGCAGCACCACCAGCAGGGCCTGCTGTGGAAACTTGCGTCAAGCTGATACCGGCGTTAGTGGCATACTTTTGAGTGACGCTGTCGAGGAAGCCCTTAGCGTCAGCCTCGGAACCAAGACGAGCGGGAGGCTCCATGGTCAAGGCCAATAGCAACGCGCCGTCCTGTCGACCAGAACCAAGACCCCATCGTGTCTCAAGGTATTTTCGGGCAGCTGTGATGTTGAAGCCACCAGGCATCTTGGAGGAGATCAATCTGGCGATAAGAGACTGGGACTGTTTGCCGAGCTGGCCATCGAAGGTTGTTTGCATGACAGCACCAAGCTCGTCGAGAGGAGTGTCCTCGGGCTTCTCGGGGGTCGAACCGAACTCCTTTCCTAGATCACCGAGGATCTCGTTCTGGAGGGTAGATTTGCCTAAAAAGTGGGCGAATTAGCAGGGGGTTGCTTCTATTGCAAGATCCATGGGTACTCACCACCAACAAGGTCCTTGATGGCCTTGCTTAGGGGCACATCGAGAAGAGACTTCTTGAGCTTTTGCGCAATGAGGGCGCGAACGATATCTACGGCCTGAACAGGCTCGTCGGCAATCGAAGCAGCGGGTCCTGCGCTTGGAGGGGGAGCAGCAGGGGCAGCGGGTGCAGCAGTGCCAGCGGCAGCAGCAGGGGCAGCAGCCTCGCTAGGAGAGGCGGCGGCAGGTTCAGGCTCGTCCTCGATGGGATCAGCCTCGTAGTAAATCTCCTTGCCGTCTTTATTGTAGCAAAGAATCTGTCGTTGAACGGACTTGGCGGCATCGTAGGCCTCGTACTTGGACGCCAGGGTTCGCTTGGCCATGACTCCTAGGGTATCGGCGGGACCGATTTCTACAACCCGCTCGGCGGTCCTGTCACCAAGGAAAACATCCTGGGTCTCAATCCACCGGACGGGAGAGGCGAACTGGTAGGCGAGGAGCTCAACGAGCAAAGTGTGGGCGAGCTCCTGCTCGACTTCGGGACGCATGATGGGCAAATTAGGTCGGGAGGGTCGATGAAAGAAGGGGTATCTCGAAGAAGGCCAAAATGGCTACGGCGGCCAGAATGTGGATTGGCGCGAAGTGGTGGTTATACCTGGGGCCCGCTCAACCCAACGTTAGGTATAGACGAAGAAAAGCAGCTGTCGCAAGATGCTCCCAGACCGGCGAGACAGGGGAGTTGGCAGCTGGAGTGGTGGCGGTGGAGGATAAGGAGGAGGAATGAGGAGAAGGAGGAGGAAGATGGAAGCGGAACGACACGGCCGAGGAGGGTGTAATTGAGGACTGAGTGCGTTCTGCCTGCCAGCTAGACGCAATAGAGAGGAATTGGGGAAGAGAATGCAGCCGGACCAGAGTGGAAGGGCAACGACGGAGGGTAATCACAATTGGAGCCGTCGGCGAGGGAGTAGCCGATTGTTGAACAAAGTGGCCCACCAAAAGGCGTCGAGCGAAAAAAAATTGGGGGAGCTCTGAGCAACACACCCCGGTCAAATTGACCTCCCACCTCCCTCAGGCACGGCGTACGGGCTGCGGGCCACGGGGCGCTTCTGTGGCTCCAGGCCCAAGTCGACCTACAAGGCTAAGTACAGCTTCAAAGGTGCAGAGTAACTGAAGGTACGAAGTAGGCACTTCACCATATCCATTGTGAGGACGGTATTGGTATTACACAACTGGACAGACCGGGCATGTAGGGGCTGCTGCCGGTACCTACAGCACCCCTCGTGGGTTCGGTACAGCGGCGTTGAAGGCCACGAGTCGAAATTCCGAGTACCCTGTACATGTACTTCGTGCTTGGGGTGCGATGAAGGCGGTTTGGGTGGCCACCCATGACGGCGGGTCTTGGGGCCCTGCTGCCGGCTTGCAGCACGCTCCTCAACCATATTACGGCGCTAGCCCCTATAAGGCAAGGCGGTGTGGCAGGGTCAGCAACAGCCAGGGATGGCCAGGGGGACGTCTTCCCCAGAAAGTCCAGAAACCAAGCCTTTGGGGCACCATCAGACATGTTTTTGCTGGGCTGGTGCATCCTCCGTATTGCCTTTGCTGAGAGCCGACAACAGCTCGGCCGAGCGGGCTTAAAAGTTGTTAGCCACTGTCTGGAATTACGAATACAACTGTGTTCTTATCTATCGCTTTCCGGACCGTCTTCTTCCTGGCGTTGCAGACGATAACAAACAAAACTCTGTCTCCCGGATGTTGATGTGAGGTGACGACAGTGCCTGATCATTCACCCAGGGTCTGAGAGCGTGGAAGTTCCCCTGCCCGCCGCGTTAGGTGGTTTGGGTGCAATTTCGGATATGGCCCAGGCTCCAGCTCTGGCAGCGTTCATGGCTCGGCCAAGTACCGATACAACGCCGCTGAATTCCGGGCAGTCGGCCATGTTGTTGGAGGCCGTCTGGTTGTCTTTGTTTACTGTTGTCTTCATGTTGGTGAAGCCTGCTTCTTTGTGTCTTGTATCCTCCGTACGGAATTCTGTCCTGGCTTGCACAAGCGGCTCTTGCTTGGCCAGGCGGATGGCTGATCGTCCAGCCGCTGGTGCATGTAAAGAACTACGAACGCCATGCTGCTTATGGACAGGCTTTAGACGTGCGTGAGCTGCGCTGCTCAGACACGGTCCCCCTTGAGCTTGAGACTTGAGAGGTGCATTCGGGGCCAAGACGAAGAGGCGCCGGTGCGTCGTTGGTACGTTGGCAACTGGAGTGGTTCCTATCAATGATATGTAAGGTAAACTTGTAGAGTGACCCCCGCTATGTTCGGGAGCTGGGCGGGTTGATGTGGGCGAGTGGAGACACTTCTGTTTGGAACATGTTGGCTTCGAGCGGTGGGGGGTGGCACAATTTGGTGGGAGGATTTGGAGTCGGTAAAATCTTGAACGGCAAAGGAACGATTGATAGCGGGGACAGTCTGTTTCGACCTTAAACTCATTGTAAAAGGTGACCTCCAAGTCTTCCTCAAAGGGGAATCTAGTATGGAAGTATAGGTGTTTAACCTAAGTAGATCAACGAGAGATGAAGCGTCGTTCAAGTCGATGTTGATACCCTTCCATAAGAGTCTAGAAGTCTAGATTCTGCCCCCTTGGCTGAAGTCGCCTGGCCGAGTGGGGTGCCAGGAGACGAGAGCTCGGGATTGGGCATCCCAGTGTGTCCGACTCCAGCCGCAACGGACGCGAAAAGTGTCACCACTGAATCATCAACAGCCCTCAAGTATCCTGTTCAACAAGCATCGCATTGGATCGGACAGCCGGGCAGCTACCAAGGAGTCCGGCCCAAGTTGGCGTGAACGCGGATTGTTGATGTAATATGGTGAGGAATTGTACTGAGACACAACTTGATAAAAGAACAATTGCACCATGGTTCCGAGGAAGGATGAGTTGAATGCAACCTGTCTGGGCACACCGTGGCAACCGAAAACGAGTCCGCCCGGCAAGAAATTTTGTTGTTTTGCTGCTGGCGAATCGACATCTCACCAAAATTGACCATCAGCCTTCCGCCCATCCGTCGGCTGCAGGCGTGGCTCAACAGCAGCCTCACAATGTGCCCCAAACTTGCCCCAAGCTCGCCCTAAGACGCCTCCGACCTGCCCCAAGAAGCACACGCAGAGGGCCCAAGTCATGCCCAAGGACACACTGGCCAACAGTCGTTCCAACTGAACTCGCAGTATTATGTACTTGCCACACCCCCCAAAAAACCGATGCCCCTCTATAATCCACAAAAACAGACCCCGAACTCTCCCGGCTGGGGGTGCCGTGACGCCAAGTACCGGTACCTGCCCACCATTGAAGGGCAATTGAAGGACCCCTCCTGCGCCAGCCCAGCCTCGACGTCGCGGCGACAAAGGCCGTGCCATGCAAAAAGGGACCCGCCATGGCGTGGAGCCCCTGCGGATCGAGCGAGCCGCCTAGGTGGTGGTCAATGCCAATCGCACTCGCAACAGTCGTAACTGGCGGGCGCCTGAGAGGACGCAATGGTGGGCAAGTGAGTAAGTGGGCAAGGCAAGTGGGCGAGTAGGCTAGTAGTTACTTACTGAGGTGCCGCTCTCGCTGCTGAGCAGGTACGGTGTGAGGGTGAGCTAGGTCAAGGGTACGTACCCCTCAATTGCCCATCGTCCTGCTCATCACTCATCCCCAACAGAACTGAAATTTTGGCTGGTTGTTCGGCGCTGGGTGGTCCTAACCTCCGGTTGCACACCCGACCTTGTCCTTAGCCGGCTCCCGGGGAACCTGCCTTGAGCTCGAATTTTCTCGTTCTTGACTTATACCATCCATTAACCAATCTCGCCCTTGAGTTCCTTAGACCTCTGACCCTTTCTCCCGAGATTGTTCATCGCCCATCTTTCCTTTCATTCTCTCGTGTCTTGCGCCTAGCTGTTGTCGTGTTGTGTGCTGTCCCGCGCTCTACCGATTTCAAGCTCTCTTCTCGGCGGCTTACTCTTCCCTAATTTCCCCCCTCCAACCTCCAGGGGACCAGCAAACACTGCGCATTCAGGATTGCCGCATACTTTGCCAGCGTCCTTGGGGATAAGCATCAGATCTTGATCCGGTGCCACGAGTTGAATTGATAGGTTTGTCGCCCTTTGCGCGCTGTGCTCGCGCCCTGCCCGCACTTTGAACCTCTCATGCGGACGGACGCTGACTTTGAGCTCTTCACCGCAGATTTTCTTCGATACCCCTTCTTCCACCCACCATGTACGGCTCAGGAAACGCCCCCCAGACGGGCATTTCTACCCCCAGATCGAACTCCTCGCTGCGACCCTTGACTCTGGCTCACGGATCTCTCGAGACCTCCTTCCTCATCCCCACACACCTCCATTTTCACGCCTCGGAGCTGAGAGACCAGTTCGTCGCTAGCCTACCCGCCGCTACCGACGAGCTTGCTCAGGATGATGAGCCCTCATCCGTCCCCGAATTGGTAGCGAGGTACCTCGGTCTGATTGCACACCACGTCGACGAGGGAGAGGATGACGAGCAGGGTTCCTACGAGGAGGTGCTCAAGCTCGTCCTCATTGAGTTTGAGCGCACTTTCCTCCGTGGCAACGAAGCACATGCGGTGGCTGCCACTCTTCCTGGCATTGAGGCCAAGAAGCTCGAGTTCATCCGCAGCTACTACACTGCTCGCTCGGTTTGCAACCGACCCATCAAGCCTCATGCCTCTGCCCTCTTCCGGGCCGCTGAGGACGCCTCCGCCGAGATCTACACCATCTTCGGTGGCCAGGGCAATATCGAGGAGTATTTCGAGGAGCTCCGCGAGATCCACAAGACCTACTCGAGCTTCGTCGGAGACCTCATCACCACCTCCGCCGAGCTTCTCCAGACCTTGTCCAAGAACCCCAGCGCGGAGAAGATGTTTCCTAAGGGCCTGGATGTCATGAACTGGCTTCACAACGCCGAACACACTCCCGATGTTGACTACCTGATTTCCGCGCCGGTCAGTTTCCCATTGATTGGCCTGGTTCAATTGGCCCACTACGAGGTGACGTGCCGTGTTCTCGGAGTCAACCCCGGGATGCTGCGTGAGAGGATAACTGGTACCACCGGTCACTCTCAAGGAATCGTCATGGCCGCGGCCACCGCTGCTGCCGACTCTTGGGATTCCTGGCGCGACATTTCCACTTCCGTCCTGACCATGCTCTTCTGGATTGGAACCCGCAGCCAGCAGGCCTTCCCAAAGACTTCCATGACTCCTAGCATGCTCCGAGAGTCGCTGGACAACGGAGAGGGCACCCCCACTCCCATGCTTAGTATCCGTGACCTCTCCCAGTCTGAGGTCCAGAAGCACATCGATGCCACGAATCAGTACCTCCCCGCCGATCGCCACATCAGCGTCTCTCTCATCAACAGCCCCCGAAATCTGGTCGTTACCGGTCCTCCAACCTCGTTGTACGGCTTGAACTCACAGCTTCGAAAGGTTAAGGCACCTACTGGTCTCGACCAAAACCGAATTCCCTACACCGAGCGAAAGGTTCGCTTCGTCAACCGATTCCTCCCTATTACAGCTCCTTTCCACAGCAAGTACCTTTCTGAGGCCACTGCTATGATCGACGAGGATCTGAAGGACATCGCCATTGATTCTAGCACTCTTGGAATTGCTGTTTTCGATACCAACACTGGCAAGGATCTTCGCGAGGTAAAGGGCAACATTGTTCCCTCCCTGATTCGTTTGATTACACGTGATCCTGTCAACTGGGAGAAGGCTACTATCTTCCCCGAGGCCACTCACATCCTGGACTTCGGTCCTGGAGGTATCTCTGGTCTTGGTGTTTTGACTAGCCGCAATAAGGAGGGAAGTGGTGTCCGCGTCATTCTCGCTGGTACTGTCGACGGCTCTATGAATGAAGTCGGCTACAAGCCCGAGATCTTTGACCGCGATGAGGAGAATGCTGTCAAGTACGCCATTGACTGGGTTAAGGAATTTGGCCCTAGGTTGGTGTCCACCAAGGGAGGTCGCACTTATCTTGATACCAAGATGAGTCGACTCCTCGGTCTCCCCCCCATCGTTGTTGCTGGCATGACTCCTGCCACCGTCCCTTGGGACTTTGTCGCGGCGACGATGAACGCTGGATACCACATCGAGCTTGCGGGTGGTGGATATTTCATCCCCCCTATGATGACTGATGCCATCAAGAAGATTGAGAAGGCTATTCCCGCCGGCCGTGGCATCTCGGTCAACCTGATCTACGTGAATCCCCGAGCTATGTCTTGGCAGATTCCTTTGATCGGCAAGCTGCGTGCCGAAGGCGTTCCTATCGAGGGTCTCACTATTGGTGCTGGTGTCCCCTCCATTGAGGTTGCTCAGGAGTACATCGAGACTCTGGGCCTTAAGCACATCTCCTTCAAGCCTGGATCCGTTGACGCTATCCAGTCTGTGGTCAACATTGCTAAGGCCAACCCCACTTTCCCTGTCATCCTCCAGTGGACTGGTGGTCGTGGTGGTGGTCACCACTCTTTTGAGGATTTCCACCAGCCTATCTTCCAAATGTATGGTCGCATTCGACGACAGGAAAATATCATCTTGGTCGCCGGCAGTGGCTTCGGTGGCGCTGATGACACTTACCCTTACCTCACTGGTCAGTGGTCTAAGAAGTACGGCTATCCTCCCATGCCCTTCGATGGTTGCTTGTTTGGTAGCCGCATGATGGTTGCCAAGGAGGCCCACACCAGCAGGGCTGCTAAGCAGGCCATTGTTGACGCCCCAGGTGTTGAGGATGCTGAGTGGGAGCAAACCTACAAGGGTCCTGCTGGTGGTGTTATGACCGTTCGCTCCGAAATGGGCGAGCCTATCCACAAGCTCGCTACGCGCGGCGTTCGGTTCTGGGCCGAGATGGACAAGAAGATCTTCACTATCCCCAAGGAGAAGAGGGTCGCAGAGCTCAAGAAGAACAAGGACTACATCATCAAGAAGCTCAACGATGACTGCCAAAAGGTCTGGTTTGGTCAGAACAAGGCCGGCAAGGCAGTTGACCTCGACGAGATGACCTACGCCGAAGTCCTGCGACGCTGTGTTGAGTTACTCTATGTCAAGCACCAGTCTCGCTGGATCGATCGATCCTATGTTGTCTTCACCGGTGATTACATCCACCGTTTGGAGGAACGTTTCACGTCTACTTCCGGCAAGGCATCACTACTCCAAAGCTACTCCGACCTCGACGAGCCCTTTGCCGTGGTTGATCGCATTCTTGCCGCCTACCCCGAGGCCGAGACCCAGATCCTCAATGCTCAGGATGTCCAGCACTTCTTGATCATGACCATGCGTCCCACTATGAAGCCTGTTACCTTCATTCCTATCCTCGATGACAACTTCGAGTTTTATTTCAAGAAGGACTCGCTCTGGCAATCTGAGGATCTCGATGCCGTAGTGGGCCAGGACGTCGGCCGTACTTGCATTCTCCAAGGCCCTACTGCTGCCAAGTTTTCCACCATCATCGATCAGCCCATCCAGGATATTCTCGACAACATTCACGATAGCCACATCGCTATGCTGACGAAGGATCTGTACAACGACAACAAAGCCTCCATCCCCATCACCGAGTATTTCGGTGGCAAGCTTGTCGACCTTGAGATGCCCCTGGATGTTGAGGGCCTCACTGTGAGCTACGACACCCACAAAAGCACCTACCGCCTCTCTTCGTCTGCCGCGGCGACTATGCCTGAGCTTGACTCGTGGCTGTCCCTGCTTGCTGGTGCCAACAGGAACTGGCGCCATGCTCTTCTCATGTCAGATGTTGTCGTTCAGGGCCAGAAGTTCCAGACCAACCCTATCCGTCGCATCTTCGCACCGACTCGGGGCCTTTTTGTCGAGATTCAGTATCCCAACGATCCTACTAAGACTGTTATTGTGGTCCGCGAGCAACCCCGCCCCAACCAGTACGTTGATGCCATCGAGGTCAAGCTGGTCGGCGAGAACGAGATTGTTGTCAACATGATCAAGGATACCACTGCGCTGGGCAAGCCCGTTGCTCTCCCTCTCAAGTTCACCTACCACCCTGAGGCTGGCTACTCTCCCATCCGTGAGGTCATGGAGGACCGCAACGATCGCATCAAGGAGTTCTACTGGAAGGCTTGGTTCGGAGACGAGCCTGTTGCTCTGGATGCTGATGTCACCAGCGAGTTTGATGGTGGCAAGTCAATTATCACTGGCGAGGCCATCAATGATTTTGTCCACGCCGTTGGCAACACTGGCGAGGCCTTCGTTGACCGACCTGGTAAGATTGTCTATGCTCCTATGGACTTCGCCATTGTCATCGGATGGAAGGCGATCACTAAGCCCATCTTCCCTCGTACCATTGATGGCGATCTTCTCAAGCTTGTCCATCTGTCAAATCAGTTCCGCATGATTCCTGGTGCGGAGCCTCTCAAGAAGGGTGATGAAGTGTCGACCACTGCCCAGGTTAATGCCGTCATCAACCAGGAAGCAGGCAAGATGGTGGAGGTCTGCGGAACCCTCGTCCGGGACGGAGAGCCTGTGATGGAGGTTACGTCTCAATTCCTCTACCGCGGCAGCTACACCGACTTTGAGAATACCTTCCAGCGCAAAGTGGAGACCCCCATGCAGGTGCACCTTGCTACCACCAAGGACGTTGCTGTCTTGCGCTCGAAGGAGTGGTTCTCGGTCGACGAGCTCCCCCGAGACATCGAGCTCCTGGGTAAGACCCTGACCTTCCGCCTTCAGAGTCTGGTGCGGTTCAAGAACAAGGATGTCTTTAGCAGCGTTGAGACCCGAGGACAAGTCTTGCTTGAGCTCCCCACCAAGGAGGTAGTCCAGGTTGCCAGTGTTGACTATGAGGCTGGCGAGTCTCATGGCAACCCTGTCATCGACTACCTCGAGCGTAACGGTTCTCCCATCGATCAGCCCATCAACTTTGAGAACCCTATCCCTCTCAGCGGCAAGACTCCTCTGCAGCTCCGTGCCCCTGCCACTAACGAAAACTATGCTCGTGTCTCTGGCGATTTCAACCCCATTCACGTGTCTCGCATCTTCTCCACTTACGCCAACCTGCCTGGTACCATCACTCACGGAATGTATTCCAGTGCTGCCGTCCGAAGCCTGGTCGAGACCTGGGCCGGCGAGAACAACGTTGGCCGCGTTCGCAGCTTCCATGCTTCCCTGGTCGGCATGGTGCTGCCCAATGATGACATTGAGGTGAAACTTCAGCACGTCGGCATGGTATCTGGCCGTAAGATCATCAAGGTCGAGGTCCGCAACACCGAGACCGAGGAGAAGGTTCTGGAGGCTACTGCTGAAGTTGAGCAGCCCGTGACGGCCTATGTTTTCACTGGCCAGGGCTCTCAAGAGCAGGGCATGGGTATGGAGTTGTACGAAAGCAGCGCCGTGGCCAAGGAGGTCTGGGACCGAGCTGACAAGTACCTATTGGATAACTATGGTAAGCCAATACGATATGTGAAAGATTTCTCAAGTGCTAACTAACGAACCAGGCTTCTCTATTACCAACATCGTCAAGAACAACCCCAAGGAGCTTACCATTCACTTCGGTGGTCCCCGGGGTAAGGCCATCCGCCAGAACTACATAGCGATGACATTCGAGACTGTCGCTGCGGATGGTTCCATCAAGTCGGAGAAGATCTTCAAGGAAATCGACGAGACTACCACATCCTACACCTATCGATCTCCCACTGGACTGCTCTCTGCGACCCAGTTCACCCAGCCTGCCCTTACTCTCATGGAGAAGGCCAGCTTCGAGGACATGAAGTCTAAGGGTCTCGTGCCCCTCAACAGCACTTTCGCCGGTCACTCGCTCGGTGAATACTCGGCCCTGGCCGCCCTCGCTGAGGTCATGCCGATCGAGAGCTTGGTTTCCGTTGTGTTCTACCGTGGTCTGACCATGCAGGTCGCCGTGGAGCGAGACGCTGCTGGTCGCTCGAACTACTCCATGTGCGCCGTGAACCCTAGCCGAATCAGCAAGACTTTCAACGAGGCTGCACTCCAGTTCGTCGTGGACAACATTGCCGATGAGACTGGTTGGCTTCTGGAGATTGTCAACTATAACATCGCCAACATGCAGTACGTGTGTGCTGGTGACTTGCGTGCACTGGACACGCTCGCTGGTGTGACCAACTTCCTCAAGGTACAAAAGATCGACATTGAGGAGATGAAGGGCAACATCGAAGAGGCCAAGGAACACCTCCGCGAGATCATCCGCGGATGTGCCGAGAAGACGTTGAGCAAGCCTACCCCTCTTGAGTTGGAGCGTGGCTTTGCTACGATCCCTCTCCGTGGCATTGACGTGCCATTCCACTCGACTTTCTTGCGATCAGGCGTCAAGCCCTTCCGATCCTTCCTGCTCAAGAAAATCAACAAGACGTCGATCGATCCTTCCAAGCTGGTTGGAAAGTACATCCCCAACGTGACGGCCAAGCCGTTTGCGCTGACCAAGGAGTACTTTGAGGATGTGTACAAGCTGACCAACTCACCCAAGATTGGGGCTGTGTTGGCCAACTGGGACAAGTATGTCCAAGATGAGGCTACCACCAATGGAGCCGATGGTAGTGACAGCGGCTCCAACTTGGAGTACGACGGTCCTGGCGCAGCCGCTTGAAGAGCGAGCAGCTAATGACAAGAGCGAGAATGATGATGAAGGAGGTTCAAGATTCCCGAATTGGATTGTTTTGGTACGGAAGCATAACGATGTATTATGTAGTTGGTAGAGAGGCGTTTGCTACATTGAGCTGTTAGATTTATTAGAGCTTGAATGATTTGATTTTAATTGAGCCTTTCCTCCCGCTTAGCTCTGTGTTACAAATGACGAATTGATTTGTCGGTAGTCTACGGAGCTGGGCAGAACTGCATGTGTGCTACGTGTGCCACGGTGGTTGAGTCGTACATTGAAACACGAAGTGTGTTTGCGAAGGCATGGATCGGTTTGTGCCACTTTGCATATTTGGCCGGCGGCAGTGGTGGTGGCGGGAGAAGATAGCAAAGAGGGACGGACGGTGACGGTTTCCGACCTCTGAAGAGCCGAAGAGACCATCGGCTGCCGGCGACGGCCGGGGACAGCCTGGGGCGGGGATGGGGCCGGAGACGGCCTATCAGTTTTCGGTTGTAATTGTATACTGGTAATGATGTGGACAGTGGACTTGTTTACCCAGGCACAACGCCCAGTCTGTAGTGGCACAATTGCGCAGCGCCCTTCAGACAGCGTTGAGTCAATTGTGAGTTGGCCCAGTGCTCCGTAGTTCCAAGCAAGCTGCGTGCCACCCGTCCTCCTCCACTCAACGGGAACCCTGGAGCCTCTTTGGTTGGCTGGATAATCGAGTCACGTATTCGCTTCGAAAACTACAAAGAGGCCGGCCATCACCTCAACCTTTTTTCCCTTTTGCGTCGCTGTCCCTGATTTCCCCTTCTGCTGATTGAATTTTTGACCAATTTTGACCATTTCTGCCTTAGCGAGTCTTTCCACTTTCGGCTGGCTTGGATAGACATTACATCATCGTCACCAGCCGCGTTCCTGTTTACACCAAGCGGGAACTCAACACATCAAAACAAACCGCATTAACAAGGACCCTGCACACACAAGGCTTTGCACTAGCCAGACCTCTCTCTCAAAAAAAAAAAAAAACATGGCGGGTTTACGAAAACAAGTATTTCTGGGGACTTTCATCTCTTCTAAAAGTCGCCAGGAGCTGCAGTACCTCCATGGTGCCGCCGTGTGTGTCGATAGCGGTGGCAGAATTGCCAAGATTGATGAGGATTGCGCCAGCGTGGAGCTTGTCCAAGACCGCTTGTTGAGCAAGCTGAGGTGGGAGAGAAGCGAGGTGGATATCTATGTGGCCAAGCCAGGACAGTTCTTCTTCCCAGGGTTTGTTGGTGAGTTTTGTCCTTCTAGGACTTGAATCGAATGAATACTGATAGAGCCTCCAGACTCACATGTGCATGCGCCTCAATATCCCAACGTTGGAATATTCGGCAAGTCAACGCTCTTGGACTGGCTGGAGACGTATACGTTCCCGCTCGAGTCAAGCTTGAGTGATTTGGCCAAGGCACGTCGGGTGTATACGGCCTGTGTGCGGCGTACACTCGCCCATGGCACAACGACGGCAGCCTACTATGCGACAATCGACGTGGCGGCGACAAACCTCCTGGCGGACCTCTGCTTGTCTTTGGGGCAGCGCGCGTTTGTCGGGCGGGTGTGTATGGACAACCAAGACATGTGCCCTGACTATTACTGCGACGAGAGTGCCGAGGCAGGCCTGGAGAAGACACTGCAAACTATCCAGCACGTACGAGAGATTGATCCCAGTTTCGAGCTGGTGTCCCCGATTCTAACACCGCGGTTTGCACCATCTTGTACGAGCGAGTCCATGAGAGGCCTGGCCAAGATCCAGCGGGAGATGGACCTACCAGTCCAAACACACGTCTCAGAGAACGAGGGGGAGATTGCGCTGGTGGCACAGCTGTTCCCGGAATCCAGTTCATACACCGGCGTGTACGACGACCATGGACTCCTGACACCTCGGACGATCCTGGCGCACGCGGTGCACCTGAGCGAAGCAGAGGCGCATCTCATCGCAGCCAGAGGAAGCAAGGTCTCTCACTGCCCTTGCAGCAACAGCTCGCTGACGAGCGGCGCAGCGCGGGTGCGGTGGATGTGGGACCGGGACATCACGGTGGGCCTCGGGACGGACATGAGCGGCGGGTACAGCCCGTCGATCCTGGAGGCGGCGCGGCAGGCGGCGTTGGTGAGCCGGCACGTGGCGATGGGTATCTCCGACACGGACCCGGAGCGCGAGCGGAGCAAGTTGACGGTCGAGGAGGTGCTGTACCTGGGGACCCGGGGCGGCGCGGCCGTGGTGGGGCTCGAGAGCCAGGTGGGCGGGTTCGAGGAGGGCATGGAGTGGGACACGCAGCTGGTTGCGCTCGGCAGCGTGGACGACGAAGGGTTTGCTACGGACGGCGACGGCGAGGGTCCCGACGGCGGGAACGTGGATGTGTTTGGGTGGGAGAACTGGGAGGAGAGGATGGCCAAGTGGGTGTTCAACGGGGATGACCGCAACACGAAGAAGGTCTGGGTCAAGGGGCGGCTTGTTCATTCAAGAAGATGAGAGTAGCAGACGAGAGAAGAGTTTACCTTCCAGTCATCTCCTCAAAGACCCTGATTTAGACCCTTCGTTCTCAGGTTCATTCTATAAATACAGACATGTGTTGAGGCTTTGGTATCTTATTCTGGTGGTGGTTGTGAGGTTGTTAGGAGACAATGAATGAATCAATGCATAGGCCCACAGCGAACCCAGCCCCGCAGGCAGAAGCCGCCTAAATGAAATGCCGAAGCTATCAATGTGTGCTAGCAAGAGCTATTCAAGATCAGGTCAGAGCTCACTCAATATGGCTTGAATGGCTTCGTCCTGCCGACATGTGTTTGCCGAGCAACATGAAAGCGGGCATCATGGCTGGCTTCTTCCAGCCTAGGAGCAAAGCCATCTCGATACAGGAAGCGAGCGAGAAAGAACGCATTCCGCTGCGAAGTGCGTGCTTGGCCTTGGCAAGGAAGATGGCGGTAACTTACGAATAACCAAGGTAGGTAGGGAGGCCAGGAATGACAAAACTGCCCTGGTTTTCAGCTTTGAGGCGCTAAGAAATGTGGCGCACGTACGGAGTAGGGCCTAGCTTGTAGTGATAGTCCCTGCACATCTGTATCAGAGGAGCGCACTAAGGGTGAGAATAGGCAAGTTCTGTTTGAGGTGTCGTTGCATGCTTTAGTTAGGAATGCACAGACAAAGATGCAAGGGAAATAAGTCACAAGAAACGAAACCAGGTGAGAGTTTGCGGAACGGACAGTTTGAAGAGAAACGCAGAAGAGAAGAGGGCGCAAAGAATGAAATGAGGAGATGGTGGTTGGTGTGAAAGTTGAGGTGCAAGTGAAAGTGAAATGGTGGATGGCGGATGACGCATATTGGATGGTGTTGCAACGGCCCCTTCAGCTGCAGAGGAGATCGACACGCCCACAACCCGTTTCAAATAGCGAAGCAAGCAATCACGCTCGCAGAAGAGATAACAGGGTAGTCACTTGATCTTCCAGAGAAGAGGGAGGGTTATTACTTTGGGTACAGGTAATGGGCAAAAGACTGCCCGTCTGACCTGACTGGCTGTGGTAACCGCCGCCAAGGAAAGGGTACCATTTGACTTGACAGTAGCCAGCGCTAGAATAGGTGATGTCACCTAAAATAGCCACAAAGTGCCATTCACCCGCGGGAGATGGACAAGGCGGTTGCAGTTGAGAGATTTTCGTTGAGGTCGGGAGAGGGAGAGGGTACAGTACTACCGGCAGCTATGGCGTTGGTGTTGGTGTTGATGTTGGTGTGTGTGGGTAGGTTTGTGGGTGTTGGAACTTGAGGTTGAGAAGGGAGAGAGAAAGAGAGGCATAAACAGAGATTAGATTACCTCAAGAAAGCCTTCTCAGACGAAGCTAGAGTTTAGTTGCATGACCTGGGCTGAATTGCGGACTGGTCTGGATTTACGCCTCTATCTGGCCCGTTCACTACAACGGGCGTTTTTTCTTCTTATTCTTGGGGCTGGTAAAGAAATCGTCGGGTCAGTGCTGGAATATTCGTATATTGTGTCTGAAGGTATGACGCCCCCAAGGCTGAAGACGCGAGTTTTCGCATGGCGGGTATCCGTCATCATCATGAGAGATCTAGGTTGAGGGGAAAGCATCGATGTTGCAGTGTTATGCAGCAAGACAAATGTGCCTGAGCCCTGGGGTGCTGGCGCCTGAGGTATCCATTCACCCGCTCTACTGCACCTCAGTCACATGAGTCAACGACGACAATGCAATCTCAAGACACTCACACTGCGCCTAATTACATCCCCTCACCGACTGTTCTTCTAGCATCATATGATACCGATCCAGAGCTACTACGTAGTAGACAGCCTACTCTAGCCAAAGAAAAAAAAAGATACACCAACATTCAGCTGCACCGCCTTCCCTCGTCCCGCTGGCGGCAAAGGCAACCTAACCACCCATTCCATGCCACGCCACACGCACAAGCTCAACGCCTAAAGCCTGTCCCGCTGCCCACGAGCCCAGCCTTGCTCGCCAGTAGACCCAATCCAATGACCATACCTGGGCCCCTCCCGGTCCTGGCTTGCAGCCGGAGGGGGAGATGCCCAACGGCAGCCCCATTGGCTGCCACCACTCGACATTGATGGACGAGCGTCTTCCTTCTCAGCCCTGTGTGCTGGCAGGGGGCACTAGGGAGCAGGAGCACCGGTAGTGCAGACTGCAGGGCGCGCATTGTTAGACCAGACAGGGGTCCGTTGTCTATGCCCGTCCACTCTCCACTGCTGTCTTGTATTGAGAACGGAGGGTGGACGGCCAAGTGGAGGACAGACAAAGATCGGCCTGGCCCTCAGCTTGACGGTTCCTGCAGGGGGTGGGAAAGGTCCCAGCTAAGACCTTGGCTTGGGCATTGAGGAAATGGCACATAAGAGGGTCCATTTCCCGAGCGCTTGCAATGCATCAGACGATACTAGTTGCGACAAGGCAGACAAGACCTACTGTTCCCACTGACCGACAAGAGAAACGGTTCGTGCCTCATCTATCATACCCACACAACGCTGGGAGCTGGTGACTGGAACCTATAAACTGATCGATATCCCACATCGGGCTGTCTACACTTTCCCCCTCCGCCTCCCTTGTGATCAATATCTCTGTGAATAACCAGCCATATTCGTCACTTCAGCAACAGACACCATGACTACCACTACTACCACCACCGGTACCCAGGGCATCACAGCCACTGGCGTCCCTGCCCTACCCTTCTGGCTGACCATCATCCGCGGTGTCATCCTGCTCTTCTCCCTCGGTGTCCTCATCGCTGCCGCTTACAACCTCTCCCTCTTCGGCGGCGCTAGCATCTACCTCTCCGGTTACTCTGGACCTTCTGGCTTCCTTATTTTCGATGTAAGTCCAACCCCGGTACTGATTCGGCTTCCTACAGAAAAAAGAGACTGACCCAATGATAGGCCATCTTTACTTTCCTCATTGTCGGTAGCATGCTGGTTTCCGAGTTCTTCGCCCCTCAACTCTACTTCCGCATTGCCTTCATTGCCGCCCTGATCCTTGATGCCATCTTCTGGCTCTCTGCCTGGGCCTGGGCTGCCTCCGTCGCCTCCTCCTTCTTCAGCTACTATGATGGTTTCTACGGCCGCAGCAGCGACCTTGAGGCTTATGGTGGCTCTATGGCTGCCGGCGCTGCTCTCGGTGCCGTCACCTGGTAAGTCTGACTGATTAACCGAAATTCGCATTGAGCTCCTGTTCTAACATGGCGCTCGCAGGGTTCTGGTCATCGTCACCATCGTCTTCTTCGTCCGCGCCTGCATGGCTTCCCCCCAGAGCTCGACCTTCCCTCCCCGAACTGAGGGTCAGGCTGAGCTGGGTGAGACCAAACCCGAGGGTCAAGTTCATGTTCACCCTCCTCAGTAAAGGACATGCCGCTATCTTCCTAACGGTGGAGGACGTCGCCAGGTTCTAGACCAATAACGCCTAAAGAAACACGCTACAATAGGGGGGATCTGAGTCACTAGTTGAATTGTTTGTCTGCAGGAAATGGCACCGCAAGGAACGACAAGTTTAGGCGGGATGATAATGCTGATACCGCGCGTGGGCGCGTGTTACTTTGATGACTTTGCAGGGCGTATACTGATAGTCCCTTTTTGATACCACTTTCAATTACCATTCTTTCGTTCATCTATTGCGAACGGCTCCACAAACTCATGTTCCCAACCATCAATCCCCGTCCCTGGGTACGGCTCCATGGCTAACACTTTCAGAACTCCGAAATGTCCAAAGAAGCCTCTCGGCTTTCCTTAAGGGCCTGTTTCGGACGAACAAGTTAGTTTCAGATACTAAACAACCGACTGTCTCGCCAACTCCCCGAGGTGAGAGGAATGGGCTTGAGTTCGCCACAACGTACCGCGCGTGCCTTGTTTCTTGCTGTTCGTCTCCGGGTCTCTTCATCTCTCTTGTCTTCCTCGAGCAGTAAGTCCACTTCCTGCACTCGATCCTTGATTTCTTCGACCATGCTGTTCTTGATCTCTTTGGGTAAGTTATCCCATTCGCTCACCGAGGCTCCGAGGCTCATGGCTTTCAGACGCCACCAGTCGCACTCGGCGGAACGCTCATTGAGGATGCACCGGGTCCTTTCGAGAGCTTCGAGACGCTTCATACGAGACTTTTTGGCGGCCTGGTTGTTGCGCTCCCGCTCGATGCGCTGGTTAGTGGTTGCGATCCGGTTGTTCTCCGCCTCGATCGCTTGACGTTGCTCGAGCGTGACATTTTCAGGGAACCTCCGCCATGGTTCCGACGGTGGCTTCTCGGGGAGTTCGGGAATGTCCGACTTGGGTAGAGCCGGGGGGTTGGCTCTCTGGTAGGCTAGCTCTCGTTCCATTTCGTTCACTCGGCGGTGGAACTCGTTGGGCGTGAGGTTGGCTGGGATAACTAGGCTGGCCATCTCAACAGAGTGTCCGCCGACCCGGATGCGAGGAACATGAGAGCGATTGACCTGAGGGTTGGGCGTCGATGAAACAACTGAAGCAGGCGGAATATGGGAAGAAGGTAAGTTGATGGTGGAGAGGCCGAATGATGGAATTGCAGGAGGCGGAGTGTTAGTTGGTTGAGGGAGCGCGAGGGACATGTTAGGGCGATACGTGAGCTGCTGCTGTTGATGTTGTGGTTGTTGCTGCGTCTCATCAAACAACCGGTTCCGCTTTCGCGGCGAGTCGGTCGAGGCCATACCCGGTTCTGGACTTCCGTTGGTGTCGTCGGCGTCTGAGTCTGGGCTCTCGGCATAGAACGGACGTTTCTTCTCGCGCGAAGGTCGCATTGTGGAGGCCAGGTAAGCGTTGCTTGGTACAAAAGTTGCGTTGACTTTTTGTATAGTCGAAAGCGGGTTGCCTCTGATTGGTCGGACGGGGGCTTTCGTTGAAGCAGCGTCAACGGGTCACACGCGAGGGTTTGCTGCTGGTCAAACCACTGAGTCAACCTTTGGGGCCTTTCGGGGTGTTTGTTTGTTCGCGGGGTTTGGAGTCCGTGATGCGAAGACTGAGGAAGGGGTGAGAGAAAGAGAACGGGTGGAAGAAGAGACGAGGTGAAATTTTATTAAAATGGCGAGGATCCAGACAAGTCGTCTTGGGCGTTGACAACAAGCAAAGGCCAAAGGGCAACAATAGCAACCGAAAGAGGAATACCACACCACCGGCAGCCTCCGAGTCGATCTTAATAGGCAGAGGAGCGCCTATTGTTCTGTGAATGGCGGGTTCTTTTTCACAGAGCCTCGTTATTATCCGCTTTGGGAGCTTCGACGAAGGTTATGTGCGTGAATCACTCCTCTTCCTAGGGCTTTTTGGATGGGCCGCGCAGCTGGCTGGCAGGTGATGACGGCGAGAAGCTGCCAGCTGGCGGCGTGTCTTCGTATTGTTGCGTACTGCGGAGGTGGATGATTCGGACCTGGGCTCGCGGACGTGACGCGCGGTGGGAGTTGGCGTTGAGGTGAATGGTTTCTGAGTCAGGAGGTTTGTATGCGAATGAATAACACGCGAATTGCTTTTGGGGTGAACGACTGAGAGTGACTGGACGACCCCGGGCTGCAACCCGACATCACCAAGCCCTCTCTCCCTCCCTCTCACCTCGGAGCAATCCCCCTAACAACTCGCTACTCTCAGCCCGTTCGGCACCCATTCATTGTGCAACACAGCACGAAGCACAAGCATGAAACGCCTGAGTTACCCCCCGTCCTAAGAGAGACTGCATCTCTTCACCCACGTGCACCCAATCTCAATGAGGCTCTCCCACGTGTGTGGCCAAACTAAACCCGCCGCGTGTCTGAGATACGAGAAGCTGAGGCGTGAGACGTGCAAGGTTGCGTCAGCCACGAGCAAACCCTAATCCGACGACATGCTGGACTAGTCTCGGAACCTGTGATGCGGTCATGGTCATGTCAGCACATCACCGGCACGGTGCGGCACATGAATCAGAACCGATGCAACTTCTTCTTGCGTGGGACCTCGTCGTTTCTTCATTTCTCGTCCATCATGTACATAACCCAACGCTTCCTATTAACCATCATGAAGACCTAAGCCCATATCCAAATCCGAATCCAGACCCAAAAGATATCGTCGTCACCCACTTTCCCCTGAGTGTGTTGCCTTGTGTTACTGATATACCCCAAGCCGGGCTGCTAGCCCGCGAGAACGCTTACAGGCATTGCCCAAGCTGTCCTCTGAACAGTGGTACAAACCTAGTTGCCCAGAATCCCGGACCATAACGGCCTGTGCTGTGTCGTCAAGAAAGTCCTGCGCCATGTTCTTGTTCCTGTTCTCGTCTCCTCGGCTCCTTGGTTGCCTCCATTGATCTCATTGGATTTGCGGACGCCGCCGTTTCCATGCCCAGCTCGTCGAGAACCGACGTAAAGCGCCTTTTCCTATCCAAAGTGAAGATGCCGTGTGCGCCTTTGCTTCATCCGTCTTCATGTATGTCCTGGATTAGAGAGCGAGGCCCGTCCCATCTCCGGTCCACCGATACAACGCCAGAAGTTCCCGCCGTCGCTGCTGCTGCTCACCAAGATCCTCAGGCACCCGACCTCGAACCTGAGCTAGGGCGCTGCGCATTACTTTACTGAATTTCCGCTGCCAACACGTTAGCTTTGCTTGAGAGCCAAGTACGCTTTTGTACAAAGAATGCCAACTCACCTGGTATTCTGTGTTCAATGTCACTACACACGCTTCGTGTGCGCGAACAATAGTCTCGCATGCCTTGGCCACACTTGGCGACGCCTCAGATTGCAGCTTATCTGCAATCAACAACAAAAGGAAAGACCCTTGTAGTAGGTAGATACCAAAGAAGAAGGGCATAAATTCTAGCCCGGGGTCAAATTCCAGAATCTGGTTGATCGCCTCGGCCGCTGCAACTGCATGACTAGTTGCCGTAATGAACCCTTGCGAGGAGATCCAGAGGTCCTCGTCATCAAGGAGATTAATCGGGTCCCATTTGCCTGCAAGCAGAATATGTAGAACATGCATGACGTGAGTGCCATACGCGATCACGATGCGAGTCTGAATATCGCTCTCTGTTAGGCGGTTGGATCCATTGGAGTGCACAGAGTGCACCGACGGCGTACTCATGTCAGTAACTGCTCCATGAAGGTCGCCATTTTCGTTCATAGGTGGATCGGGCTTGTCCTCTCCTGCTCTGGGATATTTGTGCTCGAATGTCTTCAAGCTTTGCTCATACGTCTCTAAGTGCCGAGAAATTTCTGCCGTCTGTGCCTCCCATTCATGGCCTACACGAAAACCAAGGCCGAATCGAGGATGATTTCTAGCATGGTGCAGGTCGACGATTTCGCCTAAAATGGTCATGAGAGGCAAGAAGTAGCCAAAAATACTGTGGCCGCGGCACTGGAATTGCGGTCCCCGGCCTCGCAAGTCGTCGGCAGAAAAGCCCTCCGAGACGGAGTTGAGCAGACTCGGGTCCGTGTTGGCGTTTGGGAAATGTCCAAAATCTCCGCTTTGCCAGGCGTTGTCGTCCATAGGCTGAAGAAGACCCTCGCATTCGATGTCGAGAAGAAACAAGGGGCGATTGTAGCAAAGTGCCAAATGTCTATCCACGATGTAGACAAGCCACCATATTCTGCGCCTCTCCTCTCGATCCTCCTCTGTAACATACCCCGAACTATTGCGACGAATGTCATGTTCGTCGTTGGCTTCGTTGTCCACATTATTCTGATCCTGGGGGACTTGGGGTGTGCTCATTGGGAGTTCTCGCCCAAGCTTCAGTTCGCGTGCGAGAGACCAAGCGGCATTCCACCATCTGAGACTCGCGCCCTTGTACTCACTTGCCGAGACCACAACTGCCAAGTGGATGTAAGTGATCACATCATCAAGGCTGCCTGCAGAACCGAACGGCCCAGACTCTCCAGTTAAGGCATCCAAGCTAATGGATCCGGGCATCGCCACACCGAGACCACCAAGGGCGACGCCATCGGTAACAGGACTAGGGGCATCGCCCGATGTGGTGTGGATGAGAGGTCTGAGAAGACAGACTGTCAATTCCAGAAGCTTCTGGCAGGTCTTCGCACGTGCCGAAGGGGCGTTGGCGAGGAACGGGGTATCGCTCGTCTGTGCAGCTACCCACAGCATGCTTGCGAGTAGTGCAGGTTGACAGTGTCTTGGCTTTGTGGAATGAAGAAAGGATCTCTTGCGAAAGAGGAACCCTAGGACATAGGGCGACATGGGATGCATTTGAGCCGACGATGACGACGAGAAGTATAGATCCACGAGGTCGCAAGCTATAGAAACGGGAAGAATATTGTTGAGATGAGGAACGAGAGGTTCAAGAACGGGATATCGAAGTTTAGCGTTGCTGAAGTTGGATTGCGCAACTTGTGGCTGGAACTGAGCTGGAGGTGATGCCATGGAGAGGCCCCAGCCAGGAGGGGTTCCGCCACCCATCTGATATCCAAGAGGACTATTTCCCATGCGGAATGCCGTGTTGCTTGCGAAGTTCGGTGGACTCTGGGCGGGCATTGCGTATGATAGGTCGGGATAGTTGGATATGCTGCCTCGCCCATGGGTGTTGTAAGTCTGATGGCTCAAGCCGGGGCCATCCAGTCCCTGTGCATCATAAGCGTGGGGAACTGCCCCAAAGCCATTGAGATCAATGCCCGCAGAGCCGTCCAGTTGGTCTGAATCGAGGTCGGCGTGGCCTGCTAAATGAGATTGATTGGACATTTCACCTAGCCTGTCGAGGCGCTCTAACCCCTGATTTGGTGGTATGACATCGTCGCTGCGGTCGTTGGTGGCCTTGTCACTCAGACTGTGCTGCCTTTCAGGGGCGGGATGTTGCGATGAGCTATGTATAGGCAAGTTGTCGGTCCCGTTGTCGTTGGATTGACTGCCTTCGGCCCCGGAGCTGTCGGGCTGATGGCTGTTCTGTCCTGTCGCAGCTTGGACTGCCGCTTGTTGGGCCAGCTCCTTCCTCGAAGCCTTTCCTCGTTTCTTTCTTTCACGGATATATTCACATCCAAGTCCAAATTCTATTATAGTTAGCGATTGTGTCATGAATCCTGACTCTGAAACCTACCGATGCAGTGGGCACAGGGGTGTTGACCATCGCATTTTGTACGTAGTTGGTTACACTGATCGCAAGCTCGGCTAATCCTCCTTCTCACAGGGCCGGAAGCTCCTGATGATCGAGGATTGGGTCCATATGGGTGTTGTCGATGCTTGGTCGGTGGTCCGGCCCTGGCTAGATGGGAGCTTGGGGCACTGGCTGGTTGTGGGAGATGTTGAATAGGGTACTGCGAGCCCTGTCCCAAAGTTTCGAGGCCGTTCGTCTGCATTTGTGATTGTGTGCCATGCAAATCGGGCGCAAGGGCAGATGAGGAAATATTCTGGTAGGGAGAGAAGCGGTGAAGAGGGTTGGACAACATCTCGTCTGCCGCTTTGTCTGTCGTAGAGTGTATACGACCGGGATTCTTGGTAGTAGCAATGGAGGCTCTCTGGTCTTGATGATGGGATCAAATGCTTAATGTCCGTCATGAAAGACAGAATCGGTTACCGGGAAATATCCAATGACGGTTAGCTCGACTATATGTCAAAGACGGTAGACGAGACAACTACCCCCGATCTAGAGGCTTGGGCGTCAGGCCTGAAGCATCACCGTTGTGACCGAGGGTAATGATAGGTAAGGCTGTGGCAAGGTCTAAGGCGAAAGGGGTCAGCTTTAACTTCTAGGCAGAAGTAACTGTTTGCGGGGAAAGGTGGAAACAGGTCAGGGGGGGCAAATCTGAGGCACGTCATGCACCAATAGAAGTTGGGTCGCAACGGCATAAGATCAACACTGACAGTCACCATGGCGGCACGGCGTGGCGATGGAGCAGACTGTGTGCTGGCTTATGAGTGACTTGACGATCCCACGAATGCAAGGGTAGAAGGATAACTGAGATTTGATTTCTAGGTTTGATAGTGTTGAGTCTTGTGGGGAGACATCATGGGTGAGTGCATGGGATGAGAATAGTGGTGAGATGAGTTGAGACGAAGATGTGACGCGTCGCGAATACCGGATGAGACATTGAGTGGGAGTAAATGCACTTACCACGTTGTCGATCAGAGATCTTCGCTGCTTGTGCGAGGCGCTGTTGACACTGGGACCGGGTTGGTTGTCCACCAGATGAACTCTTGAAGTGCTGGTTGATGTCGCCGGTGGTGCTCTGACCAAGGCCAAGACGGAGCAGGTGACGGTGGTGTCAGGATCGCCGTGGTTATCGCCGTTATTGCTTCCTGGGGGAAAGAGGGGGCATCGAGCTCATGAACCGAGCGAGCGTCTCTTCAGAAGTCGACCCGGGACACCATATGATGATCGAGTTGGGGAGGTGGAAGATGTCAGGCCAGATTGGTCAAATGAGGGCGAGTTCAGTCTCCCAACTCGGGCGTTGAAGTAGTAGTCCGAGGTGAACTTGAGTCGTAGTCCCCGGATGAATGCATAGACGAAGAGCTGGAACTCGGTCGTCGAAGCGCTGCAATGATCAATTAAGTTGAGCGGCGAAGAGCGCGTGCAGTAGGATCGCTGTTTCTATACTGCCTGGCGCACATATACGGGCGCTGGGGGGGGACGGGTGATGGCGGGTTGGATGAGGGGGAGAGACGGCCTTTTTTTTTCTTTCTCTGGAGCAACTCCAGCAGCAGCACCAGTAACAGCTCGTGACCGGGACTCAAAGGGGCCCGAATACTAGGCCAGTAGGGGAAGACGCTGCGGTTCTGGCACTGGCACCTACTGAATGGGTCGCTTATTAGCTGGTACCTAGTTTGAAGCTTGGGAGCGAGGTCCCGCCGAGGGTGGGTTGGTGGGCAGATGTGGAGGTGGTGGAGGTGGAGGTTTTGCTGGGGTGGTGACACCCGAACAACGTAGAAATGGGAGACCGATGTCCTGATCGATCGCGTGGCCCATCCTTTTGATCCGCAGAGACCTGGGTTTCCTCGTAAATTTACAGCAAGACTGCTGCTCTGTTTGGTGTTGTCGAAGCAAAGGCTCGTTGGAGACACCAACATCCGGTTGCTGAAGTGTTCTCACACTGACTGAAATGACGACCCCGGAGCAAACCAGGGATCCATCTTCCATCCATCCCAGAAGTGGAGAAGGAGAGGGCGCCGAAATTCCGACCCCATCGCGTCAGCTGCCTCCAATGCGGGCAAGGCTTTTGGCCCCTGCTCTTTCTGGGGCACCTGGGGTAGAGATGGGCAAGATTGGAAAGGATGGCACCTGTGCCGCTTCGCCGCTTCGCCGCGAGGGTGTGAGGGTGTGAGTCTGCGTGGTAGAACCGCAGCTCGCCGTCCTGCTAGAATCCTTCCATTTCTTCAGGATCATTACCATTTATCGTCAACGACCCTCTCGGAGTCTTGGCGCCAGTGAACCAACTTGTCCAGGGATTGCTGGGATCAGGTAGTGTTGAGCCGCTGAGCCGTCACCGTCTTCGCGAACCTGACATCAGGAAAGGGCGGGGGTGTTTGTCCCTCGGACATCGATTTCCAGCCGACATCGACATGTCTTTGATGATTTAGTACGGATAGTGATCCTGAATATCACGATCGCAAGACGGGACGTCGAGTTCGAGTCTACTCCACGTGGCCGACTAGTGATGGTGAGATCAAGCCAGCAGCATCTACTCTGATCAACACACACATTGCTTCTGCCGCCGCCGTGCCGTCGCGCCACACGATGCAAGGCGCGGTGCAATTGGATGTGTGCCTCGTTCACCGATGCCTCGGCCGGAGACTTCGGGGGTGCGGGCCATCCTCGCCCGCTAACGACGCTGACGTTGACGTTGACGTTGGGGTCGGGGTTGGGGTCGGGGTTGGTGTTGGCCGTGGTGATGCTGTGGGCTATGTCTATCACTCTTGAGTGTGTCAATGACCCTTTCCGGCGGGTGGTAGGATAGGACGAAGTAGTTCGTAGTTTCCGTATAACGATGATGGACGAGCCAGTCGTTCACCAACTTATTCGGACGAAGTACCTCGGACTCCGGGGGCGTTTGCCTCCATGTTTGTCCCTACCTTGGAGTCATAGACAATGTGGGTGGAGAATGCACTCGAGTCTCGAAGGGGCTGCGCTACCGACGAACTCCTTCCCCGTCGCAACTAACCCTAATTTCTCTCCCCCGGATTTTCATGCTAGTGGCGGGGGATCTGGCAGATGCACAAGTACCTACCTCGCTACCGGCGCTGGGCTGGTGGTTGGTAAGTAGATATTGAGGTACTTCATGGGAAGGTTGAGGAAGCGGGCTTGGAAGCCTGGAAAGGGTGGAAGCTCAAGGACGAGGGCGCTTCTTCGGGCGCTATTCGTTCATCCCTTCCTTAAACGGTTGGTACCTGATGCAAGCAACAGCACAAGCTGCACCTTGTTCCCTCCTACCCTCCGCTCAACTCGTGCGCAGATGCCTTCCCGAGACACTACTGGATACCTCAGGTACTACGTAGGCACTTAGTCTATTTTATTCTTTACTGACAGGGAATCTCGCATACGAATAACAGGGCAGTTAACCCTCCTTCTTCTCAACTTGATGTGGGTCGGAACCCGCGCCGGAACCAGATGAAACCCCGAGGTAGCGTCTCAATTCGCAATCTCCCATTGCCTTGTCCCGTTGTTCTTCTCTCCTAAAGAAAAGAGCATCTATCAAAGTCCTTCACTTAAACTAGAATGTATCCTAGCAATTTCCCTCGCATCGACACCGTGCCAACTGTATGGCCTGTTATCCGCCACTACGGGTCGCGTCACCCATGGACACCATTTGCCCTGAATTCCTCCTCGCTTTTGACTCCCTGGCCCCAAGTGTACCCTAGAATGGGAACCACCGCGTCTGCAAGCCGGCACTTGAGCAGCGGTTTGAAGGTGCATGATGCTTCTAGTTGGATGCTCCCAGAAGTGGGAGGGTGAGCCGCGAGTGCGACATCCATGACCGTTGGACCACCGTCATTCACCACCTTCACCACATCCATGCCGCCCATCCACCGGAACCCTCTAGGTGTGGCGCCGAGACAGGAAACGGGGGCCGGCCCGGATCCCCACTCGTCCGCATAAACAACTTTCTTTCTCCAGCCAAAGCGACGCACAACACCAATCGAATCCCGGGATGGTCCGTCATGGACCTTTCCTTCCTGCTCGACCTACTTCTAGGCGCCCGCACCGTTTGTTCTCGACCCTATGCGCGGCCATTGCCTGGGAGCAAAGGCATTCTGTGGCGGTCATGTTACCCTCCAATCCCCCATCCTCCACCACGTGGTTCCAGAGTGAACGCTCTCCAAGAGTCGTGGCACGGTGCTGGCCAAAGCCGTAAGAATATCTACATACTACGATATACGTAGGCGCAGTCTCCCCCACCACCATCGTCACTGTTGAGCTAGGGATATTCCAATGCAGCTCCCTGCTTCCCCGCCCCTTGGCGCCTCATGGGTCTTAACCATTGACTATTCGTAGTCCAGGCTCATGTCACATAGGGCTTCGGCGCATGTTGGTTTCTAGCATCTGCTGCTGAACCAACGGACTGTCCCGTCGCCTGCATTAGCGAACTCGGCCGAGAAATGAATTTGCAGGGACTTCCCCAAGGACCGCCTATGAATTTACCACCAATGGCACCCGCCCTCTTAGTTTTCCTCAGCAACATCCCTTGCTGGTAGGGATGAAAGTTCATCAGTCGATCCATGCCTACATCTTAAAACAGCGGTTGGTTCAGACAAGGTTACTTACTGTTAATCACAAATGGTATCCATTGCTTTGGTCTGGTGTATAGATTACAACACAATGCGGAATGGAGCGTAGAGCCATGTGCGAATACCATGGGCTGTTGTGGACTTAGGTATATCTACTCGTAGTACCGGACATTACCTGTTTAGATGACTGGTATTAACATGACTATTATCCACTAATTAGGACGAGGAAGTGTTCAAGGTGTAACAAGGTAAGCCACCGACCATGTGTACTAACGGTGAAGTCTTTGTGCCATTTCGTGACGGCCATGTTGAGAGACCATTCAACAACAATTCATCCATCAACAACTTTGTTAGCAACACATGTCATAGCAACCAACAGGGTATTCCGTTCTACATCTCAGTCTTTGTAACATATTCCAACGCCCTCTTTCCATTCATCAAACTCCAACCAGACCCCAGGTCATTAGCCAACATGATATAGTGTGCAATACACAATGGTACGACGTCTCGGCTCGGAGCGTCTAGTCCAAGCCGGGCAGCCACCCACCCCCTGTCAGCGATGCACCGAGGCCATCGAATGCGGCCATCGGGTCCGACTCAGCATACATGTTGGCATTATTTTCCGTGTTATTCGTGGTGGGTGTCCCATCATTCCCGCCTTCGCCAAATATGAAGACAGACGCGTCTTGGCTGTTGTTGGCCATCTGCCAGGTCTCGAAGCTCTGGTGCCACCGTGCACTATCGTTCAAGAACCACTCCTGTCCGTCCATCCGCATCGATCTGCTCGATGTTGCTCGACCCCTACTGGAAGGGTTCATTCCTGTGCCGGATGTCACGCTGTTTGGATTAATCGGAGCAAACGAGTTTTGATGGGATGACATCGCGGTCCTAGAAGGTGTAGAGCCCCAACTGGACATGGCCTCAGACCCAAAAGCCATACGTGGTCCATCCATAGGGATACTCTGCCGCTGAGCGAGCGGCCCATTTGAGAGCGATGCATTTGTCGTCATGGGGTTAGCAATGGCAGAGAATTGCGTAGGTCGGGAAAGTTGCGTCTGAGTATACTGGGTCAGAGGGCTATAATCGCCACCTCCTTGAATCCCCAAGTCACCATCCGGTATAGGTGATGAGCCAGTGTGTGATAGAGGAGAGGGCACGTCGGAGGTGCTATATGTTCCATATTTCTCGTCCGCCCGTTGAAGGACGAAAGCAGCGTCCTCTGGGAGCTCACAGTTCCATTTCCGGGCGAGGACGCTAAGTATGTTCAAAGTCCGCCTCGCGCACAGCCAGTCTTCAGCTATCTCCTCAAGATGCTTAACACCATGTATAATGTCTCTTCGAGCCGTCTTCTCTGGTAAGTTAAGTAGGTGTATTGTGCAAGCGCTGTGTACCATGTACACAGCAATATTGCAAATTTGGCGTAGGTTCCACAGCTTCTTGTAGAGACGCAATAGCTTAGAGATGGCACCAGCATTTGCTGTACAGATCCGACGAGGAGAAACATGAGGCGGAAGAGGAGACGCTGATGGCGCGTATTTTAGGAAGGGCCGGAAAAGGTGAATGTACTGAAGATGAAAAAACATGCTGCTCATGGTTAGTCTTACACCGAGTTTTTGAGGTCAAAGTTACTCACTGCATGAGAAGCACGTTGGGTAATTGTCCCTCCTTGGGCTCGAATTCCTTAGGAAGCTCTTTTCGCCATTCTTCTAAACGGCGATGTAATTCGCTGAGCTTCTTAAGCTCGACAGATTTCCCGCTAGAACGACCAATCGTGCCAGGGTGGTAAAAGAAAGCTAATAAGTCGCTGCTGATCTCACACAGCTTAGACAGTTGCAGCGCAACAGCACGGGTTCTGGACGGCTGTGAGGATGACTGGTCGAACCCGCTATCGGTATAGGGTGACCACGGTTGAGCATCTTCGTCGGGAAAGACGTCAATCTTGGACACATTGAAAGAGTTTTTGGGAATTTGGGGAAGTCTTCCGAGATAGTTGGACCAGCACTTGTCGAACAGATAACAGCCCCAGAATGTAATCCGTCTTGCATCAATTTCGTGATCGCTCATGCGTTCCTTGTCGAGTTCCCCGACATCGAGATTCAAACCAATGTCTTCGGCCATACGGAAACTCATCCCACTGTACACCCAACCTTTGGCTTCTCGAGCACAACCAGCTTCTCGGACCGACATGAGAGCCAAGGCTTGAACAGTGACTAGGCGTGGCTTCTCATACTCATCATTCTCGATAATGAGCCGCTTTGCCTCTGCAAAGAAATGATCTCCCTTGGTCCTCGTGTCTCCTGCGGTCCCGTAGGCACCAGCAACATTTGTGAAATGACACCCGAGGGCGAGCATGGCGTTGACCAGAAGCGAGGAGCAGTATGCAGTGCCACGCCCGAGCCCTGCCTTGCCTTTCATGAAGTCCCGGAAGAACATGGTCTTCGAAAGAGTGGTGAAGTAGGGGTAGTGCCAGTCGAAGTACATGTTTATGAGGTGGGTGATGAGAGGTGTATCCTGGGTAACTCGAGTCCAGGTTGCGATGGGATCCTCACCATAAGCCAGCTGTTCGGGATTCGGATCATGGTCTCCTTCGTGATGGGGGTCACCGAGGTAGATGAGGTGAGAAGTGCCGCCGATGAAGCGAACAGAGCCATTTTCAAGCCTGAGTTCTCCCATCTTTCGAGCAAGATCTCTTTCACCCTCGACAGGTTGCTCGGTAGAGTACTGATCGTCGGTTTGATCTGCGTTCTGGGCATCCTCGCTCTCCTTCTCCTGTTGCTGTTGCTGCTTTAAGATCTGCTCAGCGACAGAGTCCAAGCTGTCGCATGTCCGGATTCTATTGACAATATCCGAGACGTCATCCTCGTCCGCATTTAAAATGGCTTCTATGAGAATCTGTAGGGTTGAGTTCCGGGCCTTCATACTGTCGACCTTTTCCCGGTAGACGCCCTTACGACGGTGGTCCGAGTTGGGGTCGTAGACGCACTCGGTACCGTACACACTGGCACACGCAGCACAGCTGGGGACGGCACCATCACATTTCGACTTTCGTTTGCGACAGGCAACACAGGCAGTGCTGACGCAGCGTCGCTTCTGGCCCGCGGGGTCAGTCCCTCTGCGCGGCTTCTTTTTGGCAACGACTGTAGCGGAGGAGCCGGACTGCATCGAACCGTCTAGATGTGACCCGCCCATGGTTCCAATTGTCGGGCCAAGGCCAGGTCAAGAACGAAGCAGTGGTTGCGATGAGATGGAAGAAGTGGTGACTTTTCCTAGAGTATGGTACGACGCGATTCTCAAAAGCGCGGGTAACGGGAGGTCCACCTGCAAAACTGTGGGGGGCCAGCGAAGGAGCCGGGGATATGGGGTAACTGGGGTTAATCAAGTAGACAAGCAAGCGACAATGAGTCTGTTGCGGTTGCAAGGCGAGATAACCATGGATAAGATGATGCGGGCTTTTGGATAAGAGCTAGTGCGTCCCACGCTGGCGGATGGACTGCTTGGTAATCAGTTATCCATGGTTCGAGGGTTGAAGCGGTGGGCTATCGATGTCAGCGAGGCGATAGCGGGCTGATGAAGGCGTGAAAGTGACTGGGTGACAGAGCAGCGAGAGATAGAAGTTGAAGATGGAGAGTTTGTGGCGGAAGCAAAGTTACAGCTGGAGTCTTGGAGAGCTGAGACGAAGGCCTTGGGTGCGTCAAGCCACTGGACGTTGTCGTTGAGAGTGGAGGGCGTTTGTTTCTGCTGTGGAAGGGAAGGAGCAAGGAGGGGCTGCAACAACACCCCACCAGACAGTCCAGACCGTCAGCACCTCACACTGTCGCCCCCCCCCCCC
>QGQB01000027.1:0-17462 GCA_003385265.1 Neonectria hederae
ATTTTTTATTTATTTTATTCCTTAATTATATAGTTATTCCCCTAAGAAAAATAGTATAATTAAGACTTTGTTTTAGTATAGCTACTAAAGGTTATATCTAAAGGAAAGAATTACTCTCTAATAAGTAAGAATTCTAAGGATTATAATTATAATTTTACTATTATTACTAAAGTAGAAAGGAGAAGAAGAAAGAGGAAAGTATTCTATTCAATGTCTATAAAGGGTATACCTATAAAATCAAATTAATTTAATATACATATAAAGTCTTAGTTAGTGCTTATAATACCCTTAATTAAGGACTATTTACTAATCCTAATACTAATTAAACTTAACCCTAAGATTAATAAGATAGGCTTAATACTTCTAGACTTAATAGAGAAAGGGAAGATAAGTAAAAAACCTAAAGCTTTTATCCTAATCTATATATTTAACTATATCTTTAAGGGGACTAATATCTCTAGCTACCTAAGGATATTTAAAAACCACATTAGAGGATAAGTCCACTTAGATAAAAAGAAAGCTTAGCTAATACTATATTTTATCTATAAAAATATTAGGATAAAGATCCTAAAGGCTACTAAGTATAATACCTAGGAATAAATTAAGATAAAGCTTCTTAAAGACTTTAAGGAGGGCAATAAGGAATAATAAATCTAACCCCTCTAAAAGGTCCTTAAGATAAATACCTAATCCATAAGGAATATAATAGATAAGGAGATCCTTACTTAGCTTAAGACCTATAAGGAGCTATATAATACTATTGATAATAGCGGGAAATTCAAGGAAGGAAACTCTTACACTATCTTCTATATACTACTCTATAAGGTTATTATTTAGGTATATTAATAGAAGAATATCCTAGTCTAGGCCTTATAATCTAAGCTATATAATACTATAGTTAATCTTATTATAAGCTTGCTAGAATAGGACTAATCTTTTAAAGACTTAATTAAGGAACCTTAGGAGAGAGAATTTAGTCTAGGAAAAAGGTCTTAGGAGGTAAATATAGAATAGTAAATTCCACCTCTAAGTAAGCCAGCTATAAATATAGCAATTAATTCCCTAACCCAAATAGTCTAGGACTTAAGCATTAATACTATAAAATAGTATAAAGATATAGAAGTATATCTTACTACTATACTCTAAGGGACACTTAATAAGCAGAGGCTTTTTAACCCTCCTATTAATAATCTATCTATTAATTATAACTAGTCTAGGTATATAGAATACTATAGAATAGATAGCTAAGATATCCTTATTAATACTAGCTATAGATAGAAGCAGCTAAAGTGTTTCTATTATAGAATTTCAGGCTATTTCCTAAGCTAATACTATGAATTATAAAGGGATAGGGAAGCTAAATACTATAACTTTAACTCTAAAGTTAGTATAGCCTAGATAGGATAAAGAAAAGTAATTCTTCCTCTAAAGCTAGTCTAGAAGATAGGATTCCTTAGAGGAGTTAAGAAGCTTACTATTATATAGATAAGGAAGTTCCAAAAGTCATTAGCTATAAGTTTTCTTAATAGAATAATATCAGGGTTTACTATCTATAACTAGAATCCTAATTAAGAAGAGTATAACCTTATGACTAACTTTATAAAGAAGAATTAAGATATTCTTTATAAAGATATAATTATCAATAGGGTTAGTAGAAGGACTAGGCTCTAAGAAGGGGATTTTATTAATAGAATAGCAAAGTTAAACATTATTCTAATCGATAAAGGAAGCTTTAAGGAACTAGAGGATATCTTAAATAATAATATTACTTTTAACATAGCTACTAATAAGAGGGCAAGAGTAAATAATAAAGAGTCAGAAGTTAATTAAAGCTATCTTATCCTAATAGTAACCCTAAGGATCCTTAAGCTAATAGACCCAGAAGATCGAAAGATAGCTAAGGCTATTGTAAAAAAGGGACTTAAGGAAGACTCCTGCCTAACCATAAAGCTTAAGAATAGAACTACTTTGAAGTAGAGGGTCTTAACTATAAAGATTAGAATAACCCTTCCCTAGATTATTATAAATAACCCAGAATTCAGAAGATCTATAGCTAGAGAACTATCTAACCTTACTAATGGAATCATAGAGACTATCTAGATAGACTCTAATCCTTCCTATAAGATAAAAAGGATAGAGAAGGTTAAAATAAGTAATATTATAGGATAGACTAACTTAAGCTTCTTAGATGCTTATTTTAATGAATTATCTTAATGCTATAGGGTTAATACTATTACTATTAGTCTAAAAGGATTATTACTAGAATCCTATAATAATTCTTATTTTATTCTAGGGAACTATCTAGTAATAGACTATAACTTAATAAAGAAGATTTCCTATAGGAAGGAAATTAAGAGACTAGACCTAGAAGCATCTTATAATATAGTTATATAAATCAATTTAGCCTTAATTTAACCCTTAGACTTAAGAATAGTCTTACTATACTAAGACCTCCTAAAGCTATAAGTAAGACTTAGGAATCTAAATAGTTATACTTAGGAAGCTATTATTAATACTAGAGCTAAAGGGAATATTATATTAGACTAGATTATTAAGACTAATAAGCTTAATATTAAGCCTATTAAAGCTAAGACTACTTCCTTCTTAAAAGACTACATTATAATAGTAAGGGTAATTAAGGCTAAAGTCTATTTAAGTAATATCTTTATTAACTAAATAATGTATATAGCCCTAATCTCTATAGTATTAATCCTATTCATTTTAGGGATACCCTTTATTAGGAGTATAAAGATTACCTTTAATTATAAAACCTTTCTTAGTGAAATATTAATCTACTATTAGTTAGGAAATATTAAGATTATATCCCTAGTTATAGGTAGAATTAAATAGGAACTCCTAGTTATTACTAAAGAAGTACTAAGAAAGGTAAAGTAAATAAGGGAGTTTTTTCTAAACTAGAAAGGATAGATATCTATAGTTTAGAGGAGAATAATATTAAGTATTTCATTAAATATATTAATAAAAGAATAGCTAAGAAAATCTTTAAGATTATTCTTAAGGATTAGAAGAAAGATAATAATCTAATAATAACTAGAGCTACTAAAGTATAATAACTAAGTCTAGATATTAGCTATAAGAATATAATAGTTTAAGTTAATATAATATATAAAAGAAAAGCTAATAAAGTCTTACTAAGGGATAATATCCCTTCTAATAGATCTATACCTAAAGGAGACTTATTCTAGAGGGAAAAGAGGTAGGAAGAAATTAAAGAAAACTTAGAATAAGATTCACTCTATTCTAACTATATTATACCTAAGTTCTTAAAGATTAAGAAAGGTTCTAGGCTCTTTAGAGAGAGGCTAGGAAATATTATAGACTAGATAAGAAATACCCTTTAAGATAAAGAAAGGGATATCCTATAATAAATCCTCTTTAATAGAGAAGAAGCTTTAGCTTAGACCTTTAAGGAAAAAGGGGAAATTAACCTTAGGGTAATACTTCCCTAAGTTATTAAAATTACTCTATATAATACTTAGTATTATAGTAATATAGTAATTCCTTAAGGGAGTAAGAAGAAAGTTATTAACCTTCTGAAAATATAGCTAAAGAATAAGATTATTAAGGAAAGTTATAGTTCCTATAGGAATTATTAAATATTTATTATAAAGAAGGATAAAAAGCTATACCTTATTAATTTAGCAAAATAATATAATGCTTATACTATCTAAGATAGTATAATTCCTCCTAGAATAGATAACTTCTTAGCTAAGTTTAGGATATATAGAATTCTCTTTATATTAGATTTCTTCTTAGGATATAACTAAGTAAAGTTAGATAAAAGAAGTAAAAATCTAATAATCTTTAATACCCTAATAGGCCTAATAAGACTATATATACTACTGTAGGGAGCTATAAACTTAGTAGCCTAGTTCACTAGGATTATAATAAGGATCCTTCTTAATCTTTTCCTAGATAAAGTAAGGGCTTTCCTAGATAATATTAGTATTAAAAGCCTAAAGATTAATTATAATAGGGAGAAGAGTCTTCCTAGAGTTAGGAAGTTTATCCTAGAGTATCTTATTAATCTTAATATAATTCTAGTTAATATAGAGCTAGCTAGCTATTTAATTACTAGTAAGAAGTTAGCCTAATACTAAAAGACTATCCCTCTTATAGAATATATCTATAGTATAAGTAGAAGGAAGTCTATAGAAGAAAAAGTTATTAAGATTATTAAATAGGAAAAATACTATTCCCTGACTAAAGTAAGAGGCTTCCTTAGTATTACTAGCTACTATAGAATCTAGATTAAGAACTATACTTAAATTATATAGCTTTTTACCTTACTACTGAAGAAGGATACTACCTAGGACTAGGGGAAAGATTAGATAACTATAATAAGGCTATTAAAGGAAAAGATTATATCTATCCCTATTCTTATAACCCTTAATCTTTTAGAAGAGATAGGGGAGATAATCCTAATAATTAATGCTAGTATACTTAGATAGAGAGCTATCTTAATATAGATTATTTAAGGAAAGTATTATTCTATAAGATTTAAATCTAGAACCTAGACTAATGCTAAGAAGAAGTATAATATAACTAAGCTAGAGTACAAAGAAGCTCTTTATACTATCTAAAGGATGTATATATATATCTATAGTTATTTATTCACTTTAGAAATAGATTCTAGTATATTAGTAGACTAACTAAATAACTAGGCAAATAATATACTAAGAGTTATAATTATTAGATAGATAAGCTATATACTGCTTTTTAACTTTACTATTAAATATATCCTAGGAAAGAAGAATATAGTTATAGATAGTCTATTAAGGAAGGGATAAGGACCTTTAGACTTTATGGATTAGGAAGCTAAGTAAGACATTAAGGATATAATTAATACCTATCTTAATGCTATTCTCTTTAGGCTAGGAAATAACTCCCTTACAGATAATTATAAGGGAGACTAGCTTATCCTAACTAAGTACCTTATAACACTAAAAAGACCTAAAGGAATATTAGCATAAGACTTTAAGAGACTAAGAGTAAAGGTAATATAGTTCTTTATCAGGGGAAGTTAAGTCTAGAAATAAGGATAGAAGGAAGGAAATAACCCTATACTTATTATTAATAATAAGGACCTTTAAAAGTATCTTATAACATTATATTATTATTATAGGGACTATAAAGGGCAAAAAGTAATAATAAAAATCATCTCTTAGCACTATTTTTAGCAAGGGATAAGATAGTCTATAGAGACAGTTATCTAGGAGTACTTAACATATTAAGTATATTCAGTATAAAGGCTAGCTAAAGAGGTAAAGCTAATAGCTCTATAGTACCTAATAATAAAGATCCATATTAATAGGCAGTATCTACCCCTTAATAAAGGCATAAAGTTCTTACTAAAAGCTAGATATAACCTAACTAGGTAAATTAAAACTATAGCTATTAGTAATCTTACTACTACTAATATTAGAAGATTTATTAAGAGGATTATTTACTATTATAGGATACTAGTCAAAATTATTACTAATAATAGAAAGGAGCTTACAAAAGGAATCCTAGATGAACTAGATAAGCTAAGCATTATAATATCTAAAATCTCATTCTATAACTCTAAGTTAAATAAATTAATTAAAGTTAAGTATATATCTATAACTAATTACTTTAAGAAGCTTAAGAAGCTAGGGAAATAGGTAGATTTAGTTAAGCTGGCTTTTTTAGTAGATAGATTAGTAATCTGAGGATTATATAGCTATTCTCTATTCTAGCTCTTTTACGGATAGGAACCTATCCTTCCTCTTAAAGTTAAGGTCCCTACCTAGAGACTTATTAATTAGGATAATATTAAGGATAGGGAAGATAAGATTCTAGCTAAGATATAAATCCTAGAAAGATATAAGGAAGATATTAAAGTAGCTTAAGCAAAGGTTAAGGAATATTAATAGACCTTAGCTAGGAGGACTAATAAGTTAAATACCTTTAAGATAAGAAAAACACCCTTATTGCTAAGAGACTTAGTCCTTTAGTATAATATATAGAACTATAATAATTTATCTTCTACTATAAAGCTTAAGCTAAGATAGATAGGACTATATAGGATTTATAAAGCCCTTACTAAGACTAGGACTTATAAACTTAAGACACTTATAGGAATTAAGCTTCTAGGGACTTATTATAGAGATTAGCTAAAGGCTTTTCAGAAGGATTCTTAGGGTTAGTAAATAAGCTTTAATAATGAAAAGATAATAGGACTACTATCTAATAATAAGGATAAAGAATCTAATGAAGAAGCATTATATAATATACTTTATAAGCTAAGTAAGTTAGATTCTTCATTAGATAACCCTAAACTAGAATCTATTATCTAATTATAGAGAGGGCCTAAAGGAGACTTCTAAGTCTATATCCTAGAGATAACTAAGGAAGCTAGGGATTAATATATAGCTATCTAAGTATTTAATAAGATACCTAGGATATAGTACTAGCTAAAGATAGTAGTATTACTATATAGAGAGGGGTAAAGAAGAGGAGGATATTAAGGTTACTAGAGAAGACTAAATAAACTATATTTACAAAGGGAAAAGACCCTAAAATAATTACTTAGACTGAACTTTATGCCTATTAAAAGATAAATAAACCTTATAAGCAAAGGAAGAATAAGAAAAAGGGAGCCTATCTAGAAAAGAAGAAAGTAATAATAGCTAAGTAGTATTATAAGATATTAAGTATTTACTACTTATTGCCTATTCTAAGGAGGAAGTCTTCTAATAAGAATTACTAATCTAGCCTACTAAAAAGCCTAATATCTATTGCAAAGAGTCTAAGTAGAAACCTAAGTAGCCTATCTATAGATTTTAGCATTAAATAAGCTATTAGACTTAGAAGGATACTCTAAGATAATTTAAGGGTAAGAGTAAGGATTAAAGATATCAGAAGCAAAGGAAGTTAATATATTTAGAATAGTAATTTTACTACTTAAGGGGAATTTCTAAAGATCTTTTTAATAACCTAAAGTAAAGTATCTAGAGAGAAACTTCTAATTGTAATTAGAATAATTATACTAAATATAATTAGTATACTAACTACTTATAAAGTTTTAAACTAAGATATAAGTATAGAAGAGGGTTAAGATATACTCTTAAAAATAGGTTAATATTAATAAATAGCTATAGATATAGTAATAGTATATAATTAGGTTAATAACCCTAATAAAGGTAATAATAAGAGCCTTAAGATAATAAAGCTAAGAAGGAAGAGTAGTAAAGAAGTAATCACTAGGATAAGCCTATTCAGCTAGGATAAAAATAGACTAAAGAGTATAGATTACTAAAAGCCTAATCCTAAAAGCAATTATTAAATTATAGAAAGGAAATTATCAAAGGAATTAGATAAGGAAAGATAAGTAATTACTAGAGAAAAGGAACTAAACATTTAACTCTATATATATTAAGCAGCTAAGATAATTAAAAGCCTAAAAACTATAGAACTAAACCTAGAATAATTTTAAGACCTAGAAAAGTATTATATTAAATTGCCTACTTAAATAGAAGAAAGAAAAAGGAACTTACTAAGGCAGGAGTTAAATTAAGGTATAATATAGGGAAGGGTTTAAGGAGCATAATATTATAGTCTTTCTAGTAAGTACTAGCCTAATGATTAAATGAACTAGAATTAACTTAGTACTCAGTAAGATAATAGATATTTAGGAGCTTTAATCAAGGGAAACTTAAGAGAATAAGAAGCTTATCTAAATAAGTAGCTATTATAGCTAGCTAAGTTACTAAAAAAGAAAAAGGAAGAAAAAGGTTAAAAAAAGCTATAAAGAAATAATGAATCTAAGGAAGAGAAAAAGGAAAGTATAACTAAAGAAGCATTAGGTAATAAGATTTAAGCCTTAGGGCTAATCTAATAAGGCTATTTATAAAAAAAGAAGTATTCTAAGAAGTAAATATCTATATTTACTATATTAAATAAGATAAATCTAATAAGGTATTCTAGTAAATAATAATTACTATTACTATAATTTACTATTATAAGTAAAGTAGTAATCTAGAGTAAGGAAAACATTAGATATATAATCTCTTAAAAATACTAATATATAAGCCCCCCTCTTTATACTTCTGCTCTAAAGTAAAGCCTATACTATAACTCTAGCCTCTATACCTTAATTCTCCTCCTTTTAAGCCTAGATTTTAATAATTATCTTATTCCTTACTTTCCTATAACCTATCCATCTTTCAGAATCTCTATATACCTTAAAACACTATTATAATAGCCACTTCCAATAATACTAAGGAGATTAAGTAGTTCTTCTGCCCTAATAAAGAACTAATACTCTATAAAGGACTTATTTATAATAAAGGGAATAAGAAGAGCTTCTTATATTATAATAAAATACTAGCTAATATACCTCTCAATTAACTCCTAAATAAATAACCTTCCTTCTATCTATCTTAATTCAATTAGTTACATTAGGAGGATATTAGCCTATATTACCTTACCCTTAGAGATAGAGAAGAGATCTAAGCCTAGGTTAAATCTATTTAGTATTACCTAGATTATAGTAAGAAGGACTTTAGTCCCTAGAAAGAATACTATACTAATCTATAGGAATTCCTAAGTAATCTTTAGAATGATAAAATATTAACTAACTTTAGCTTTATTATATTCCTTTGCCTAATGATCTATAACCTAAGAAACTTAGTTATTATTACTCTTAGTAGCTTTAATCTTAATACCTTTAAAGTCTAAGGTAATTAATAGGGATAATCTAAGTACTTAACTAAGCTTATCTAGGAGAAGGCTAATATTATAAAGAACTAACCTATCTTAGGATTTTAACTACTATAAGAAACCTAGTTTAACTACTGATTTCTTATAGGAATTATCCATTTTAGCAATTAGACCTATTAGGTTACCTATATCTAGGATATAAGAGAAGCTTACCTCTATATTTTTAATACCCTAAAGGAAGGGAAGGAAGAATAATTTATAGCTATTACTACTACTTAGAGAGAGATTATAGCTAAAAATAGTATACCCTATAACTTCCTTATCTTTAGGATGCCTACCTCTTATTAAGATAGCTAGTAGGAATATAGTTATCTCAGAATATTCCTTATTACCTTAACTATCTAAGGGTTAATTAGTTTATTAAAGGGATAAATAATTAATAGAAGTATTACTATAAAGAGTCTTACTATTCAGGGAACCTCAGAAGAATTACCTAAGGGAGTTAGATTTACCCTTTACTTCTAAGACTAAAAGATTAAATAGCCTAGAAAAGTGAAGAAGGGAGATAAGGGAGGAACTTAGATACTTAAACTCAATTAGATTAAAAGCTTCTTTAGCTATATAATCATAGAAGAACTAGGAATTAAGGACTTTAAGTATAGGAAAAAAAACACTAAATACATAATTAAGTAATCTTCTAATACTCTATACTAGTTCCTACTAGTGGATAAGTAGCTTTAAATGTTAGATATCTATATAAACTATAGTAAATTCCTAATAGTCCTTTAGTTAGGAGTAAGATTCAATAAGATCCTAGATTAATATTACCTGATTTTATACTTAGCTTTACCTTTTAGATAGAAGATTTAAAGCTTATCTATATATTAATTAGATATTAGTAAGATTAAGTTTATAATGCTTATTAATCTTATTAAAGCTTACTTAAGGAAAGGATATAATATTATTAATAGACTTCTAATAGATTATAACTATAATATACTAAGAAGTATTATCTTACTTAGCTCTAGTAACTTACTATAATAATTACTAATCTAAATCCCTTTTTCTACTTTATAGTCTCTAACCTTAGCCTATTAAACCGGGAGAGTCCTAATTATAATCTCCTCATTAAGTAATTCCCCTAGCTAGACTCCTTTAAAAGTGCCCTTAATTATAGGACCTTTAGAAAAGGATAATACCTTAAGTAAGAAAGGGTAGTCCTTAGTAAGATTAGTATTAAAGCTAAAGGAGATAGTTAGAATAATTAAATCTTTATTACTATCCTTACTGAAAATGCTTACTTAAGCTTAAATACTTCTATAGGCCCTAGGAAGTAATATCTTAATAGGGGAAGTATCTAAGAGCCTAGGAAGAAGTAATATCTTAATATAGGATATATTACTAGCCTTTATACCTATAAAGACCTAAATATTATAAACCTTAATAGTCTTAGTAAGCTAAATTATTAGTAATACTTTCCCTATCTATATAGATAAATAAAAGGTTAAGGAAGGGCAGGAAATATATTATAATTCTAAAATAGGAAATAGGGCTAAGAAAATAATCATTAGGACTAACCTAATAAGTCTACCCTAGATTGCTAAGTAATTAATATTTTATTTACCTAAGTTAAAGACCTTTATAACTTTTATTCTAAAAGGTTTAGTCTCCTTTAGCTAATAGGAGGAACTTATTAACTTTACCTATAGCTAGGTTATACCACCTATAATTATAAAGATTACTAAGGAGAAATAATACTATCTAAGGGAAGAGAGAAAGTAACTATTCTCTTAATGTAATTATAACTCTCTAATAGAGGGATAGATTTAAGAATAGAAAGGTAGATTATTAGATAGATTTCCTTTATTTACTGAATTTAGACTAGAAAAAGCTATTATAAGATGCTTTTTACTATATATACTTGTTTCTTTATTTGGATTTCTATAATAAGGAGGTATTTTCTTTATATATAATCCTAGACTAATTAAGAACAATTATTAGATTATAGGGGAAGTATATAATAAGGATCCTTAGATAGGTAAACTAGTGAGTTACTAGCTAGGATTTAATAAGGATAAAAGGGATAGTTATAAGAGGGATAGAAGGATTAAAGAAAAAAAATAATCATTAGAATTAAGGAGAGATTTTTATTTTATTTTTATAAGAGATTCTTCTATTTCTTTATAAAGAGACTAGAGAGATTACTTTAAATTTAAAGCTTAAGTCCTTTACCTTTNNTACCTTTATTTTATAAGAGAATTTAAGATCCTTCTTTTCTAATTATAATATGAATTGCTATTTACCCTTTGTCCCTTATACATTGATTATTAAGCTAGTAGTAGGCTATTCTAATGCCTTACTAACATTCTTTTCCTACCCTAACCTAATAATTATTCCTATAAGATGCTTTCCTACTAGAGGGTTCTAAACATAAGACTACTATAGTATATATATATAATCTAGTGTAACTTTAGACTGACTGATAAGGATGCCTATATAATGCTTTACTATGTACCTTCTTAAGGGATTACTATTGATTTAGGGTATTATTCTGAGTTACTTTCCGCTGTTAAACTAGTCTCTATAATAAGTCCCTAGAAGCTTAATTCTTATAAGTGTCTTAAGCTTATAAGTCCTAGTCTTAGTAAGGGCTTTATAAATCCTATATAGTCCTATCTATCTTAGCTTAAGCTTTATAGCAGAAGATAGGTTATTATAATTCTATATATTATACTAAAGGACTAAGTCTCCTAATAATAAGGGTGTTTTTCTTATCTTAAAGGTATTTAACTTATTAGTCCTCCTAGCTAAGGTTTATTAAGATTCCTTAACCTTTACTTAAGCTATTTTAATATCTTCCTTATGTCTTTCTAGGATTTATATCCTAGCTAGGATCTTATCTTCCCTATCCTTAACATTATCCTAATTAATAAGTCTCTAGGTAGGAATCTTAACTTTAAGAGGAAAGATAGGTTCTTATCCATAAAAGAGCTAGAATAGAGAATAGCTATATAATCCTCAGATTACTAATCTATTTACTAGAAGAGCTAGCTTAACTTAATCTACCTATTTCCCTAGCTTCTTAAGCTTCTTAAAGTAATTAGTTATAGATATATACCTAACTTTAATTAACTTATTTAACTTAGAATTATAGAATAAGATTTTAGATATTATAATACTTAGCTTATCTAACTTATCTAGGATTCCTTTTATAAGCTCCTTTCTATTATTAATAATAATTTTAACTAATATTCTATAATAGTAAATAATCCTCTTAATAAATCTTCTAATATTAGCAGTAATAAGATTACTAATAGCTATAACTTTAATCTATTTAGTTAAGTTATATCTAGCTTCTAGTAAGAACTTTATACCTTTATTAAGGGGTAAGTATTACCTATTAATATAGATTTTTATTATTAGGTACTATAGAGCTATTAGCTTTACCTCTTTAGCTAGCCTTTATACTAAATACACTTAATACATTAGGCACTCCTAGATAACTATCTCTATAGACTATCTTATCCTTTGCTAAAAATAGTACTAAGAGATGATTTTTATTATTACTTCTTACCCTTTATAGCCCTTATAATAATAATATAATATTATAAGATACTTTTAAAGATCCTTATTATTAATAATAAGTATAGGGTTATTTCCTTCTTTCTATCCTTATTTCTAGACTTAACTTCCCCTAATAAAGAATTATATTACCTTTATTCTTAGTCTTTTGAAGTTTCTTACTAATATTCCTTTAAGTCTTTCTAATATTATAAGGTACTTAGCTAAGATAAGCTAGTTTCCTTTGTAATTATCTATAAGAGGATTGTTTCCTAGCCTAAAGAGAATAGTATTAAGATTGGTATTAATTACATCCTTAATATCTTACTTAGCTTCCTAATCTATAAGGTCTAAAGGTCCTTATCCCTTCCTTAATAGATTATCTATAACTATATTCTTCTTTCTTAAGATATATTTAATAGTAAAGTTAAAGAGTAATATATAGCTTATCTATCTAATAATTATAGCTCTTAGTATATTATTTACTTAATTATTTAGTTAGTTTACTAATACCTTAGAATCTATCTCTAGAGTGAATAAATAACTATAAATATATATATATATCCTTTAGATAGTGTAAAGAGCTCCTTTATACTCTAGCTTAGTTATATTATACTTTTTCTCTATATTAGTCTAGGTTTTAGATTTAAATCTTATAGGATAATGCTTTCCTTAAATAATCTATATTAAGATAGCTCCCTATCTAAGTATACTAATATTAATCATTAGGATTATTTTTCTTATCCCTTCTAAAAGATTAAGGATTATAAGAATAAAGGTAAATATAATCTTTTCCTTTAGTAGCTTTATTATAACTATTTAATCTTTCTCCTAATCTTAGATAGTATTTTTCTTTAGTAATAGGATAAGAAGCTATATAATCTAAATATAATTCTTAATTTAAATTCTATAGTAATTAGTAATACTAAGGAAGCTTCTTACTTTAGTCAGAGAATAGTATTTCTCCTATTTAATAATCTTAATAACTTTTTCTTCTATAGGCTTCTTTCTACTTATACTATAAATATATCCTATAAGAGAGATAGTCTTCTAGTACTAAGCTAACTTCTTACTAGCAATTAAATAGCTAGCTAACTCTATATTAACTAGAACTATATTAAGATTAATAAAGTACTCTAGAATAAACTTCCTAACTCTAGGAAGACTCTCTTCCCTATTATATTTAATCTCTAGGCCTTTAATACTAATATTATCTAGGAAAGCCCTTACTTTATCTAGGAGAAAATTAAGAAGAATCCTTATTATAATCTTAGTAAACTAAGCTACTAAGTTTATAATTCCCTATAGTAATATATATAGTTTTATTAGGCCTATTAGGGTATTAAAAGTTATTAGATCTCTACTTCTTTTATCTAACTTTACTTAGTTATATCCTAAGAAGAAATCTAGTATAAAGAGGATTCTATATATCCTAAACTTAGCTAAGAAGTTATTTATTCTAGGAGGAATTATACTATCTTAGATAGTATAAGCATTATATTATTTTACTAAATTAATAAGGTATAATTCTCTATCCTTCTTTATAATAAGTATTTAATAATTCCTATAGGAATTATAACTTTCCTTAATAATCCTATTCTTTAGCTATATTTTTAGGAAGTTAATAACTTTCTTCCTACTCCCTTAAGGAATTACTATATTACTATAATACTAAGCATTATATAGAATAATTTTAATAACTTAGGGAGGTATTACCCTAGGGTTAATTTCCCCTTTTTCCTTAAAGGTTTAAGCTAAAGCTTCTTCCTTATTAAAGAGGATTTATTATAAGATATTCTTTTCTTTATCTTAAAGGGTATCTCTTATCTAATTTATAATATTTCCTAGCCTTTCTTTAAAGAGCCTAAAACCTTTCTTAATCTTTAAGAACTTAGGTATAATATAGTTAGAATAGGGTAAATCTTACTCTAAGTCTCCTTTAACTTCTTTTTACTTCTTTTCCCTCTAGAATAGATTTCCTTTAGGTATAGATCTATTAGAAGGGATATTATCCCTTAGTAGAATCTTATTAGCTTTCCTTTTGTATATTATATTAACCTAAACTATTATATCTTTATAGCTAATATTTAGACTTAGTTATTATACTTTAGTAATTCTAGTTATTATTAAATTATTATTCTTTTTCTAATCCTTAAGAATAATCTTAAAGATTTTCTTAGCTATCTTTTTATTAATATATTTAATAAGATACTTAATATTATTTTCCTTTAAATTATAGATATCTATTCTTTTTAATTTAAAGAGAACTTCCTTATTTATTTTACCTTTCTTAGTACTTCTTTAGTAATAACTAAGAATTCCTATCTAATTCTACTTATAACTAGGGATATAATCTTAATATTTTCTAACTAGTAATAGATTAATATCTTACCTAGAAGGGTTCTATAGTTAAAGGTAACCTTTATACTCCTAATGAAGAATATCCCTAAAATGAATAGGATTAATATTATAGAGATTAGGGCTATATATATTATTTAGTTAATAAAGATATTACTTAAATAGACTTTAGCCTTAACTACTCCTACTATTATAATATAGTCTTTTAAGAAGGAAGTAGTCCTAGCCTTAATAGGCTTAATATTAAGCTTATTAGTCTTAATAATATAGTTAGATATAATATTTCCTTTAGCTCTAGTATTAATAATAGCTTCCTAAGTATAATTATTTAGATTCCTAAGTTTTATTTATAGCTTTAGGAAGTCTTAGTATAATAAGATTATTCTTAAGTCTAAGGGTTAGATTAAGGCTAAATTAATTTATATAACTATATTATAAAATACTTCTAGGTTTAGTTTCTTAACTTCCTTCCTATAGGAAATCTTCTTTATTAAGTTATAATCTATTACTAAATAGTCCTCTAGAGTAAAATAAGAGTTATTATAGAATTCTAGTAATAATCCTTTTAGACTAATAGTAATAGTATTAACCCTATAATATTAAGATAATTTATTAAAATAAATATCTAAGAAGCTTAGGTTAGTCTATCCTATAATATTACTTATTTTAACTTTCTCTATCCTTTTTATCTTATAGGAAGAATTAGAATCTATCTAGATAGTCTCTATAATTCTATTAGTAAGATTAAATAGTTCTTTAGCTATAAATCTTCTGAATTCTAAGTTATTTATAATAATCTAGAGAAGGGTAATTCTAATCTTTATAGTTAAGACTCTTTACTTTAAAGTAGTCTTATTCTTAAGCTTTATAATTAGGTAGAAGTCTTCTTTAGGTCCCTTTTTTATAATAGCCTTAGCTATCTTTTAATCTTCTAGGTCTATTAGCTTAAGGATCCTTAGGGTTACTATTAGGATAGGATAGCTTTAATTAACTTCTAACTCTTTATTATCTACTCTTACTCTCTTATTAGTAGCTATATTAAAAGTAATATTATTATTTAAGATATCCTTTAGTTCCTTAAAGCTTCCTTTATTAATTAGGATAATATTTAACTTTACTATCCTATTAATAAGATTCCCTTCTTAGAGCTTAGTCCTTCTACTAACCCTATTAATAATTATATCTTTATAAAGAGTATTTTAATTCTTCTTTATAAAGTTAATTATAAGGTTATACTCTTCTTAATTAGGATTCTAGTTATAAATAGTAAACCCTAATATTATTCCATTAAGAAAACTTATAGCTAGTGACTTTTAGAACTTCCTTATCTATATAATAGTAAGCTTCTTAACTCCTCTAAGGAGTTCTATCTTCTAGATTAGCTTTAGAAGAAGAATTACTTCTCTTTACCTTACCTAGGCTATATTAACTTTAGAGTTAAAGTTATAGTATCTAGCTTCCTTATCCCTCTATAATTTATAGCATTAGCTTAGGAAATAACCTAAAATTCTACAATAGAAATACTTTAGCTACTTCTACCTATAGCTAGTATTAATAAGAATATCCTAGCTATTTATTCTATAGTATTCTATATACTTAGACTAATTATAATTAATAGATAAATTATTAATAGAAGGGTTAAAAAGCCTCTGCTTATTAAGTATCCCTTAGAGTATAATAGTAAGATATACTTCTATATCTTTATACTATTTTATAGTATTAATACTTAAGTCCTAGACTATCTAAGTTAGGGAATTAATTACTATATTTATAGCTAGCTTACTTAAAGGTAGGATTCACTATTCTATATTTACTTCCTAAGACTTTTTTCCTAGACTAAATTCTCTCTCCTAAGGTTCCTTAATTAAGTCTTTAAAAGACTAGTCCTATTCTAGTAAGCTTATAATAAGATTAACTATAGTATTATATAGCTCAGATTATAAGGCCTAGACTAGAATATTCTTCTATTAATATACCTAAATAATAACCTTATAGGGCAATATATAGAAGATAGTATAAGAGTTTCCTTCCTTAAATTTCCTACTATTATTAATAGTATTATATAGCTCCCTATAGATCTTAAGCTAAGTAAGGATCTCCTTATCTATTATATTCCTTATAGACTAAGTATTTATCTTAAGGATCTTTTAGAGGGGTTAAATCTATTATTCCTTATTATTCTCCTTAAAGTCTTTAAGAAGCTTTACCTTAATTTATTCCTAGGTACTATATTCAGTAGTCTTTAAGACCTTTATCCTAATATCTTTATAGATAAAATATAATATTAACTAAGCCTTCTTTTTATCTAAGTAAACTTATCCTTAAATATAGTTCTTAAATATCCTTAGGTAATTAGAGATATTAGTCCCCTTAAAAATATAATTAAATATATAGATTAGAATAAGAGCTTTAGATTCTTTACTTATTTTCCCTTTCTCTATTAAGTCTAAAAGTATTAAGCCTATCTTATTAATCTTAAGGTTAAGATTAATTAGTATTAGAATTAGTAAATAGTCCTTAATTAAGAGTACTATAAGTATTAACTAAGACTTTATATATATATTAAATTAGTTTAATTTTATAGGTATACTCTTTATAGATATTAAATAGGATACCTTCCTCTTCTTTCTTTTCCTTTCTACTCTAGTAGTAGTAGTAAAATTATAATTATAGCCCTTAGAATTCTTACTTATTAGAAAGTAATTCTTTCCTCTAGATATAACCTTTAGTAGCTATACTAAAATAAAGTCTTAATTATACTATCTTTCTTAGGGGAATATCTATATAATTAAGGAATAAAATAAATAAAAAATAAATAAAAATACTTAATAAAACTT
>QGQB01000269.1:0-12129 GCA_003385265.1 Neonectria hederae
AGTTTTATTAAGTATTTTTATTTATTTTTTATTTATTTTATTCCTTAATGATATAATTATTCCCCTAAGAAAGATAGTATAATTAAGACTTTATTTTAATATAATTACTAAAAGTTATATCTAGAGAAAAGAATTACTCTCTAATAAGTAAGAATTCTAAGGGTTATAATTATAATTTTATTACTATTACTAAAGTAAAAAGAAAAAGAAGGAAAAAGAAGGTATTCTATTTAATATCTATAAAGGGTATACCTATAAAATTAAATTAATTTAATATATATATAAAGTCTTAGTTAATACTTATAGTACTCTTAATTAAGGACTATTTACTAATCCTAATACTAATTAAACTTAACCCTAAGATTAATAAGATAAGCTTAATATTTCTAGACTTAATAGAGAAAAGGAAAATAAGTAAAGAACCTAAAGTTCTTATCTTAATTTATATATTTAACTATATCTTTAAGGGGACTAATATCTCTAGCTACCTAAGGATATTTAAGAACTATATTAAAAAATAAGTCTACTTAGATAAAAAGAAAACTTAGCTAATATTATATTTTATCTATAAAGATATTAAGATAAAGGTCCTAAAGGCTACTAAGTATAATACCTAGGAATAAATTAAGATAAAGCTTCTTAAAGACTTTAAGGATAGTAATAAGGAATAATAAATCTAATCCCTCTAAAAGGTCCTTAAGATAAATACTTAGTCTATAAGGAATATAATAAATAAGGAAATCCTTACTTAGCTTAAGACTTATAAAGAGTTATATAATACTATTAATAATAGTGGAAAATTTAAGGAAGGAAACTTTTATACTATTTTCTATATATTACTCTATAAGGTTATTATTTAAGTATATTAATAGAAGAATATCTTAGTCTAAACCTTATAATCTAAGCTATATAATACTATAGTTAATTTTATTATAAGCTTATTAGAATAGGATTAGTCTTTTAAAGACTTAATTAAAGAACCTTAGGAAAGAGAATTTAATCTAGGAAAAAGGTCTTAAGAAATAAATATAGAATAGTAAATCTTACCTCTAAGTAAGCTAGCTATAGATATAGTAATTAATTCCCTAACCTAGATAGTCTAAGACTTAAGTATTAATATTATAAAGTAATATAAAGATATAGAAATATATCTTATTACTATACTCTAAGGAATACTTAATAAGTAAAGGCTTTTTAATCTTCTTATTAATAATCTATCTATTAATTATAATTAGTCTAAGTATATAGAATACTATAGAATAGATAATTAGGATATCCTTATTAATATTAACTATAGATAAAAGTAGCTAAAGTGTTTCTATTATAGAATATTAGGCTATTTCCTAAGTTAATACTATAAATTGCAAAAGGATAGAGAAGCTAGATACTATAACTTTAACTCTAAAGCTAGGATAGCCTAAGTAAGATAAAGAGAAATTATTCTTCTTCTAAAGCTAATCTAGAAGATAGAACTTTTTAGAGGAATTAAGAAGCTTACTATTATATAGATAAGGAAGTTCTAAAAGTTATTAGCTATAAGTTTTCTTAATAGAATAATATTAGAGTCTATTATCTATAACTAGAATCCTAATTAAGAAGAATATAACCTTATAACTAACTTTATAAAGAAGAATTAAGATACTCTTTATAAAGATATAATTATTAATAGGGTTAATAGAATAACTAAGCTCTAAGAAGGAAATCTTATTAAGAGGATAGTAAAGTTAAATATTATCCTAATTAATAAAGGAAGCTTTAAGGAATTAAAGAATATCTTAAATAATAATATTACTTTTAATATAGCTGCTAATAAGAGGGTAAGAATAAATAATAAAGAGCTAGAAGTTAATTAAAGCTATTCTATCCTAATAATAACCCTAAGGATCCTTAAGCTAATAGATCTAGAAGATTAAAAGATAGCTAAGGCTATTATAAAAAAGGGACCTAAGGAAGACTTTTACTTAACTATAAAGCTTAAGAATAAGACTACTTTAAAGTAGAAAGTCTTAACTATAAAGATTAGAATTACCCTTCTCTAGATTATTATAAATAACTTAGAATTTAGAAGATTTATAGCTAAAGAACTATTTAACTTTACTAATAGAATTATAGAGACTATCTAGATAAACCCTAATTCTTCCTATAAGATAAAAAGAATAAAGGAAGTTAAAATAAGTAATATTATAGAATAGATTAATCTAAGCTTTTTAGATACTTATTTTAATAAATTATCTTAATGCTATAGGGTTAATACTATTACTATTAATGTAAAAAGATTACTATTAGAATCCTATAATAATTCCTATCTTATTCCTAGGGACTATCTAGTAATAGGCTATAACTTAATAAAGAAGATTTCCTATAGAAGGGAAGTTAAGAGACTAAACTTAGAAATATCTTATAATATAATTATATAAATTAATCTAGTCTTAATCTAACTCTTAGACTTAAGAATAATCTTACTATACTAAGACTTTCTAAAGTTATAAGTAAAACTTAGGAATCTAGATAATTATACTTAGGAAGCTATTATTAATACTAAAGCTAAAGGAAATATTATATTAGATTATATTATTAAGACTAATAAGCTTAATATTAAGCCTATTAAAGCTAAGACTACTTCCTTCTTAAAAGACTATATTATAATAGTAAGAATAGTTAAAGCTAAAGTCTATTTAAGTAATATTTTTATTAACTAAATAATATATATAGCCCTAACTTCTATAGTATTAATCCTATTTATTTTAAGAATATCCTTCATTAGGAATATAAAGGCTATCTTTAACTATAAAACCCTTCTAAGTAAGATATTAATCTATTATTAGTTAGGAGATATTAAGATTATATCCCTAATTATAGGTAGAATTAAATAAGAATTCCTAATTACTACTAAAGAAATACTAAGAGAAGTAAAGTAAATAAGGGAGTTTTCTTTAAACTAAAAAGGATAAATATCTATAGTTTAAAGGAAGATAATATTAAGTATTTTATTAGATATATTAATAAAAAGATAATTAAGAAGATCTTTAAGATTATTCTTAAAGATTAAATAAAGAATAATAATCTAATAATAACTAAAGTTACTAAAGTATAATAATTAAATTTAGATATTAACTATAAAGATATAATAGTTTAAATTAATATAATATATAAAAGGAAGACTAATAAGATTTTACTAAGGAATAATATTCCTTTTAATAGATTTATACTTAAAGAAAACTTATTCTAAAGGGAAAAGAAATAGAAAGAGATTAAAGAAAATATAGAGTAAGATTTACTCTATTTAAACTATATTATACCTAAGTTCTTAAAGATTAAGAAAGGTTTTAAACTCTTTAGAGAAAGACTAGGAAATATTATAGATTAAATAAAAAATACCCTTTAAAATAAAGAAAGGGATATTCTATAATAAATCCTCTTTAATAGGGAAGAAACTTTAGTTTAGACTTTTAAGGAAAAAGGGGAAATTAACCCTAGGGTAATACTTCCCTAAGTTATTAAAATTACTCTATATAATACTTAGTATTATAGTAATATAATAATTCCTTAAGGGAGTAAGAAAAAAGTTATTAACCTTTTAAAAATATAGCTAAAGAATAGGATTATTAAGGAAAGTTATAATTCCTATAGGAATTATTAAATGCTTATTATAAAGAAGGATAAAGGGCTATATTTTATTAATTTAATAAAATAATATAATATTTATACTATCTAAAATAGTATAATTTCTCCTAGAATAAATAACTTCTTAGTTTAATAGTAGAAAGGAACTTAGAATAATACCCTAAATCAATAGTAATTCCTTAAGAAGGTATATAGTAAAGTATTATATAAGCATCTTTATTAGCTAGCCTAAAGCTATACTAAATTATATATATATACTATAGTAGTTTTATATTTAGAACCCTCTAGTAAGAAAGTATCTTATAGGAATAATTATTAGGTTAAAGTAGGAAAAGAGTATTAGTAAGGTATTAAAATAGTCTATTACTAGCTTAATAATTAGTATATAAGGGATAAAGAGTAGATAGTAATTTATATTATAATTAGAAAAGAAAGATCTTAAATTCTCTTATAAAAATAAAGGTAAAGGACTTATGCTTTAAATTTAAAGTAATCTTTCTAGTCTTTCTATAAGAAGGAAAGAATCTCCCTTAAAAATAAAAATAAAAATCTCTCCTTAATCCTAATAATGACTTTTCTCTAATCTTCCTATCCCTCTTATAACTATCTATTTTACCCTTATTAAATCCTAGTTAGTAACTCACTAGCCTACCTATCTAGGGACTCTTATTATATACCTCCCCTATAATCTAATAATTATCCTTAATTAGTCTAGGATTATATATAAAGAAAATACCTCCCTATTATAGAAATCTAAATAAAGAAATAAGTATATATAGTAAAAAGTATTTTATAATAGCTTCTTCTAGTCTAAATTCAGTAAACAAAGGAAATCTATCTAATAATTTACCTTCCTATTCTTAAATCTATCTCTCTATTAGAATATTATAATTATATTAAGAGAATAACTACTTCCTTTCTCCCTTTAGATAGTATTATTCCTTCTTAGTAATCTTTATAATTATAAGTAGTATAATCTAGCTATAGGTAAAGTTAATAAGTTCTTTCTACTAGCTAAGGGAAACTAAACCTTTTAGAATAAAAGTTATAAAGATTTTTAACTTAGGTAGATAAAATATTAACTATTTAGTAATCTAGGGTAGACTTATTAAATTAGTCCTAATAGTTATTTTCTTAGCTTTATCTCTTATTTTAGAATTATAATATATTTCCTATTCTTCCTTAATCTTTTAATTATCTATATAGATAGGGAAAGTATTACTAATAATTTAGCTTACTAAGACTATTAGAATTTAAGATATTTAAGTCTTTATAAGTATAAAGACTAATAATATATCCTATATTAAGATATTACTTCTTCCTAGGCTCTTAGATACTTTCCTTATTAAGATATTACTTCCTAGGGCTTATAAGAGTATTTAAGCTTAAGTAGGTATCTTTAGTAAGGATAATAGTAAAGATTTAATCTATCTAATTATCTTCTTTAGCTTTAATACTAATTTTACTAAGGGCTACCCTTTCTTACTTAAAGTATTATCCTTTTTTAAAGGTCTTATAATTAAGAATACTTTTAAAGGAGTTTAGCTAGGGGAATTACCTAATAAAGAGATTATAATTAAGACTTTCCTAATTCTATAGACTAAGGTTAAAAACTATAAAAAGGAAGAGAGAATTTAAATTAGTAATTATTATAAGGAATTACTAAGGGAATTACTTAATAAGGAGATTATAATTAGGACTTTCTTAGTATAGTAAGCTAAGGCTAGAGATTATAAAGAGAAAGAAGGGATTTAGATTAGTAATTATTATAGTAAGTTACTAGAGCTAAGTAAAATAATACTTCTTAGTATATTATAATTATAATCTATTAAGAGTCCTTTAATAATATTATATTTCTTCCTTAAGTAGGCTTTAATAAGGTTAATAAGTATTATAAACTTAATCTTATTAGTATTTAATTAGTATATAAATAAGCTTTAAATCTTCTATCTAAAAGATAAAGCTAGGTATAAAATTAGGTAATATTAATCTAGGATTTTACTAAATCTTATTCCTAACTAAAGGACTATTAGAAATCTACTATAGTTTATATAGATATCTAATATTTAAAGCTATTTATCTATTAGTAGGAATTAATATAGGGTATTAAAGGATTACTTAATTATATATTTAGTATTTCTTTTCCTATATTTAAAATCCTTAATTCCTAGTTCTTCTATAATTATATAGCTAAAGAAGCTTTTAATCTAATTAAGCTTAAATATTTAAGTTCTTTCCTTATTTCTTTTCTTTACCTTTCTAGGCTATCTAATTTTCTAGTTTTAGAAGTAAAGGGTAAATCTAACTCCCTTAGGTAATTCTTCTAAGGCTCCTTAAATAGTAAGACTCTTTATAGTAATACCTCTATTAATTATTTATCCCTTTAATAAACTAATTAACCCTTAGATAATTAAGGTAATAAGGAATATTCTAAGATAATTATATTCCTATTAACTATTTTAATAAGAAGTAAATATCCTAAAGATAAGGAAGTTATAGAGTATACTATTTTTAGCTATAATCTCTCTCTAAGTAGTAATAATAGCTATAAATTACTCTTTTTTCCCTTCCTTTAGGGTATTAAAAATATAGAAGTAAGTATTTCTTATATCCTAAATATAAGTAACTTAATAAATCTAATTATTAAAATAGATAATCTCTATAAGGAATTAGTAGTTAAACTAGGTTTCTTATAGTAATTAAAATCCTAAAATAAATTAGTTCTTTATAATATTAACCTTCTCCTAAATAAGCTTAGTTAAGTATTTAAATTATCTCTATTAATTACCTTAGACTTTAGAAGTATTTAGATTAAGGCTACTAAGGGTAATAGTAATTAAATCTTTTAAGTTATAGGTTATTAAGTAAAGGAATATAATAAGGCTAAAGTTAGTTAATATTTTATTATTCTAAAGATTACTTAGGAATTCCTATAGATTAGTATAGTATTCCTTCTAGGGGCTAAAGTCTTTCTTACTATAATTTAAGTAATACTAAATAGATTTAACCTAGGCTTAGATTTCTTTTCTATCTCTAAGGGTAGAGTAATATAAGCTAATATCTTCTTAATATAACTAATTAAGTTAAGATAAATAGAAAAAAGATTATTTATTTAGGAATTAATTAAGGAGTATATTAAATAGTATTTTATTATAATATAGAAAGCTTTTCTTACTCCCTTTATTATAGATAAGTCCTTTATAGAATATTAGTTCTTTATTAGAGTAAAAGAATTACTTAATCTCCTTAGTAGTATTAGAAGTAGTTATTATAGTAGTATTTTAAGGTATATAGAGATTCTAAAAGATAGATAGATTATAGGAAAGTAAGGAATAAAATAATTATTAAAATCTAAGCTTAAAAGGAAGAGAATTAAGATATAGAAGCTAGAGTTATAGTATAAGCTTTACTTTAGGGTAAGAATATAAAGAGGAAGGCTTATATATTAGTATTTTTAAGAAGCTATATATTTAATATTTTCCTTACTATAAATTACTACTTTACTTATAATAGTGAATTATAATAATAATAGTTATTATTTACTAGAATATCTTATTAGATTTACCTTATTTAATATAGTAAATATAGATATTTACTTCTTAGAATACTTCTTTTTTTATAAATAGCCTTATTAGATTAGCCTTAAGGCTTAAATCTTATTACTTAATACTTCTTTAGTTATACTTTTCTCTTTCTTTTCTTTAGATTTATTATTTCCTTATAGTTTTCTTTAGCCTTTTTCTTTCTTTTTCTTTTTTAATAACTTAGCTAACTATAATAGCTACTTATTAAGATAAGCTTCTTATTTTCTTAAGTCTTTCTTAATTAAAGCTCTTAGATATCTATTATCTTACTAAGTACTAAGTTAATTCTAATTTATTTAATTATTAGGCTAATATTTACTAGAAAGACTATAATACTATTCTCCTTACATCCTTCTCTATATTATACCTTAATTTAATTCCTACCTTAATAAGTTCCTTTTTCTTTCTTCTATTTAGGTAGATAATTTAATGTAATACTTCTCTAAGTCTTAAAATTATTCTAAGTTTAGTTCTAAAGTTTTTAGACTTTTAATTATCTTAATTACTTAATATATATAGAATTAGATATTTAGTTCTTTTTCTTTAGTAATTACTTATCTTTTTTTATTTAGTTCCTTTAATAACTTTCTTTCTATAATTTAATAATTATTTTTAGAATTAAGCTTCTAATAACTTATACTCTTTAATCTATTTTTATCTTAGCTAAATAGGCTTATTCTAATAGTTATTTCTTTATTATTCTTCCTTCTTAGCCTTATTATCTTAAGACTCTTATTATTACCTTTATTAGGGTTATTAATCTAATTATATACTATTACTATATTTATAGCTATTTATTAATATTAATCTATTTTTAAGAATATATCTTAACTCCTTTCTATACTTATATCTTAATTTAAAACTTTATAAATAGTTAGTATACTAATTATATTTAGTATAATTATTCTAATTATAACTAGAAGTTTCTCCCTAGATACTTTACTTTAAGTTATTAGGAAAGTCTTTAGAAATTCCCCTTAGGTAGTAAAACTACTATTCTAAATATATTAACTTCTTTTACTTCTAATATCTTTAATCTTTACTCTTACCCTTAAATTATCTTAGAGTATCCTTCTAAGTTTAGTAGTTTATCTAATATTAAAATCTATAGATAGACTACTTAAGTTTCTACTTAGACTCTTTATAGTAAATATTAGGCTTTTTAGTAAGCTAGATTAATAATTCTTATTAGAAGACTTTCTCCTTAGAATAAGTAATAAGTAGTAAATACTTAATATTTTATATTATTACTTAGTTATTATTACTTTCTTCTTTTCTAGATAGGCTCCTTTTTTCTTATTCTTCCTTTGCTTATAAGGTTTATTTATCTTTTAGTAAGTATAAAGTTTAGTCTAAGTAATCATTTTAGGGTTTTTTCCTTTTATAGATATAGTTTATCTAGTCTTTTCTAGTAATCCTAATGTCTTTCTCTTTTCTATTCCTCCCTATATAATAATATTACTATTCTTAGCTAATATTATATCCTAAGTATCTTATTAAATACTTAGATAGCTATATACTAATCCCTAGCTTTCTTAATTATCTCTAGGATATAAACTTAGAAGTTTCCTCTAAGCTCTCTCTATAGTTAGATAATAGGTTTTAGTTTAGGGTTATTTAATAAGGAATCTAATTTACTTAGCTTATAAAGTGTATTATATAATACTTCTTTATTAAACTCTTTATCCTTATTATTAAATAGTAATCTTATTATCTTTTTATTATTAAAGTTTATTTATTAATCCTAAGAATCTTTCTAGAAAGTCTTTAATTAGTCTTTATAATAAGTCCTTAGAAGCTTAATTCCTAAGAGTATCTTAAGCTTATAAGTCCTAGTCTTAGTAAGAGCTTTATAAATTCTATATAGTTCTATCTATCTTAGCTTAAGTTTTATAATAGAAGATAGATTATTATAATTCTATATATTATACTAAAGGACTAAGTTTCCTAGTAATAAGGGTATTTTTCTTATCTTAAAGGTATTTAACTTATTAGTCCTCTTAGCTAAGGTCTATTAATATTCCTTAATCTTTACTTAGGCTATTTTAATATCTTCTTTATATCTTTCTAGGATTTATATTCTAGCTAAAATCTTATCTTCTTTATCCTTAATATTATCCTAATTAATAAGTCTCTAGGTAGAGACTTTAACTTTAAGAGGAAGGATAGATTCTTATCTATAAAGGAGTTAGAATAGAGAATAGCTATATAATCCTTAGATTACTAATCTATCTATTAAAAGAACTAGTTTAATTAAATTTATCTATTTCCTTAGCTTCTTAAGCTTCTTAAAGTAATTAGTTATAGATATATATTTAACTTTAATTAACCTATTTAACTTAGAATTATAAAATAAGATTTTAGATATTATAATACTTAGCTTATTTAGCTTATTTAGGATTCCTTTTATAAGCTCTTTTCTATTATTAGTAATAATTTTAATTAGTATCCTATAATAGTAAATAATCCTCTTAATAAATCTTCTAATATTAGTAGTAATAAGGTTACTAATAGCTATAATTTTAATTTACTTAGTTAAGTTATATTTAGCTTTTAATAAGAACTTTATACTTTTATTAAGGAGTAAATACTACCTATTAATATAGATCTTTATTATTAGATACTATAAAGCTATTAGCTTTATCTCTTTAATTAGTCTTTAGACTAAATATACTTAATATATTAAGTATTCCTAAATAATAATCTCTATAGACTATCTTATCCCTCGCTAAAAATAGCACTAAGAAATGATTTTTATTATTACTTCTTATTCTTTATAGTCCTTATAATAATAATATAATATTATAAGATACTTTTAAAGGTTCTTATTATTAATAATAAGTATAGAATTATTTCTTTCTTTCTATTCTTATTTCTAGACTTAATTTCCTTTAATAAAGAACTATATTACCTTTATTCTTAGTCTCTTAAAGTCTTATGCTAATATTCCTTTAGGTCTTTTTAGTATTATAAGGTATTTAGTTAGGATAAGCTAGTCTCCCTTATAATTATCTATAAGAGAGTTATTTCCTAGTCTAAAGAGAATAATATTAAGATAGGTATTAATTATATTCTTAATATCTTATTTAGCTTCCTAATCTATAAAGTCTAAAGATTCTTATCTCTTCCTTGATAAACTATCTATAATTATATTCTTCTTTCTTAGGATATATTTAATAGTAAAGTTAAAGAATAGTATATAGCTTATCTATCTAATAATTATAGCTCTTAGTATATTATTTACTTAATTATTTAATTAATTTATTAATACTTTAAAATCTATCTCTAGAGTAAATAGATAACTATAGATATATATATATATCCTTTAGATAATATAAAGAGCTCTTTTATACTCTAGCTTAATTATATTATACTTCTTCTTAGTATTAATTTAGGTTCTAGATTTAAATCTTATAGAATAATACTTTCCTTAAATAATTTATATTAAGATAGCTTCTTATCTAAATATATTAATATTAATCATTAGGATTACTTTTCTTATTCCTTCTAAAAGATTAAAGATTATAAGAATAAAAATAAATATAATCTTTTCCTTTAGTAGCCTTATTATAGCTATTTAATCTTTCCCTTAGTCTTAAGTAATATCTTTCTTTAGTAGTAAAATAAGAAGCTATATAATCTAAGTATAGTTCTTAATCTAGATTCTATAGTAACTAGTAATACTAAGGAAGCTTCTTACTTTAGTTAGAGAATAGTATTTCTTATATTTAATAATCTTAATAACTTTATCTTCTATAGGCTTCTTTCTACTTATACTATAGATATATCCTATAAGAAGGATAGTCTTTTAGTACTAAGTTAACTTCTTATTAATAATTAAATAGCTAGTTAACTCTATATTAATTAGAACTATATTAAGATTAATAAGATACTCTAGGATAAACTTCCTAACTCTAGGAAGATTTTCCTCTCTATTATAATTAATCTCTAGACTTTTAATATTAATATTATCTAGGAAAGCTCTTACTTTATCTAGGAGAAAATTAAGAAGGATTCTTATTATAATCTTAATAAACTAAACTATTAAGTTTATAGCTTCCTATAGTAATATATATAGTCTTATTAGGCTTATTAGGGTATTAAAGGTTATTAGATTTTTACTTTTTTTATTTAGCTTTACTTAGTTATACCCTAAGAAGAAGTTTAGTATAAAGAGGATTCTATATATCTTAAACTTAGCTAAGAAGTTATTTATTCTAAGAAGAATTATACTATTTTAGATAGTATAAGCATTATATTATTTTACTAAATTAATAAAGTATAGCTTTTTATTCTTCTTTATAATATGTATTTAATAATTCCTATAGAAACTATAACTTTCTTTAATAATTCTATTCTTTAGTTATATTTTTAAGAGATTAATAACTTTCTTCCTATTCCCTTAAGGAATTACTATATTATTATAATACTAAATATTATATAGAGTAATTTTAATAACTTAGGGAAGTATTACCTTAGGGTTAATTTCCCCTTTTTCCTTAAAAGTCTAAGCTAAAGCTTCTTCCTTATTAAAGAGGATTTATTATAAAATATCCTTTTCTTTATCTTAAAGGGTATTTCTTATTTAGTCTATAATATTTCTTAGTTTCTTTCTAAAGAGCTTAGAACCTTTCTTAATCTTTAAAAACTTAGGTATAATATAATTAGAATAGAGTAAATTTTATTCTAAGTCTCTTTTAATTTCTTTCTATTTCTTTTTTCTTTAGAATAAGTTTCCTTTAGGTATAAATCTATTAGAAGGAATATTATTCCTTAGTAAGACTTTATTAGTCTTCCTTTTATATATTTTATTAACTTAAACTATTATATCCTTATAATTAATATTTAGATTTAATTATTATACTTTAATAGCTTTAGTTATTATTAGATTATTATTCTTTATTTAATCCTTAAGAATAAT
>QGQB01000270.1:0-289317 GCA_003385265.1 Neonectria hederae
CCCCCCCCCCCCCCCCCCCCCACCCGGGAAGCCAAACTTCTACTGGCCCAGTCGCATCCATCCGTCCCAGCAAGGGGGTGGACATGGATATTGGGGCATGGACTACGGGACATGGGGCATGCTGGTCCAACTGGCTACAGTCCCCTGCCCGCTTGTTGCTTGGGGGAGCCTTGAAATAGAACTGGAAATGGAAATGGAAATAGAACAACCGGAACTGTTGTTTAATTTAAACTTGCCTTGGGTTTCTTCTATCTTTGTGACTGAGGTCACCAGGGCACAGGGCACGGGGCACGAGGCACGTGAACATCGGGAGTATCCCCGACAAGTCAAGATTCCCTGTCCTTTTCATCAATCTTGCATGGCCTTCCGTCACTGTGCCTGAGTCTCCAAGGAGGTGACTTAACTAAGGGAACTCAACCGTCTTATCCCTGGGTCGTCCCTGAGCGGTCTCTAAACCGGCGACGCCACGACTCGGCACTTGTCGACGCGGGCTTACGTTGGCTGCAGAGGAAGCGCGCAGAGCATCCAATTGCTGGTTGCGTTATCTCTACTTGGGACTCGGTAGCCACGCCCCTAGACGTCCTTGTCTGTAAAGACACCAGCCAACCACCCACTGTGACGGGACGATGGCAGGCGGACAACGTTCTTTTAGTGAGGTAGATCTCATGTGCATTTGCATTGGTCTCGCCCCCAGCATGCAGTAGCAGCGGAAGCGGCACGCACGCAAGCAAGTCAACAAACAACAGGAGGGCAAAGATAGATCACGGAGCACAGCACAGAGCCCACCGTCCCCATCCACCAGTGACGACAGCTGCAAGCTTGGAATGAACCTCTAGACTCTTCTCGGCTCTCCGTCGACAAGCAAGATCCCTCTTGTGCTGCGCATCATATATAGGGTAGATCCTCCAATCTCCCGGCTTCCCGCCAGGACGGCCTGCTGCGTCTGTTTTTAGAAGCACCCTGTCTGAACGAATGTCTCTCTCCGTCATCTCATCGCTCCGTGCCCCTCCCACATCCCACATCCCACATCCCTCACGTCCCTTCTCTCCCTCCATCCCTCATCCCTCCGTCCACCCCCATCTCCCGCACTCTCCCTCCCTCGCAGGATGACAGCTCGACAAGGGCATGCCGGAAAGGCATGATGGTAACCTGCAATTCCTCGCCCGGAAGCCCAATGACCGTGCGCAGACCGCATTGTCAGGACCCGTTCTGCCAGTTTGCAGCATGTCATTTGCCCACCGTGAGTCGACCTGACACTAGCGCAGGTCCATCCACCCACCGTCTTGGGGCATCCATCCATCCACAACAGACGTCCAGGGGGGTCAATGGGCAATGGGCAATCATCCAGAATCACAGGCTTGTCCAGTTCATCTGGTGGTCCTCGGGTCCTCGGGTCCTCTGCTCCAGTGCCGTGACGCTGCATAGGGCGCGTCATACAAAATGCGTCCAGGTCTCAACACGAACCGAGTCTAACGCTAGCCGCGAACATGCAGCTGAATGAAGAAGACCTTCGTTTCAGGTGAGTCGATGTATCAAAGAACCTCGTATGAAAGCCACCACCAGCATCACCACTTTGCCAATTTGCGGCTTCTGCGGTATCTACTAATCTACGAATACGTGGTGGTCCAATTGACAACAGCCCACGGTCAGAATCCTCCTGCTGCCAAGCGACTTTCCAGCCATGGCAACTGACCCGCGCAGACTTCTCAATACCAAACCCGCGCCGAAGCAAGCCAAGCAAAAGTAATTGCATCAAATTCATATCATATCGATAAAAAAAAAGAAGTCCACAAACATGGCCAAACAACACATATGTTCTATTTGTTTTTGTTTGTTTGTTTGTTTGTATCCTCCCTGCCCGTTTCTCTCTCTACCTCGAGGGTCTGCCTGGTGCTTCAACAACACCACAACCCTAAACCCCATAATTCCCCAAAAGTCGCCTATCTACCTACATTAGGTACCATCCCGTAGCCGCTCGTTTGCCGTTCCCCCGGACTCCCTCGTATTCATCAGTCGAGGGTATCCTTGTTCATGTCTGTCCTTCCTTGCTGGGCAGTTAGTAAGAAAGGGCCTCCATTGTCGGGACCCAGGGCAAATGCGCCTCAAAGCTCAAAGATGGAGTCTTTCTTCCCCCTTGGCGACTCGTGCTCGCCGTCACGCAGCAGCCGCCTGCTTACCTAGGGAAGTGCTGCGAGCGCTCCACAATCACCTCACTGTGCAGATGGTGAGAAATAGGACCGACCTGCCTGTGGCTTCTGAACATGGACCGCCTGGCGCGGAAAACGAGCAAAGGGCCATAGGTTAGTTCTCGAATTCCACTCGGCCTTCTTTACCCCCGGCGGTTGTACATGACTAGTTGTCAAGTTGAACAACTCGAGCACTTCTCTCCTGATGTTGGGTATATTTTGAGAAGTTTTCCTGCGCACCTATTCAGTTCTGGAACATGCATAGAGGCACGAGCTCCACGTTCTAGATTTCTTCAGTCGTATTGCAGTAGCAAAGAGAGACCTGATAGGGTGTTGGCTGACACTGATTCTCGGGAGAACTTCTTGTTGGGAGCCTGCCATGGCGGTGTGGCAACACTTTGAAAGCACAGATATCATTCGTCGAAGCAATTAATCAGAAGTCGTGGCAGCATTTCCCTGTATGTCTCCCCCCTGTCCTTGACTTTGCTATAGCAAAATCCACATCCCCATCATTGCCCAGAGCAATATATCCTTTCCGCTTTCAGGATCGGCGGACCGGTCAAAGCATTGTACAGGTCTTGAAACGATCCATAGATTCGATTGCCGCATTTCCAAACACCGACCATTGTCCTTCTTCGAACCGACGATCTTCAGCTGCAGGAGTTCCAGCACAGCAGCATACCATCGCCCACGCTCGGCATCTGAGCAAACTCTTTGAGGCGGCATCTATTGAGGCTTGCCGATGTGCTTCTCATTGGGTATCTCGCGGTATCATCGTCTCCCTAAGTAAATGGTGCAGACTATCTAAGAAAAGCTAGAACAGAACCCGTCACGCAGAGTCAACCATCCACCGGGCAACATTCCGTACCGCATATGAATGATATGACCTGGACAAGTAACATATACCTCCTTCTTCATTAATATACCATAGGATTGTGTGTGTATTCTATGTTTAGGTGGTCGGTGTGGACATCTTTGACTGGCTCTCGACTTGCACGTGTAGGGTAGCTGAGCGGGCAAGTAAAAAACCTACTGTTGAGACTTTCACACTGTCGACTATTATCTAGCTCGGTATGTCTTTTTTTCAGGGTGCTTGCCATCATCTTCGAAACCTTCAAGCCCCTGACCAGGATAACTCCTCTCCTGCTGATAGCGTGCTTGGACTGTCGATCATCCTAACAACATCACGACGCGAAGAACCTAAATCCCTTAAGCACAGGCGCTTTCCTAGCCTTGGTCCTTGTACACAGCCAGTTCCACAAACCATGAACTTAACCTCCTTAATACAAGAGCTGGTAGGATCTGACGCTGGCTGGTTGGAGTGTTCTTGCATCTTGCCGCATCTTTTGAACCTTTGTTCCGTACATGAGATCTCTCACTACTAGACCACCATTAGGAAGAGAATTGAAACCTTCTACTAGCCGTTAAATATTTCTAGAACCTCTTTCGAGAATAGATGTGGCACAGAATTTCTGACTGTGCCTAGTTGAAGCGTGATGATCACTACTCGATATTGTGATGGAAGGTACCATTGGCTTGGGTTCTAGTCAAAGACAACTGACGGACTAGATCTCCTAACCATGACTTCTAATAGGTGGAATGTGAACAATACTTTCTTTTCTAGGTGATGTGTCAGCCACTTTGTTATCCAAACTATTGTCCAAACTATTTTCCTATAATGGTGCGCCTTATTTGTCTAAACAGTCCAGCAAGCACTTTGCTACTGTGATTCGTCAATGCGGTATCCTAGCCTGTACACATTATTGACCTTCTCTTTCGGACATCCGTAGAAGCGTAACTTAGCCATTTGAGCACAATAGCTTCGACTTCACGGATATCACATAGCCGTCTGATATTACCCTGTCGTTCTTCCTCGCTATATAAGAGTATTGAATGAGAACGGGGTACTCAAGCCCAGTCTTAGAGTATAGATATGCTATTCGATCTAAAGCATTAACAACACACATTAAAATCAAGATACACTCCAGTCACAAGACACCATCCACACCTCGCCCTCCAACTCCACTTCCCACACCGGCTGCCCCACGACAACCACGCTTCCCACGCCCACAACCGCCCTGGCCCCAAGCCCTGTCAACCTGCCCTCGCCTGCGAGCAAGAACCGCGCGGGAGCCGCGCCGGCCGCGCGGCCCTTAACCAGGTACATCCTCCGGCCCGGCCGGATTTCCTCGACCGTCACCCTTGCGACAGCCGCCTGGTTCACGCCTTCCCAGTCCTTCACATCCGAGAGCCAGCCCTGGAGGCCCGCGGCGAGCCCTCCCGACAAGTACTTCACGCCGCGGCGTTGGGGGGAGAATGCGGCTGGTAGGCCGTCGCCGAGGCTTTCCGTTTCGGCAGGTTTGAAGCGTGGTGGTGGGCGGAAGGTCGGTTGCTGGGGGGCTTCTGCCTCGTCTGTGGCGTCGTCGATGTCCATGGAGCTGCTTATTGGGGTATGGCTAGTTGCGAATGGCTCGTCTATTGAGTTGTTCACCTCGCTGGGATCTTCCTCGGGTTGGAGAGGCGAGTCCGGCATTGGCGAGATGGATACTCTTCGCCGCTTGGGCTCTCGCTCCTCGAAGGGCGAACTACCATCTGAAAACCCGACATGTCTCATCGAGTCAGGTTCTATAGAATCTCGGGATTCTGGCTCCGGGTCGTCGTCCGACATGTCTCCGATGTCACCCTGCGAGGCCATGGCATCTGACTCGACCTCAATAGAGTCGTTAAGCCCGCCGTCCCTCTCCATCTCCTTCTCATCCTCCGTCGAGCTCACCCCAATGCCATCATCCACCTCTTCTACATCATCAACGAGCCCGCCACGCCCCTGCGTCGGCTTTGGCATAGACGAGCCGAACCGCGGCGTGGACTGGAAACGTGGAGGTCCCGTTGACGCCTGCGAGGACTGAGTGCCCCGCTTTGCGAGGAGGAATCTCCGGGGAGTGGGTGTCTATGAAAAGTGTGAGTTTTCAAGTCCAATGAATCATGTCCACTCAGCTGTTCACTCACGCTTGGAGGATGGCTCATGGCGTATTGTCCAACCGCATGGCGCTTGGCGACTTGGTCATACAATCACCCAGCGCACTGAAGCTGGCCGGAGTAGTGTCGGCTTGGACGACAGACTGTCGCTACGGAGCAAGGATTCTCCATGCGGAACTAGGCGTTAAAAAAAGACGGGCTTGAGCCATGAACGCTCCAAAGGGTGAGTGTATGTGGGAATGACGTTGGCGATAGAGGGACACACCCGCAATTCATGGCAGAATCCGGGCGGTGAGCCTTATCGGGCTTGCTCAGACAGATGGCCTCAGTCGGTAAACTACCTACTCTCGACGACGGTATTGATCAAATATTCACATCAATACGGGCAAGGCAGACAATTTGAACAGTATTAGGTTTGTATTACTGAGGATAACCAGATCTCAAATCTCATCTCTTATCTTCGTACAGTAAGAGTCCCCTTGATGGACCTTAATGATGGTCTCTAACACAGGGGTGCTCTTGTGTGGCAACTCCCTCTGTCTTCCAACAGTTAGGTATGCAACAACTGGAAAGCCACCAGATATTCCTACAAACCACTTGACTGTGCTGCGCACCCGGCAAGTTTCCTTCTATCTGCTATGCATTGTGACAACCGTCCCCACAATAATAGTATACTCTTCTATTGGGAGCAAGAATGTTCAACTCGGCAAGGTACTTAGGGTGTTCTAAACCGACAACCGGTTACAACAAATCTGAGAGGTAGGACGGTGTAAAAAGTGTGTTTCGAAATGAACGAAGATCCATGGTTCATGGTTCATGTCTGTGAGGCCGGCCCAGGACAAACAACGAGGGCTGGCCGAAGCGAATGGGTGACCCAAAGGCTGGGAGCAGTTGGTTAGGTTAACCATAAGCAAGGTCGAAACCAGTCTTGTGGTTCTTCTTGGTTGGCTCCGTGTTTTTGACATGGTGCAGCATCACTGGCGGCAAACAAGGCCGGCCATGTTTCTCCTCCCATTTCTTGCCGCCGATGCCAGTGTCCTTCCAACCCATCCAGTTGTTGAAAAGGCGATTCGGAGGCTCCGCTCGGTAGTACCATGTCGAGCCCTGGTATCTTCGTTCACGGCCCCAACCCATGGGGCTACCTCGGCCGCCGCTCTCGCCATTTTCTCCAGGGTTGAACCATTTGGCAAGGAATTTCCCATTCCAGTCTCGGTCCATAAAGACAGGGTGGGGGGCGTATACGGCTTTCAAGCCATGGAGGAGGGCAACAGTCTGAGGAGTCATTTCAGAGGCAACATGATTGCCCCGTAGGTTTTCCACGTGCATGATGTTGAGCAGCCTCTTGGAAATCCTCGACTGGGTGACAATGGTAGTGCGACGTGGAAGGTCTTTTGACTCGTGTGTCGCGTCATTGTAGCCCCAAACGTGGTTTGCAATGACCCAGTTGCTATCGATGGGGTTGAAGATGGGTCCGACAGTGATGACGTCCGCCTCCTCACCAACGCCCCATTCATAGTTATCATCGCCAGGGCTGGCGACAGGAGGTTTGGGTCCGACGGGTTTGATGAACGGCAGGTCTACCGGGCCCCAGATGGTATCATTGCCGTAGCGGCGCTCAATATCCTTGCGAAAGTCGGTGTCGTATTGGCCGTGATATTCGGGAATGTACCATCGCTCGTTCCTCTCCCACAAGCCCTTTCGAGGTTGCTTCTTGGAGAAACCCTCCAGCTTCTTCAGAAGCTCGTAATGGTGTCCTGTGAAGCGGAAGTCCATCTCCCAATTCCAAACATAGTCAAACTGGGGGTGATCTTGACTGAATTTTTGGACAGAGAGCCATTGTGCGGTGTGCACATTGCGCTCTTCCTCGTCCTTCATCTCCGTGTAAATGTCCCATACGAGCTGATCATTCCAGAGAATAGTTATTCCTTGAAATTCGGGGGGTACGCTCTGCTGAAGGACGTATTGGTAGGTATCGGCGTCCTCAAATATGCGTAGGGCGTTATCCTTGACTTGAACCAACAGGAAAACCTCATACTCGCCCCCGGACCTGAGAGATAGCTCACTGACGAGAGATCTGATTATCTGCTTGTCGTTCTCGGTGTAGACCTTCCCGGTATATGATCGTAGGAGAATGGCGGTTCGCGATTCTGAAACGAACCCGTTTGTTGCGCTGCGGTTGGTGTTGTGCTGAACTTCATCGCCAAGTCCAGCGGTATCTGGAGTTACGGGCGACTCTTCCTGTTTGGGCTCCTCTGTAACGTCCCGTTCGGACAAAAAGGAGTCTTTCGGGGCCTGGGGTCCAGCGATAGGCTGGGCTGTCTCTGGATAAATGTTCAGAAAGTCGTTCTTTCGGTCCTTGTTCATGTGATAGCGCTGCGCGTTCTTATGCACACAGGCTCGTTGGAGATCACCCCAGTTGACATTGTCCCAGTCCAAGCGCTCCAGTTTGCCATCCCCGATGTTCTTGTACTGGGGAGTCAACCCGTAAGGACCTAGTCGCGTCTCCCGCTCCCAGCACAGGTTGCCATCCATATTCATGAGATCGTAGCCCCCCATTCTTGGTGTGGGCCATTCGTGGGGTCGACCCTTGAAAACCAACAGATCTTGAATATAATCATTGTTGGCTCCCTTGCAGGGAACGTAAGGCGCAAAGCCCTCTGTCTTTCGCTCATGGCTATTATAGTCCGGATAAGGATCGTAGCGGACTGGCTTCTCGACACTGAATTCCACATCGGCATCTGGGTCGTATCGCAAGTCCGAGCTGAATTCATCGGTTCGAACCTCCTGGCGTTCCAGGGTGGCAAGAGTGTTGCCATAGATGAGGTTAGAGGTGGGAAGACTATGACGTCGGTGTAAGTATTTCATCTAGGCCTGGGTATTGCGCACTTGGGATCAGAATCCAAGACTTACTTTGCGGTCACAGCGTAGGCATGCCTCCACTCCTTCCTCATGTCCTTCTCGTGCTGGAGCCTTCCTATAGAGCCAAAGCCTCGTTCCTTGCCATCCGTCTCGTAGCCAAGTTCGACGTCGTTGGGATCCTCGTTGTCAGTTGGATCCCTCCAGTCTTTGATTTCGTCGGCGGTGAGTTCCCACAACTCCTTCCGGGAGGCGGCGCCCTGAGTCTTGTCCTCGGTATTCGAAGACTGTTGTAAACCTCCTTGGGGGTTATAGGGCACGACGTGTGAATCCGAACCACTGAAGAGGAGATAGTAGGCCGACAGCATGGCGATGACGATGAGAAACACCGTCTTGGGTCGCAGCTTCGCGCCGAACATGCGCCGTCCATGGCTATGCCAGCCCTTCATGTTGGGCAACGCAGCGTCTGGAGTGAGGGGGTGTAATCGGCGGGCGGACCGCGAGATCAGTCGCGCGGTGACGGGTCGGAAACGGAGTCGCCCCGGAGTTGAAAGTAAGTTTGCAATGCCAATTTGAATCACGGGTGCATGATGCGGTTTCGAGCAGGGCGTTGGAGAGCCGGAACTGGGCGGAGGCCGTGATCGCGACAGGGTCGGTCGAAGGAAACAGCGCAGCGCAAGCGAGACGTGAGAAGGCAAGGCAAGGCTGCGTGGGGACGAATTACTTTCCCAAAGGAGCGTGACGGCCTCTGTCAAAGAGAGCCGGGTCCGAGGAAATGGAAAACGATGGTGCGCGAGAATGGGAGAAAAGAGATATATCGTCGTCTGCTCGAAATGCAGGTGAAGAGACGGAGGATGGCAGAGTTGCAAATTGTTCTGCAACCGGAGGGGTTGGAATGAACAGGACACCAAGACGGACGAAGGCTGGAACAGGATCAGGAGCAGGGGCGGCGTGTCGCAGTTTCCGATTAGGGGAAACCACGGTCGGAGCATGTGTGGCGCCAATTAGAGTGGACAGTCCCTCTAGACTTCTGGCTTCCAGTGGCTCTAGCATGGGTGTCCAGCAGCTAAGCAGCCAAGAAATTGGCGGGGATGGGGGGCGAACGAGTGTCCTGGTGGGTTTAAGGGGGTGACGGCCGGGGCCCTAAGCCGGTGGGCCTCGGAGAGTTAGGGGTCTCAACCTTGGCTCAGTCATTGACTGCCAGCCTCCATTCCTGGGCGACATTCATAGACCTTGCCGCGGTCGCTCCGTGGAACCTGCACACAATGCAAGTACTACGTATCTACGTTACAGTACTGGCTGCACTTCGAAAAGTCTTAACCAATTCATCTGGCTCAACCCTGGTGCACATGTTCGTGGGTGTCGTGGCTCTTGTGGGTGATGTAGGTACCTGTAACGCTGCCATGTACGTGTGCTACTTTAAGTACAATTGTAGCAAAGCTCCTCGAGGACCATGGATTGTTTCCCTTCAGTACTTGTTTTGGGTTGTAGGATGGGAAGAACCCGTTTCACCGTTTTCCCGTTTCCCTGTGCTCGTGTTCTAAACCGATCTGCTTCCTCTTCATCTCTCTCCCTCACATATTCCTAGCTTCTCTAAGTAGTGGGCCAGCCCCCTGACCCATCTGCTGTCGTCATCAGTGAACGACACGCAAGGATCTTCTTGTTGAATAGCTGGCATCAACATCACCATCATCGTTACCATCACTTACCATTATCACCTTCACCACCGCTGATTCCGCACTGCTCAGTGACATCTCGCTCGGTCCGACTGGTCACCTTTGCGAGGCGGGAAAGGTCTCAGGTGCGCGCTCGGCCAATTCACAACTGGCCCGTCGCCTGATGTCTTGGTTCATGGTGGAGAACTAGGATTTAGAGTGATAGACGCCAAGAAAAGCTTGACTACCGATGGAGATCTACAGTAATAAGACCACCATTCTTGCTTCTGGTCGTTTTATCTGCCGTCTCCTGAAATAGGACTTGTGTCTCAGCTCATTCTCTGTCTCCCCTTATGATGAGTATCATTATGATCATTCTGATTGTACCGAAATTGTTTGTCTTGCATGTGCTGGATTTGAAACCGGCTTCATCATCCCTTAGACGTCTTTTATTACTTCGTTCCTAAACGAGTATTCGGAGAGGTCAATCAGGGACGATCAATGGTTAGGGCGCCTGCAACCAGCTGGCTAGCACGAATTTGGCCGATAGTCTAAATTGATGACACTTGGCTGAACTCATCTAGCTGAACACAACTAACGGCCGGGGTTATAGCGACATCTTTCGAAGGGCCAACCTGCCAAATTTTGACAATCAAGACCCGGGATATTGAAGGTATAGATATGTTTGGAGCAAGAATCACGAGGCTCTGAAGACCCCTCCTTGACTATCCTGTCACCCGAAGATGACAAATATCACGACTGCTTAAACACTAAGGAGAGTATCCATAACAAGAGTTACAAGACTGAAATACTGGTCCCTGAGCCTGCGGAGCTGATACAACGGCGCCAAACGGCACAGATAATAAGAAGACAACGCGTCGCCCTCCGCCTACAGTGGAGAGGCCCATAAGCTGCCGAACTGACTTAGCCATGTCATGACCCTGCCAACAAGAAGTGGCCATGTCGCATTAGGTCGTGGATGGCCAGCCGCGACATGTGTATCGGTTTATCCTCAAGCAAGCTACGTCTGGTCTTCTACACATGTTGATCATAGCAGTTTTATTTTTCTGTGTTGTGTTCAAGAGCATACCATAGCTAGTGACAACGGCGTCCAATCCAAAACAAGGGGCTTCAACCAGCGCATAAAAGTCGGATGGGTCTGGGAAGAATGGACACTTAAGCCACAGCGCTCATCGAGATGAATCTCTCTAAGCGACGGCCCGAAGGCTATTGACTTCTTAATGCCACTCGGATTAATAGCACTCGGCAGACTCTGTGTATCATTTCCTAGGCTAAGCTGACGGGCGCTCACTTACACAGCCTGTCAGCAGTAGCTTGGCAACGTTGACCACAGCATCAGAGTCGGAGACATGCACCTATTCGGCCCGAGACCTCTTCTTGATGCTCTCGGTTGGAACTTCCTGTTCGAGTCTTCTCCCATCCTGTCCGTGATGCGAAGGACTAGTCGTGAAGCGGCAAACAGAGTCACGATGGCTACGATTTACATCATGCACTCTAATCACCACTCGCGGAAAAAATATGTGTACGGCTCAATGCAAATTGTGTTAAGACGAAGCCTCCTAGCAGGTCTCTACTGCCATGCATGACCCAATGCAAGATTTCCGCCTACGCCATCCCAAAGCTGGTGCTTCCCAGCACAGAACATGAAGTATCACCATCATCCCTTAGATATGCGTGTACGATGCCGTAAAACTCCTCGTGACTAGAAACGCAAAAACACAAAATAGCCGATTGATGCTGATGCCATGATCCTTTCCAGGTGAATAACAAAAGCATGTAAAAACAGAGCACCCGATTTTCCACGGGTCCAGGTATTTGGGCAGTAAAAAATCAAGACCAGGGGTATAATGAAGCAGAGAAAAAAGCATGACGGTGAATCCCAACTCCAGCGTCAAAAGACGGCAAAATCGACTGTATAGAACCGCAAGGGTACGTTAAGGTCGATATTACAAAGTGAGGTAGGTCCATTAAGAGTCGTGGCATCAAAAAAGTGTCAAAGAATTAGGTCGAATATCGTATCATCACATCATGCCGAGGCGGGTATTGCGCTTGTTCATCCGCGGTCGTACGCTGGGAGGTCCTGAGCTGGCGCCGGGTCCAGGTCGGTTTCCGGTCGGGAGTCCGTACGGGGGACGGGGGAGTCCCAGCCCGGGGCCAGGGGCGAGTCCCAATCCGGGACCACCACGTCGTTGTCCTTGCGCAGGTCGGCCGGGAAGACCGCCAGTGCCAGGAGGGCGAGGTCCGGGGAAGCCCATAGACCCAGGTGGTCCTCGCGGTGTTTGCGGTGCCTTCATGGGTCGGTCTTGGTCCACCCCTTGATCGTTGCCGGCAAGCCACGGCTGCTGGACCCGTCGCCAGGCATCCCGTTCGCAGTATGACTTGCCGTCCACCTCGAAATAGCCCTCGGAGAGCGATCGTCCGCAGTCGAGACACCGGAAGCAGCCTACGTGGTACTTGATCTGGAACTCGTCCTGCAGGTACTGCCCTTCAATGCCCTTTTGGCAGCTACCGCACAGGCTGCCGTTCAGTTTATGGTAGTGCTGCTCGCAGTAAGGCTTGTCCTCGTGGACGTAGAATTCGGCCGAGGTAAACGGCTCCGAACAGGTTGCGCACACAAAGCATGCCTTGTGGTACTTGCCCGTCAACCTCCCATCCGCCGACGAGATGCTCTTGCCCCTGATTTCAAGCCCGCACGCCTTGCAGTCACCCCTATACGCTGCTGGGTCTCGAGATCCTTTCCGAGGAAGAGGGGCTAGTGACGCAGGCGCGTCGTAGAGACGGCCGGCTTGCACCGCTGGGTCGGAGGATTGCTGGTCTTGGGGGGAAGTGCTGTATGGGCTGGGCGTGAGTGGGGTGTCGAATCGGCGGCCGCTTTGAATCGCCGGGTCGAGCCGGTCTTCTGGAGATGTCTCGTATGGCGACTCGGCTAGTGGGGATCTAGTTCGGAGAGGTGGTTGTAAAGAGGGTTCAATTCGCAGGTCCTTTGGTCGCAAGCTATCGATAGAACTCTGGACGTCGTTCATTAAGCCATTTACAGCTGATGGATCAGAAGGCTGACGTCTGGTGTGAGATCTCGCCGGGCTGGTTTGGGAGCTTGTGTGACTCGGGTGGCTAAAAGTCGAGTATCCTGACGATGCCGAATCGGATGGTGTGTGATAGGGGTTGCTCGCCCCAAATTCGGCAGCTAGGTCCACAGAACCTGTGTTCTTCTGTGGTTGCAGGAGGCTCTTTCTGGGCGGAGGACGTCTGGAGGTATCCGGGCCCATTGACGGCCTCGATTTGTGGCCCCGGGGAGTATCAGACTTGGCAGTGTCGGGTCGAGGGCCTGGTGCTGAAGGTGTTCGGAGTGGAGGAGGAAGCTCCTGAGGAAATGTCGACTTCGGAAACGTCTTAGAGCGGCCAATAAGTCCTAAAGGCTCTGGCTTGAGCTCATCACCATCCCTGGATGGCGGCGGTCCAAATCCCTCATAGTCGTCTCGTTTCGGTATACTTGGGGATACGTTATCAGCACTGGCGTTGCTGGCCGGTTCGTAGTGAAGGGGCGCTGTTGCTGATCGCTTCGGACCATTGGGGTCTCTGGGCGCACTTAGGACATCGATCTGCTTGTCAAATGACGCGCTGCGAGGGGGAAATGACGGTGAGGAAGGACTCCTGCTTGTGTCGAAGGGCCCCGGCGCAATTGTGTCCATTCGCTTCATTAGAGAGCTGTTGACCTGCGACCCTGGGCTCACTGAGAGATAATCCGCTTCAGCAGACCGATGCTTCGAGTCAAATCCCGCAAAGAAACTGGTTTGTTCCATCGGGCGCGGCGAAGGAATGAGGTCATCCTCGATTCCGGGGGATGAGATGAAAAGCTCATCTTTCTCCGGCGCCGACAGGCCTCGCGGCTCACCGTTAAGGCTGTTTGGTGTTAACTGGCCTTGGCGCATCCACGGGTCGTCTGCATCCATGTTAGTGATTCCTGTCTCGGTGCATCACCAGATCCCACTCACTGGCTGCGTTTATGTCGACAGCGGGTGGGATGCGCCCTTGCTTTTCTGATAGCCTTGAGGCATTATATGGGGTGTATGGTTCATACTCCTCTGGAGGCGGCGACACTGTTGACCTAGTTAGTCTAGCGGTGAAGGGGAGGTTCCTGGCTATGGCCTTACGCTCAGCTGCCGGTCCGGGACAGACATGCTCTCCCATCAAAGAAATTTCGACTTGACCGCCGCATGACGAGCACTTGACGGTGGGGAGCATCATGGATTCCCGCATCATGGCCATGGTGAAGGAAGAAGCCGTGGTTGTGGATTCCGGGGGTCAGAAGGGCGACAATGGATTCGTTTCGTCCCCCCAGGCCGGTCTCCTGTAACCGGTGTTCCTGGGGTCAAGGAGGAGAATTGGCGACGGCGATACCAGCAGAGCAAGTCAGGCAAAGGGCAAAGCAAGCCGGTGTCGGATGGGGGTATGGCTTTCCAGGACGGAGAGCCACGTTGCGCGGAGAAGATGGCCTGGTTCTGGCTGGCTATCGCAAGGGCGTTTGGACGGCGATGCATTCGGTTGTGGTGAGCGGTGATCCGAGGCCAGGATAGATAAAGCAAGATGAGGATTAAGAGTGAGAGCTGAGAAGCGAGACGGGCCAGACGAGACGACGTCTGCAGCAGACGAGACAGCACGAACAAGTCCCAGACACGAAAGGACAGAGATCAAAGCAGAGTCAAGTTCCGAGAGACGGCTCGTGGGAGGAGGAAGCGCCCAGCATCCATGCGATGCATGGCGTCTCGAAGAAGTGTGGACTGTGTGGACTGTGGAGGTGGGCGGCGCCGCTGGGGCTGGCGGGTTTTGCTGCTAACACTGCTAAGCTGCCCAGGGCTAAGCCTCTAAGGGGAGGACCCCTGGCGCATCCTGGGCTTATCCTGGCGCCCCTGGCGTACTTGGCCTCTGCGCAGGCTACCAGGTGCACAACACCCCTGTACAGTACAGTGGACCCCTGGTCGGCGGCGTACTGCAACGAGACGGGCGAGCGAGCGGACGGGCTCTGCGGTGGACGCGGTGTGGAAGCGGAAGTGGAAGTGGAAGTGGACGTGGAAGAAGCAGAAAAAGAAACAATAGTTCGTGGCGGGTTGCTTCAGGTCTGTCGTGGTGAGTGCCACCTCCGTAACCTCCACTGCCTACTAATTAACGGATGGGTTCAACCCTTCCATCCATCTAGTTGCGGGTTGCTACTCTCCATACATTGCGGGTTGCAGATCATCAGCGGACGGACAACCTGCCAGCAAGACCACCAAGTGTTCCCAGCTCTCACGCCTCATCGAAGCTACTTCCTCCCGTCTTAATTAACCATGGTGGTTCTATTGCATACAGAATCCGCTACTATTTCCACCTGTTCTTAGGCACTATCAAGTCTACTGGGCTGGACCTCTTCGTCAATATCCCACTAGTCATTACGGAGTAATACACCACTGAGACATGGTATTCGCCAACGACTCACGGGACAGGAACCACTTCTCCCATCTTTACTATCTTCACCTTCGCAGCGGGGCAGAGAGACATTGCGCGGGAGCCCACAAAGACCTTGGCCTATCACTGCCTGAGATCCCATTCTGCGCATTTCCGGACAGCAACGGTGCAGATGCAGTAACTAGACTAATAACAGCACCTCGCGCTGCTCTTGTTCTCGGCTCATCGGTTGGTCTCGCTTGTTGCTTCAAATGCCTCTTGTCTTCGGATAAACCACCACCCTGCCCTGGCGACCGGCCCTTGGTGCCCACTGCCCTGCAAATGGCCGTGCAAACCGAGCTTGCATTTGCAACCGGGATGCATCGTTGCATCCTAGCGAGAGCATCCTGGGGAGTACCGACTCCATCCGTACCAGACAGTGATCGGTCACCACCTTGGGTTTGAACGGATGGGACCTCGACCTGGACTGAACAACAACAAAACGGCGACAATTGACATCGGCTTGCCCGTCGGATGAGAGCCTTTCTCCACTCTCCACACACACTTGACTGCGGAACATACTGTGCATCGTATCTCTCTGGTAATAGTCTGTCTGTACTTAGACATGCGCCTCTAGGTGATGCAGCGTTGTCAGTGGCCAGAGCCCCAATGCAGTCATCTTTGGTTCATCAAACTGGTGTCGTGATTAGAGTCAGCGACAGCGATACAGAACTCACAACCGACTTCGCCTCCTCTTCCGGCTATGACCGCTTCGGTCATACGACGCTGCCAGAGCACCGTCCAACAATCGCTCAGAATCGGGATCGCAAATCCTTCCATTCTCACGGTCTCGTTGCAATGGAGTCGGGTCGGGTACCTTGCAGGCGGGGAGCTCCAGGACCCTGGTGCAAGCAATGCTGCCTCCCAGCCAGCCCCTGCGAGCCGCTAACCTCAGCTGGGACAACGCCCGGCCGAAAAGAGCGGCCTCATCTAACGTCCCTTTATTGCACTCGTGGCGTGGTGTGAAGGTCGGGGAACGACCTGTCAATGCTTCGGTTTAAGTTGGGATTACGGCGTCAATTGATTGGTAAATCACTAATACGGGCGGGTGACCCTCGCGCGGGCTAGGGTTGACCCAGGGAGATGGGCGAGTCTACGTAGTAATCCAGAGCCAAACTGGCTGGTCTCACTTCACCAAAGGACCCACGGCGTCGTCGGGGTCGCGGACGCTGTTTTCGCTTGCCTGCCGTGGCCCGTCAATGGTCTTCCTTGCGGGTTCCATAACGGACTCCCGAATCCGGCCAAGCCTCGTCGTTTGAACAGGGCTGAAGACAAGCTTCCAATCTCTTGATAGCGGCGTGGGTTGCCGAGTTGATTGGGTAGGCCGAGGTGTCAGATGGGCAAAGGTGACAAGGTGGCGACCAAATTGCTGAAATGGGCTCTATTCGTACAAATAAGGAGTATGATGGACGGCTGGCCAGGCGACCCCAGACTTCCCGTCCCCTCCTCCCCATCACTAACTGATCCGACCTGCCGTTCTCAGTGGCTGCCCTTGAAAAAGTGTGGCTGATCGTCATCTCTTCCTCGATGATACTCCAAACAATGCGCGTGACTTCCCGTTAGACTAGGTAGGTGACTTACATGGCATGGCAGAAAGGTTGATTTCCCTTCTTGTCCAACCATCTCGCAGCGTTTCATGAGGTACCAAATGTCGCGAATATTGAAACCGTCTACCACCCACTGATCCAGAGGCAAATTCTACGGCTGCCGGTCATTAGCTCGGCACTTATTAACAAGGGCTTTTAATGGCCTTTTCTTCCCTGTGTCTCGTGTCTTTTTGTCTCACCTTGCCTTGCCTTGCTTTGTCTTGTCTTTTCTTGGCCACCAACCCGCAGCCAAGGGTTCCACTGTCTCAGGTACCAACGGAATTCGGTACTTGCGTCCAACTCTATTTTATTCCATTTTACTAAACCTCACCAAGTCCACGACTCACATGGCCGCTTCGAAAATTACTAACTCGTGGGCTAAGAAGCGCCCACGCAGAGGAGATGGTAGCCCTTCTGCACGCTTAATTAGGACGTCGGATATTTCCTTTCGCGAAGCTCCTCTTTTTCTCCTCATCCACGACTCGTGGGCCAACTTGGTCAATTTGGCCGCAGCGGTAGAAGACTGACAGAGCTTCTGCTAGACGCCATCGCTTCCTGGGGCTGAACAACGGCGTGCTCTTTACGTAGTACCAAGAGACTACTCGTCATTGAAATTTCGAGTTCTCCATGAAATCAATCTCTCCCCCATGAAGCCTTCCCCGGTTCTCCAAGGCACGAGCGGACGCCAGTCGCCCATACCAAACTTCCATCTCGCATCGTTGGCCGTAAGGAGGGCAATATCGCCAGGGAGTGCGGGAACAGCGCCGTGAGAAACACCGAAGTTAGCACAGTGCCAGCATAGCATAAATCTTTATTCCCGGGGTGCTACTCCGTAATTACCCTCCAATTCATCCAAACCTGGTCGTCGGGTGATGATCTCGAATTCCCCTAAGACGGTAGCTCTTATCTCTTCATTGACAGACGCCAGTGCCGCGCAATGAACACTTTTGATGAAGCCGAGTCTAGCGTGGGGTGCTAGCGATGATCGATTGATCACTCAACGCGCCCCAACACCGACACCAGAACGACCCTGATGAAGCTGGCGCACGTCATTGGATCCTACTGTCCTAGCCCAAACGTTCCCACTCAGGGGGAGCAGGGCACGCGATTCCTGGGCCCGATTTCTGTGGTTTCACGGGCAGTTTGGTCAATGGTGGGTGTGATCGTCGATCGGCTATCTGACACATGACCAGTCTCAGGTGCACAGTGATGATTGAAGCATGCGTCCACATTGCGAGCCACATGGAAATCGGGAGTTGAGTGACGGGAGGATTCGATCTGACTTCTAGACCTAAAGAAGTTGCTCTTGTCTCCAGTGTTTCCTCCGGCCAAATGTTATCATGGCGACAAGAACGACGCCCGCGATTTAAAGGGAGCTTAAACTACGGACGTCCAGGTGCCAGAAACCCAATGAAACATGACCTCGAGTGTTAGCAGCCCTGGTCATTCGAGGGACCGCGATAGGGGCTCGATAACTTTGTTTCGGGTAGCAGGCTCCGGACAAGTGGAAACGTTTTTGCGACTGTTTGATGTCGTAGTTTTGGAGAGGAAACCATCTCCATGATCAGTGTTAGTTGCGAGAGTAGACAGAGTGTCCCCATTGTTATTCCAATACCCAACGGCGGCTGAGCAACCTCCGCAGCTCCGTCGGGCTCAGGCTGGGCCATTTCCTCCGACGCTGGGTCGATGGTGAGCCGGAGTGAAACGGCCGACATCCCGACCGGTGTCGGTGAGTGGTGGGGCATTTCGGGGACGCGGACGTGATGGGCACTTGGCAGAGTCCCTTTGAAAAGGCGGAGAGGAGAAGCCTGCGTGTGCGTCTGCATCAGAAATCGACCTGAGGCAGGATCATCAACGGCACCGTCGGTGATCCTTGTCGGACAAATTAAGTGAAATGCCTTGCAGCCGCTGGAGCCGTTGAGGTAATTCCGTGCTAGCGCTCGTCGAGGTGCGAGCAAGCAACTCGCTTGACCGGCCAGACTACGAAGAAAGACTCGGGCTTAGAGTTGTTTGTAGTTCATTGATTGACTGCCCGCTTGATTGTAGAGGTAGATAGTGCTGAAATAACAGCTGCAGTTGCCGTCTTGCTGTCACTGAACTACTGTACGAGAGGGTGCATTCCTGTTCCACCAACGACACCGCGTCTGTGCCTGCGTATCTTCGTTGCAATGATGGGCGAGGGGTCCCACCGGCGAGCGAAGACGCCAAGCAGGGACAACATGCAAGACGCAGTGCTACTGGAAGGATGAGCGTGAGGATCAAAGCGTGCATATTCACGCATTCTTGGCATAGTCCCATGTCAACCCTAACGACGCTGTCCTTTGTCTGGCAACATAGCGAGGCCGGAGGGTGAGAGTTGTCCGGGGTTTTGAGAAGCACGAACAACACCTCGATGCTCGAGTACGAAGGCGAGCCTCGCATTGGGATTGGGCACGCACTGTGGACTAATAACTGCATGTTAGGTCTCTATAGACAGAAGCAAGACTCTGTGAACTGGGACAAAGCAAACGCAGAGCAGCCTGGAGCACCAGACAACACAAGAATATCATCTTACCCCTCCAGGTCCTGACTGACTCCTGGGTCCCGCACTCCGCCGAAATCCTGGAGGCAACAGCGCCAATCACAAACTTGGCGCCTTGGTAGTGAGCGAGCCTCCTGCACGACTCCGTTGGTGGCGCATGGATGGGAGGCATCAAGTCGCTGTGTGTTTGCACGAGCTAGCGAAAGGGGATTTGACACTTGTTGAGTTGAAGGTCGTTCGGGTGCAGCAAGCGTGCAGCCCAGGCTTGGGATGATGCCAGGGGCGCAGAGGGCTCAGGCCACTGGTTCGGCAACTGTTGAGAAGATAGATACCGATACTGACAGTTACCGAAGAGCCGAGAGCAGTAAGCGGCTCAGATACAGACAAACACAGGAAGACGGACAGATAAGCCTTTCATCCGCAAGTACCCGAAGCAGAGGGTGTCTGTTGTCTGTCTCTGCTCTGTCTGCATCTGTTACTCACCCATTGTGCCCTCACTACAGTCTCTCGTCCAAAGCAAACATCGCCGCCTCCTCCAAACCACCTCCGTCCTTCTCGTAGGAATGCGACCTGTCCCTAAATTCCACCTCAACATCCACCTCCGTAGCTTCCGAACCAGCCCACGGCGCTTCACAGCCGTAAGCGTGGTTCTTGTGGGATCCCATGGCCCACATGTCGCTGTAGTTATGCCGCCTGCGTCAGCGCCTCAACAGGCCTAAACCCTCCGTCGAGTCCCTAGATATCGCGACCTAGGTACCCCGCTAGCGCCGCTTCTTCACCGCCCACAATTCGACGTGGCACCCGCTCGTGTTCGCTCTCTGCATCATATTTGAACCCTTCGCGTCCCTCCCGTTTCTCTGCCTCTGACTTCTCGCTTTCAACCACCACAGTCAGAACCACTTCAACTCACAGCTTACCGCTTCAACCTCTTTTTATCCCCCAGACACCCGTCTTCAACAACTCCCGAACCTGATCTACCCCGCCACCCCGCCAAACAACAACCACCCCACCAACCCATCTTATCCAAAAGATCGAGGTTTTGATCCTCGATCACTCCAGTCGTCAAGACGTTTTCCAATCTCCTCAACTCGTATGTCCCCTTCTCTAAGCAGCTCCTAAAGCACATGATGCTAACCCACCCTCAGGATCCACCACCCGTTCGCAGGAGCCCGCTGCTCTCCCTCAGGAGGCGAAGCGGACTCGACCTTTGAACAGTAAAGGTCGTTAATCTCACCCGTAAACTCCAATCAATCCAACTTCCACGCAAAAGCCATCCTCTTCAATCATGGCTCCTCACGCGGAAGATGGCACGGGCTCCTCGAACGGGACACCCTACACCAACGGCCAAGGATCCTCCGCTACTCAGGATCTCTTCACCGTCAACTCCCCCAACGTCACCTACACGGATGCGGAAATCCAGTCCAAGTACACCTACCGCACCACCAAGGTTGAAACCACCAGCGACGGCAAGTACGTTGCTACCCCCCAGGAGACCGTCTACGACTTCAAGGTCCAGCGCAAGGTCCCCAAGGTCGGCATGATGCTGGTCGGCTGGGGTGGCAACAACGGTACCACCGTCACCGCTGGTATCCTCGCCAACCGCCGTCAAATCGACTGGGAGACCAAGGAGGGTCCCCGCGAGTCCAACTACTACGGCTCCGTCGTCATGGGCTCGACCCTCAAGCTCGGTACTGATGCCAAGACCAACCGAGAGGTCAACATTCCCTTCCACAACATCCTGCCCATGGTCCACCCCAATGACCTGGTCATTGGCGGCTGGGACATCAGCAAGATGAACCTGGCTCAGGCCATGGACCGCGCCCAGGTTCTCGAGCCGACACTCAAGAACCAGGTCAAGAAGGAGATGACCGAGATGGTTCCCCTCCCCTCGGTCTACTACCCTGACTTCATTGCTGCCAACCAGGAGGATCGTGCCGACAACGTTCTCGAGGGCTCCAAGGCCTCGATGGCTCACGTCGAGAAGCTTCGCAAGGATATCCGCGACTTCAAGGCCAACAACAACCTCGACAAGATCATTGTTATGTGGACTGCCAACACTGAGCGATACGCCGACCTGATTGACGGCGTCAACGACACGGCCGACAACCTTCTCAAGTCTATTGAGCAGGGACACGAGGAAGTGGCACCCTCCACCGTCTTCGCCGTCGCTTGTATCCTCGAGAACACCCCCTTCATCAACGGCTCTCCTCAGAACACCTTTGTTCCTGGAGCCATTGAGCTGGCCGAGCGCCACAACGCCTTCATCGGCGGTGACGACTTCAAGTCTGGCCAGACCAAGATGAAGTCTGCTCTCGTTGACTTCCTCATCAACGCCGGTATCAAGTTGACCTCCATTGCCAGCTACAACCATCTCGGCAACAACGACGGCAAGAACTTGAGCTCTCAGAAGCAGTTTCGCTCCAAGGAGATCTCCAAGTCCAACGTCGTTGACGATATGGTTGAGGCTAACAGCGTCCTCTACAAGAAGGGCGAGCACCCTGACCACTGCGTTGTCATTAAGTACATGCCTAATGTCGCTGATAACAAGCGTGCTCTTGACGAGTACTACGCTGAGATTTTCATGGGCGGCCACCAGACCATCTCGTAAGTTTGGCCCTTCACTTCAGTGCAAAGCCCCCAGCTAACAGCAACTAGCATGTTCAACATCTGCGAGGACTCTCTCCTGGCCTCGCCCCTGATCATTGACCTGGTCATCATTGCTGAGATGATGTCTCGTATCCAGTGGAAGGCCGTCTCATCCGATGGCACTGCTACCACTGAATACAAGAGCTTCCACAGCGTCCTGAGCATCCTCAGCTACATGCTCAAGGCCCCCTTGACTCCTCCCGGCACTCCGGTCGTCAACTCTCTCGCCAAGCAGCGTGCCGCCTTGACCAACATCTTCCGTGCTTGCGTTGGTCTCCAGCCCGAGTCTGACATGACACTCGAGCACAAGCTGTTCTAAGTCAAGTCACCCGACTTAATTGGCAAGATGCAAAGTGTGATTGCGTGAATTGAAGGAGGATTAAGGACTGTCCTTACTGGCTGAGAAAACATGAAAATAAAAAAAGGTGGGGAGAGACAACTATGCACATATTCATAGGATTCGAATTGACTATGTCCTACTCCTCAATACTGAGACTGTTACGGCTTTCTAGTGATGACCTTGTGATATATTATAGCTAGACTGGCGAACTCTCACAGAGTCACAGCAGATGATGACCGGTGGGTCGTTTGTAGAACCCGGCTATTGCTACTCGGGATAGGCTTGTGAAAGACCACGGCGATCACAGAGTTAATCCGTGTCTTACGCTAGTCGATATGTCTTCTTTATTCTGATTGTTCAGTCTACTAAGGGTGTTCTGATTTGTATGTCTTGCTATGAGTTGTCGCCGATTTCTCCCCGAACTTCTAAAGGAAGGACCTCTGGTATTAATCTGACTAACGAGGGAACTCGGAGTTCCCACTAGTACATCCATCCTCATCCTATTGCCGCGACACCTCAAAAGTAATTGGTATAACATATGTCCACTCCCTGATATCAAAAGTTCTCATAATCATAGGTGGCCTCATAACGTTTGCCGTGGAGATTGCGTATCTTCTCGGCGACCGTCCTAGGATTCGAAAGATCAGTGAATAACCAATTTGCGTCTCGAACGAGTTTCAAGACCCCGCAAATCAGGACGAACGCGAAGACCTGAAAACGGTGTTAGAGTTGCAAAACCCATTTGTATCCTGGGAATAGGCTCTTACGGCAAGATAAGCAGTGAGAAAAGGCATCGAGTAGAAACCACCCCAAAGAAATGACAGATTAGCGCCAAATAAGACGAAAAGGCATCCGAACAGTGCGATCCATGCCAACAGCGGCTGCGCGAAACCGCGATAGGGGTAGTCGTCGTCATCTCGGTAAACTTGAGGTATTTCCTCTGCTCTCAGATCACTTCGATGCTTTTCAATGCTAGCAATGTGAGAAATTGGCAGGGGAAAGACACTGGAGTGTTACTCACCAGTAGTAGTAACGAAGGAAGGCCACACAGTTGCACGCCCAAACAATAATGTCACCAACTGAACCCATTTGGGCGAGAACTTCAATAAACTGGAAGTTATCAGCACAGTGTTCCAACCGGGCATTCAATCGGGGAATCACCTCGTCCGCGCTGCCTTTCCTAGCCAGCCGTAGGAACGGAACCCAGGAAAATGCCAACGCCGAGAAGACAACGGCTCGCATTGGCACCTTATTTTTGTCTGTTTTTCCAAAATAAGCAAGATGACGTATGAACCATGATCCCCCATCAAGCCGAGCCGTGAGGCCGAACAGGCTTCTCGACGCGACGTAGAGGGTTGTGTTCGAACACGTCAGCGCCGTAAAGAAGAGGAACGCATTGAACACGTTATCAAGATTCTGAATCTCGGAAATTTTGGCAATTATGACAAAGGCGGAGGTAGAATTATCTCGCTTATTGGTGTCGTTGCTCGCATGTGACGTAACCCATCTGAGTTGGGGGAGTCTTTCATCATGACGAGGAACGTTGAGCGTAGTCGCAAGCCCGCCTAGCGTGTACCCGGCAGTAGCAACGAGTGTGAATAATGTCGCAGAGAATCTGATTGTCTTGCCAACGTCAGGTACCACTTAACTAGTTTGCGAGGTTAGTTGCGACTTTGCCCAGCGTGCCTCAAGGGCGGAAGCTGCAACTGTTTCAACGCCTACATAGGCAAACACTGAAATTGACATCGACATGCTAATATCATTGTTATCAAGCTGTTCGAAAGTTCATGGTCAGCCGCAAACTTACAACAGCGCAGTTAGGTAGTTTCGTGCTGCGTCCTCGTCGATCTCTACGGCTGCTTGCCAAGGCTTCCAATCTGCCATGCTTCAGCAATGAACTCGCAGAACTCAGCTCGAGTCACTTACAGTCGAGATGTATATCCTCTAAGTATCTAACTGTTAGTAGTGTCTCGTCCATTCCAAAGAGTTTCTCCCTCAGGCGTGTGGAAAGCAAATGGGCCCCGGGACTTACCCTTCATGTTAATGACGAACAATGAAACCAAGATAACAAGAAAGAGAAGTATCTTGATTGTCCCCGTAACTACCTCGATCCAGCCAAATGTCTGAAAGGAAGTTAGTGGGTTCCCGAATATTTACATAAAAATCTTGAATATGCGACTCCGTGCAACTTACCTCAACCTTACGTGAGTTTATGAAAACGAGGAAACTCGGAATTAGTATGTAGAAGGCCACAGCGGCAACAGGGTTCATGCCCCCCCACATCTCCAATTCCGAGGCCGCGGCAGCGATCGTTGCGGCGAACGACACGGAATACGTGAACCTATCTTTGATCAGCATCAGTTGTCACGGTAAAGCTATCCGTCTCTTAGCTTACCAATATGCGACCCCGACGGTAATGCCCAACTCAGCGTCGACGAACTCGCCCACAAATACTGACAAGGCGCCTGGTACGGGCCCAATAGAGAGCATCTCAGTTATGCACTGCATAACGGCCCAGGCCAAGGCTCCAACGATCAGGAAAGAGATCACAACGGCCAGCGGGCCAGCCAGCTCCAGCATTTGGCCACCCCGCCAGTATAATCCCGTCCCTAGGGTGGCGTTAAATGTGATCATCTACTAGGAGATCAGTTTTGTGCTCCGGGATCGATCGTCGGGGTTCTTGAGCTTACAAACAGTTGAAGAGCTCCTAATTTTCTGTTGACGGTCGATCTCTGGTTGGGAATAACGACAACAACCGTGCTCGTGCCGGCGAAGTCGTTGTCATTGTCGACATCTTCGGAAGTCGTCTCGTTGATACTGGCCTGTTGAATCTCGTTGCTGATTTCTGGTGTCGGCCGTAATGGGATCGGTTTTTGCTCAGCGACGTCGTTGCTTGGTGGAAGACAGGGGTTGCGTGCTCTCAATGACAACCAATCAGGCACCCAACTCCAATCGTGTGATTCTGCCATCGTGTATTTCTGTGAGTGTGTAAATATTAGCCGCGTTGAGGTGGTGCAAGGACGAGATAGCGAGTGTAGAGCGATGTGTGATTTGATTGGGGATGGCGTAGTGGAAGGGAGAGTCCATGGTAAGGCAGGCAGAATGTGGCCTCCGGGATTTCAGGCTGCTTTCTAGGTGGTGTACTGTGCCGCTTACTGCAGACCGACACTTGACAAGAATAAGGGCTTTTGGAAGAAATCTGAGTGTTCAATAGGGCTCCTGGAGTTTCTTACCGAGGGAGCCTTGTTTCCACGAATACGAAGAATGTACATGACCAAGTGTATAAGGCTCGGCAGTGCCTATCACCACCTGCACTGTCTTGGTACCACAAGTAGAAGTTCCCGCGTGCTGTTTTGGACGAGTAGCTTCTTCGGATTGCATTTATCTATGAGGCTCTGATAATGAGTGGCCTGTTTTGAAAGGCATTATAAACATCAGAGGACCGTCGAACGGTAATAGTAAGTCCCTGAAAACAAAAGACTAGAGAGACTGTAACTGTCGCATGTTTCTTTTAGGCAGACTGTGTGCTTTGGGGCTTTCATGCGCGCGTGCATGAGGCTTGAGTTAGGGTGAGACAACACGGCAAGGCAAACAGCGCCTCGACCTGCACTGAAGAGAACTTGTGATAAGGAGATGACGCGTCATTTGCCTTGTTCGCCTCGCTTCACATGCCTGTTCTAATCAAAAGAATTCTGATTGCGTGATAGAAATATATATCGGTTCGGAATCCTCTGAGTATACTAGTTAGGAATCAGACCAGCTCCGATATGCAAACTAAGACCATGCAGCAGCACACCGCCAGCCGTTATTTAACGAAAATTAACTTTCAACGGCTCCTAGAGAAATGATTTCCAGGCCACAAAGAGTTCAATATAGTGATATGCCGCAGATTCAACTTCCCGCCCGCATCGGCCTGGTGTATTTCAGTACCCGCTAAACAAGGCTCTCAGATGAGGGACGACCTATGGACCTTTGACGCACCTGAGAAGGTGGACGATGTGAGTATGAGGCTCAGCTGCCAATACCTGGCTCCGTAGTTTTACCAACTAACCCACGTTCTTCACTGCAGGCAGTGATTGAGTGAGCAGACAACCTGAGGAGAAGGGTTTCGCCCCACCCGGGTCCATGTATACTGACTGAACCAGCGAGGTCCGGACGACCTGAGAGCGAATCAGCTACTGCAGCTCGGAGGCGGAGGGGCTGTGGAGAGTGCGAGGCTGTGTCGTGGCAGATTTTGGGGCAGATGAGATATTCCTCTTAGGTACTACAGTCAACCGAGGGGACATTCCGTCGTCTATTGTCAATTTAAATAAGAGCCCTATCGGTCCCGCACTACCACCCTTACCCAAAACACTACACTAATTCCCAACGACATTCTAGTATTCCTATTAGGCCGCCTCGTATCTTTCAATGTCATCTTTAGCAAACTGTTTCGTTCACGACGTCGTCGAGTTGGTCGAGTTCTTGTACACAGGCCCATCTGGGGCACGCTGCCACCAATTTGGGACGCTGAAGGAACTCGACGCCCACTTGAGCAGCCTCGATGGCACTGACTATACGTGCCTTACCATGTCTGTTTCCCCGTGTTATGCTTACTCAAAATTGCCAAGCACATGGCTGAACGGTTCTCAGATCGATATGTCAACGAACCTCATGGAGGCCGTTACAGATCACAAGACCAATGCTGGACTGCATTGTGTCGCATTTTGCGATAAGCGCGTCCTTCTGGGACATACCTTCCTGCTTCTACACACGCAATATGGACCTGGAGGAAGCATTTTGTATTCCATTCGCACAGTCAACGAGTGGTTCATGCGTTGGTGAGCTCCGCATCGAAGATTCTTCCGGAAGTGCACTCACTCATACTAATGCAATCTTAGAGACATCGTATACAATCCGATACCCGGATTTTAAGATAGACGAAGAACTGAGCAAGTGGGTGATTCGACAAAGTGGTATTTATCACCGATTCAACACAACGACGCAGCAGAGCCTTTACGTCCTGTTCAGCCCAGTGCCCAACTCGAAGGCTCAGCAGGAGGTGAGAGAATTCATACTTCATGATCCAAAAGGTCCCAACAAGGAAGCCGAGGAAAACCCCTTTTGGCTGCACAAGATCTTGTTCTCGACGTATTACCCCTCTTGGAGGCAGTATATCACCTCTCAGGAGCGGGAGGTTCTGAGACTAGTATGTGTAATGGTTTCTTAATTTGATTCATCAACGTTGCTAGCATAGACCAGGGAACGGTTTCACTAACATACTACAGAGAAATGTTACCATTGCGTCTTACATTAAGGACCCTTTGCAAGTGGGCCACGGCAGCCTAATCGAACTCGTCAGTCTTGAGAACCGCTTCCTCCAGATACCTGCTATTCTAGCGCACGCCACTGAAATCCTCGACGAGCTGCTAGCTCTCATAGACCATCAAGAGAAGCCAATATTGACAACACCTGAGAAGACATACCAATTTGCTGCGCAGCTCAAATCCCATCGCCGCCACTGTGCAGCCTACTCTCGCACGGCGACGTACCTGCAGCAGCGATCTCAGACAACGGCTCAGCTGCTGGCAGAGACACTATCGCTTCGCGACCAGGATATCGCGAAGGAACAAAACGGGTTCATGCTACAGATGAACAAGTCAGTCGCTTTGATAGCTACTATTACGATGTTCTACCTACCGGCATCGTCAGTGAGCGTGAGTCTTCCCGTAACTGCGTCCAGCCTAGGAGCTTGCACAGTTGTGATCAACCTCTCCAAAATTCATGTTTATGTCACAACTGCTAACTGTATATTCTCTTTGAACGCCCGTTGACAGACCTTCTTCGGCATGAATTTCTTCTCTATGGATGAAGAAAACCGTCGAATCATCGTCACACCCATGATTCGGATATACGTTGTCGCCGCCGTCATGTTGACAGCCGCTACGTTCTTGTTGCTGCTGTGCGATGGGAAGGTTTAGGGTTCGCCGCGTGCTTGGAAAAGTGTAAATAAGCAAGATAGTCACCAATTACTAGAACTGGAAGCATATAAATCAGGGTTGTTCTAGGTTCACGACCTCGGGGTCATGGACGAATTGAGCTATTGCGAGTACACATTACTAAATCAAAGCAGGGGAATTTTGACTATGACGTTGCTCCTTCGGTTCCCACTCGCGAAGGCAACTATAAGAACATACTGCTGATTATCATGAACAACTAACCTGCCCACAAATTCGTCGTCCCATGATAGCTCTGGGATCTTTGTGATATTCTTTACCGACAGGTCGGCGTTGGTGGCGGGGATAGACAGCTCGAGCAAGCGCAACTTGGTTGTCCCCGATTTTGTCCCAAGCGCAAACATTTGTCTGTCATTATGGCTTATTGATGCGTGCAGCCCACGAGGCTGTTGTCGCTAGCCGTTGGGCCGCATCATGGATCATGTGACGATTGCGTAAGCACGTCACATGATCCAACGGACCGGGCCTCTTAAAGGTCTCGGTCCGCCGGCCAATTAAAATGAAGGATCATCCTTCTTTACACCACCAAATCCACTCACTTGCGTGATACCCAACTATCTGCGTATTACTTATCATGAGACTCAGCACGCGGTAGCCTTTGATGTCCTTGTCGACTTTGTTGCCATTCGCACTGGCGACTGTGACAGCCTGCTGACGCGTAACGATGGCACAAGTCGGTGGTTCCTGATGGAACGGGGCGAAAGTCGTGAAGCCCGAAATCGTAGTGCTGCTACTCTCAAAACCCTTCAAAGATGAATTAGTGTGAACATATATGATCTTGCTTGATACGTGAAATGAGCCGCACTTACCTTCGAGTCTATTTCGAAGGTATAAGGGTGCTTCGACGATAACGCTTCTGAGCGAATTAAGATGTTCTGCTTTCGGCTTGGAAGAGAGCCAATGGGTTTTATGACCATGTATATACGGTCCTCGGCAGAGAACATCAAACGAGTCACCTCTTTTGCAGACCAGGGTCGTGTAAAAAGCGAATGCTGTGCTTTGGCCGGTATGTTGGAGCTGCCGAATCCGTCCTTCGAGAGTAATGATGATCTCGACCTGTTCTTTTTTTAGCAGGGGTCGAGATATAATCTCATAGATCTGAACTATTAGTCAATGCGCACCGTTGCTGTTCCCCTTCAATCAAATCCGAGATCTTCGCATGAAAGAAGCAGCTCTTTTTAGAGTCATTCTTATTGTGTCTCAGCACACAGGCCAACGTCTTACTCTCCGGGGAAATGGTAAGCTTGTGGATTTCCGGGAGGTTCAGGGAAACTAGGTAGTTCGTTGAGAAATTGTCCTCTTCAGACCTTCCACCTTTGAGGTCAAAAATGTAGCACTTGATGTCTGGCAATTAGCCTTCAGACCTTGTCGATAAGTGTCAACGATTGGATGCTGTGTTCATTACCTGGAAACTGCTCCCGATGACGGAGGCAATGAGATATTGACTTGTTAAGCTGATACTATGCCACATAGTGTTTGCTAATCCGAGTGAGTACTCCGATATTGGGATCTTTGTATTCCCATTGTTGGCCAAAGGACTCGGCGAGAAGAGAGCTAATTTCGTGTTGGTCCAGAAAACGGCGAGGTCTCCATCTGGAGAGATCTCATGGCCTTTGTAAGAGTCCTTGTTGGATATTCATAAGAACTACACTAAAAAGGTACCACTCACTTAACATATTCTAATGCCTGATCCTCAACATAAACTCTAGGACTGACCTGGATCCCTAAGCTAACTCTGTCTACCCCTCCTACCCTAACTACCCAATTCCAACTAATACTCCTATTTTCCGACGCCTTAGGTATTATAGCACACGGCGAAACGCTGGTCAATATTGTAACGAGAGTAGGGGGCATGGCTCTTGAGGTTCAGTGTTGCCACAAAGACCTTACCTAGGAATGTAGTCATACAAATTCCAGCGCGCGAAAAAGTAATCAATCTTAATTTAATCTTAATTGATATCACTAAAGTTACATTAATTCATTGTCATTATATCAATGCTCGACCCTCCCTTCACTTTTATGCTTTACTACTCTTGGGCTCATTCGCATCATGCGATTAGCCGACGGACGCCATAACAATTTTTGACATGGTTCAAAAATCCTTGTTCAGAGTGCAGCCGAGTCACCGCGATTCGGACCGACGCGAGAAGGGACAAGCTCCTCCAGCACTGCAGCAGGTAGTTTTCCATAGCTACCATTTCGTTCAGCAACTTGATATCCTCGGCAAAGACGGCCATAATCCACACCCGTATCGCTCAAATAAGGTATGCGCATGGACGCAATACCACCAAAAGGATCACTAACAACATTTGCCTTTCCCGGCAATCGTGATGAGTCGCATGCAGGAGGTTTCAGTGGCGCTTCGTCAAACAACTTGAAGGTACAAAACTCCTTTCCCTCCGTTGTAGTCATCACCCGGTAAGGCTGTCTGGGGATAAGCTTGGCAACTTTTTCAGCAGATCCGTGAACCTCAATTGCTAGTCGCTTGGCTTTTTTCACGCTAAGGCGAAGCACCCGTCGGCGTGAGGCGTGGCTCATAACACCATATATGACAGGTATGCTGTGGAGAATGGGAATCTGTTTCAGATGTTTGTCTGTCAGGTGGGAACACTTCTTGGCGATGCTCAAGGTGGTCATGCGTAGTGCGTGGTTTTGGAAGAAGCATCCGAAGCAGACTCTTTCGCAAGTTGGGAGGAACAAGAAGGCACCGAAGTCGAAGCAAGAAGCCCACTGGTTTGACCGAAGTGTCTAACGAATGAACACCGGCGAATAACGTTTCAATAGCCGCGTTTTCTCCAATGCGACTAGAATTTGCGGTGCGTGTTGTAATACTTCTCGGTATGCTGAAACAGGTTCCGCACTCAATTTCCCCTTGAGGGAGACCCGTGAGACTCTGGATAAGGACTGTAGATCAAAGAGGTTGAGGGACCATGAACATCAGTTCTGGTGGCAGTGAATCCAGAAGTCCAAGTGACGAACTGGTAGTCAACTGTCGATGGATGGGTGAAGTCTTCGGAAGTGGGAGGTTGCGAATCATGGAGCGTATGTTTAGTTTCAAGGTGCAGGTGAGTTTTGCAATGAGCTCTGGGGAGAAGACTTGCTGCGACGGCATAATTTCTGGGAAATTCGACAGTAGGATTGGGAGAGACGAGAACAGCCAGTTGGCAGGTAAACCGAATGGTAGAGACAGATGATAGTAGTGAAAGGTGCTGCGCAAGGTCTGCCGCACGCGAACGTCCTATGCCATGAGATGGCCCAGATGTTCGACATCCTGCGATGACAACCTAGTAAACAAACCAGAAACCCGCATCCGAATAGAGATGGTTTCAACTGAGAAGGCGAAAAAACTGTAGTCGAATGTATTCGCAGATTGGCAAGCAATACCCTTGTATTCTGGAGAAGTGGACGTGGGTGGGTCGTGGTGTTGCAAGGATGAGTGCCAAAGGTCCCGCCGCATTTGTGGAGGCGGTTTTTGTCACTATTTTACGCGGGGTGAATGCGTCGCGCGCGCGCATCACCAAAAGCGCGTGTCGCGTCAAGCTCTCCACCCACCACTTAAACCTCCGCCCAGATCCCGAGCCACAGCACTCTTCAATTCTACATCCACACATCACATCGCACACATCCCAACCTGGCCTCGTGTTAATCATTCTTCGCTTTGGCCCACGGATTACATATATTTTCTGGTTTTTCCTACTGGTCTTTTTTTTTTCTGAGCCGTTGCGACTAGCACCAGCAATGTCTTCCACACGCTCCCCATCCCCCGTGTCAGGTGGTTCTCCTGAGCCATTGACACCGAACTCCAAGATCGCAGCCCTGCTTGCAACCGTTGAAAGCAGCGACGACGAGTCTTCTCCTTCGACAACCACCACAAAGAACAAGGCAGCCCAACCAACACAATCAAAATATCACAACATTGGCCTACCACGATTACCCGCACACGACACCGAGTCAGACGAGTCCGAGGAGGAGATCAGGCCAAGGGGACGACTCGCAGCCAGAATGTTGGGCATTACCCGACCATCAGAATCAACAGAGGCCAACCCTTCAGAAACTGCCCGAGACCGAGTCAGGAAAAGGTTTGCCCGTGAGCAGGAGGCTGAGAAGACTGGCGACATCGAGATGGCAGACGCGGAAGACGAGGATAACGATCTCCCTGTCGCGCCTCGGAGACTGAAGCGCAAGATCACCGAAGCACCTACAACCAATAACGCCGCACGAGCATCCAAATCCCCGAGCCCGGGGCTTTTCGTTTCTTCTCCTGCTCGTCCCTCCCCTTCAAAATCTGCCCACAATGGTTCCGACTCTGAAGATGATCTACCAACTCTCAAATCAGATCGATTCAACGCTCTCGTCGAGCGCAAGCGCCAAGAACGCATGGCTCGGGAAGCTGCTGAGGAGGCCCGAAACGCTGAGAAGCAGGCTCAGCAAGAAAAGCTTGCATCCGAACTTGAGCAGCTAGCATCCGATGATAACGACTCCGGTATCACAGATGACGAGGGTGGACGAAAACTTACCCAGGGTCCTCGACCGTCAGCCCGCAAGGCGAGCAAAAAAGCCATCGAGGAGATGAACCGGGAAACTCAAAGGATGGCAAGGAACATGCAGCTTGCCCACCAAGCCAAGACACGAAAGAAGATCACCAAGAACAGCCTGTTCGAGCGCTTCAACTTCCGACCTGCCGGCGAGCCGGAGCCGAAGGTCTCCAGTTCAAGCCGACCCGCAAGCCCACACTCGGATGTGGAGATGAGGGATTCTGACACACCACCAAGCTCTCCCCCAATTGAGAACAAGTCCGCCGTGCCAGAGCCTGAGACTGAGGACGCGGCCCTGCCTACTTTAGACGAGATGATCTCACCCGTGAAGCTGCGTCTTGACAAGGGCAAAGGCAAGGCTGTTGATGTTGCAGAGCAACTTCTCAAATCGTCACCTAAGGTCAAGCGTCAAGTTCGCATCAAGCTACCTCGTGTGCAGGCACATGTCACCATGCTTGACTCTGATGACGAGCTGGAGATTACGACGACAATCAAGGATAAAGTCAACGCTGTCTTTGACAGCATCCCATCCAAGAAGGCACAGGAGTCTCACTCTTTACAGGCCCTACGAGCACTTGCCCAGGTGAGGTCTCCCGGCAAGCAGGCCCGACGACGAGACGACAACCACGGAATGACGGTTGGAGAGCTCCAGGCTTCTCTCTACCAAAAGGCTAGACAACAGGCCAAGCTAGAGCGCGAGCGCCGACTTGAGAAGCTCAAAGCTCAAGGAATTGTCATTCAAACTTCAGAGGAACGTGAACGTCAGATGCAGGAGGTCGAAGATATTGTGGCCAAGGCACGGGACGAGGCGCAGAAGCTTATGCACCAAGAGCGAGAGGAAGTGAAGAAGGAGAGGTTGGAAAGCGGAGAAGTTGACCCCTTGGCCTGGGATGATAGCGATGACGAGGAGTACCACGCCTCTGCTGATGAGGCTGATGCCGAAGCGTCTGCCATTGAGTTGTCTGGCTCCGAGGAAGAGGACGATGAGGATGACGAGGCTGGTGGCAACTCAATGTTCGAGGACGAGGCCGAGGATGCTGAATCTCAGGCATCTGCTGAAGACATCGAGGCTCAGACCCTCGTGGTCAGTCAAGATGTGGATGAAGACGTCGAGGAGCTGCCAGTTCTAAACAAGCGACGCGCGCGGAAGCACACCACTATACTCTCTGACGACGAGGATGAGGATGAGAACAAAGTCGAGGCCACGCCGAAGCCAAAAACTACATACAAGTCGGCCACCGTTCCCAGCACTCAATCTCCTGTCGCGCCAACTTCGGTATTGCGATCAGCAAAGAAGACCTTCATCCCAGGACTTCCTGTCACTGGACCTGCCGGTCTTGGTCTCACTCAGATCTTCGCCGGTACCATGGACGATAGCCAAATGGGCCCTGCTAGCGGCCCGACCCAGTCCATGATGCCAGATTTCGACAATTTCCCCAACTCGAACTTCTCAGCGACCATGGACGGACCCGAAGACATGATCGTAGACAGCCAGAAGGACAACACTCAGAAGGTTACTCAAGGAATCCAGCTCAACTTCTCTCAGTCTCAAATGCGAGGCCTCGACAGCCTGCTGCGCGAGGAATCGAGCACTCAGCTTTCCGACATGATTGAACTTTCGCAAGACGGCGGGTTCCAGGAACACACCCCTCTCGCGAACAGGTTTATCGAGCCACCCGTTTCCACTGTTGAGACGGTTCTAGTTGATCCTCACGAAGCTGCTGGCCAAGGCTCGCCTCTTGTTCGCCGAGGACGGCTCAGGCGGAAAATGGACACAGCTTCGCGGATCGAGGAGACTCCTGAGCCAACCGCCACAGATAAACCTGAGACTGTCTTCAACGTCTTGAACGAGGGTGCCAAGAAGGAGAAGAAGCGCCAACTCCAGGAAGACTTTGACAGGAAAAAGAGCAAGGCCAAGGATATGATTCAGGAGCAAGCCGAGGAGTCTGAAGATGAATACGCTGGCCTCGGTGGTGTCGACGGCGAGGATAGCGATAACGAGTCCATTGCCTCCGTCAAGGAGATGATTGACGATGCTGCTGGGAACAATGTCGACGAGTCCAAGTTGGCAGCATTCTATGCGTAAGTCGACTTCCTGAATAATATAGGAGCACGAGCTAACATTCACAGGGACCGTGAGCGTGCAGACGACGAGAAGCAGGTTGAGAAACTTTTCAAGGATATCACAACTGGAATGCTACGACGCAAGCGTGGGGCCGACTATGACCTCTCTGAATCTGATGATGACGGTGAGGCTCGTCGACGCATGAAGCGTCGCCAGTTCGCCAAGATGCAAAAGGCCCTTTTCTCGGACGAGCGTGTCAAGAAGATCGCCGAGAACCCCGGCAACCAGGCATTCCTGCGAACTATTGAGGACCACGGCAGCGACGACGAGATGGAGTTTCTTGGCGCCATCGACGAGCCCATGGAGGAGTCGCAGCGCTCCCAATCACAGGATGACGAGGGCGCAAAGGCGCAGACCATCCCAGACAGCCAGCCGCGTAAGCCGCTGGGCTCTGCAGGAGACAACAGGCCATCTACCCAGCTCCGGAGGACAAAGGACGGCAAGAAGCCGTCCAACATTGGCGAGGTCCGCGAGACACTCTCCAACCTGCTAGAAGAAACTCATAGCGCCATTGTCCCTGCCACCGAACCTGGTTCTGATAGTGAGGACGAAGGCCAGCAGTCGCCAACTCGCAGCGACAAGGAGAACCATGAGCCGAACTCTCGCCGCGGTCGTGTTGCTGTTGTTGACCGCATCAGCCTCAAGCGCAACAACTCGTCTACCTTGTCGGCATCCGCCCGCCTCGCCTTCGCTGCCGTGTCGACATCCACTTTCAAGGTTCCCGCGCTTCTTCGTCGCGCGACTACCAACTCCATAATGTCGGGTTCCTCATCCACGACGAACTCTGGGGTATCAACACCGACGAGCGGATTTGGTGAAGAAACCAAGATCAAGAAGAGCTCGGGAAAGAAGAGTGGCGTGAACGCCTTCGCACGAGATAGTGAAAGGAGGGCGCGCCTGGAGCAAAGCGAGCGGAGGAGAGAGGAGAGGAAGGTCAAGGGAGCGGAGAAAAGAATTGGCGTTGTGGGTGGATTATTGGGCAAGGGAACGTTTGAGTAAAAGCTGCCTATAGACGGTGTTTAGGAATCTCATCAGGAAAGGGTTCTGATTTTGGGTCTCTGCATTAGCAAGGCGTTGACGGTTTGGTAACGACAAGAGGGTACTTATTTCGATCCATGTTGAAACAACAGAAGCGTATTATTTAGTCTTAAGTTTGCCCTGAGAGCAACTCATACGAAGTATTTTCAACCAAGCATGTAAACCTCGACTAATAAATCAAGCGGCTTAATTCCGTGATAAGACTCTAGACCTCAACAGCTGAAGTCATTAACACTACCTACTTTAATACTTCCATTACACTCCAATACCAGTGCGCCCCACCAAATATCCACAACTTGTCTTCACTACAGTTGGCGAAAGTGAGGCCATCTCAGGTAACCCATCCACACCCCCTCGCGGTATTCTCGGAGGTGATGAAGCCCAACAGTCAAAAAGAGTGATTCCGCCCGGGCTCGAACCGGGGACCTTCTCGGTGTTAACGAGATGCCATAACCAGCTAGACCACGGAACCGAAAGCTGTGTTTGTTGATGTTGTGTTCCGGAGGGGACGTGATTCCGCCCGGGCTTGAACCGGGGACCTTCTCGGTGTTAACGAGATGCCATAACCAACTAGACCACGGAACCCAAGCTTGCTTTGGATGATGGAAACCGGCCGGACGTATGTGCCTCATGTGCTTCCAGTACTGTCATCGTGGGGAAGAGGAAAAAAATGAAGGAGAAAAGCGGAGCTTCCAGTCCTCTTTTGCCCTAAATGCCGTCGGTTTGTGGGACGGACGGTGCGTGTAAGTCGTGATGGTGTTTTGACGCAGAACGGCAAAAATGTGATTCCGCCCGGGCTCGAACCGGGGACCTTCTCGGTGTTAACGAGATGCCATAACCAGCTAGACCACGGAACCAGCTGTTTTGTTGCAGGTTGATGTTGTTATTGTGGTATGTATTAAGAAAATAAGTCGTTGAGGGATTTTGTGGTGTTGTCCCAAAGGGGAAATCGGGCCTTGTAAGTGGACTTAAGGTTCTGGTAGTAGACTATACAAAAGTCAAAACTAGTGTCTAGTCTAAAGATCAAGTAATTGGAATGAGTATTTCCTTTTAAGTTATCAATAATGAGATTCCTCTGAGTATTTGTGTTTTGTTCCTTTCAGTGGTTATATAGACGTTCCGGTCATCAGATCCACTCTTGTAAGAAGCTCTAATGCCGGCGAGAGAAACGTGGGCTCCTGGCATTGCTTGGCAAGCTCCACACGCTATGAGTGAATCAAACACAAGGAGACAAAGATTTCAGGGTAACTAAATATAGAAATAACAGAACTTTGCCTCGGCCAGAATCCGAACGTACTTTGCGGCGAAAAGATCAAGCTTCCTACACATGATTCGTTGGCATACCACGTGAATGGGATGTGTGTTCCCATCGTTTACACCAAACTCTGAAAAGTAGCACGCGTCTTTGATAGCAGGCTGTGAGGTCCATCAAGGCTCACTCTCAAATGACTCGTTAACAGTTTAGTCTGTTGCTCTGAATAAGAGAAGTTCGCAATTTTGATGTATCCGGTACGTGGTCTACCGAGAAGGTAGTCACCCGATCAGGGAATCCTTCAAAAACGGCTTCCTCGTCAAATGACAAACTCCGCAGCCTTGTTAGTATATAAGTATGGAGGAAACGACATGTTTCTCTTCAATTCACAGTAATATAGATGCCATAACATGGATTAAGAGTGGAAATTCTTAAATGGAAAGCAATTGTCGCTCTTCAACTTCTTCCTTCTCATGATTGATAGCACTTTTCCTTCCCTGTCCTTCTCTAGCTTCTTCCTACCTGCTGATGGCTCGCCCTCATAGTGGCATATAAAAACTGTCTTACAGTCCTCAACGGCATTCTGAACTCCGCAATTCCGCATCTCCGCATCTCCGCAAGTTGAGTTGAGTATAAGACGGCTTCAGTGTGCCAAGGTCATTATGCTGAAAACATTGTCAGCTCCCAAAGACGTGTTTGCACCCTCATTTCCATTTTTTCCTCCATCACATACCATTTATTCAGACTTTACGTTCAGCCTTCCGTCATGACTACCAATATACCAACTGCCTTTGTCACCGCCGCGACTGGTGCCCAGGGCATGGCCGTGGCACGACAGCTCCGTAACCTTGGCTGGGCTGTCCATGCCATTGCCCGCAATATGGACACACCGGCTGTACGCGAACTGCAGAGTCATTCTGTTGAAGTTGTGGCTGGTGACTGGGACAACGAAGAGGTCCTCGCTAGCTCTCTTGCCGGGTGCTCACACCTCTTTCTCAACCTGATTCCCAATTTAGCAACCTTGAGCTCTGAAGTCCCATATGCCAAACGCATCATTGCTATCGCCAAGGCTGCAGGTGCCAAGCAAGTAGTCTACTCGAGCGCTCTGTCCCTCAAGAGTCTCCAACAGGGGCAATATTACCACCCCGATAACCGGGTGGCGAAAGCACATGGCTGGAAGCAAGAAGTTGAAGCACTTGTCAGAGCTGCCAGCTTTGAGACCTGGACAATTCTTCGCGGAGGCTTCTTCATGGTTAACTTCCTTGCGCCCAAGGTGAACATGATGTACCCTAAATTGGTCCGAACCAACATGTGGACGACGGCCTATACGCCAGAGGTTAGACTGCCCCTGACTGACATGGAAGACATTGCCAAGTTTACGGTGGCTGCGTTTCAAGACCCAGGTCGATTTCATCAGCAGACGATTGAGATGGCCACCGAGATATTATCGCCTGACGAGATAATGCAACAGCTGGGAGAAGTTAATGGAAGAGACATGAGTACTTCTTTCTTGACGAATGAAGAGATTGAAGCACAAAGAGTGACGAACCTCTTCCTTGTTGTTCAGTTGATGTCAAGAGACTTGGATAAATCTGTAGACCTTGCAGAGGTCAAGTCGTGGGGCATTCCGTTGGGAACGTTCCGGCAATTCCTGCAGAGAGAGCGCAAATGGGTAAAGGAAACTTACCCTTAAATACAGAACACTAAAGTGTAATTGTAATTTCAAATGCCGAACTGTACCTCTTTTCTGTTCGTCAACGCCTCTTAACATTATGGCCTGACTTGAACGGGATTATACGCTTGGAACCCTGACGTTGGCGGCGATTGTCCGAATCTGTCGATGATAATGAGCCAACATATGAGTGCATGAAAATACGGTAGCCATGTACTACGGTGACTTAGAAGAAGGCCGTACGTTATGACTCAATTTCATCTACTCTCCACTCGGAATAGTAGCTTGCTTCCTACTCGGCAACAATAGGTGGCTGACCGATTTCTATCCAAGGCTCACCCTATATACTTTTATCGCACGAATATTCGTACTAGTCAACCATGTACCACACGGGAAGACCAAACCACCTGACGTCTTCGTCTGGGATTTCCTCGGTTGTCACTAAGCTTCCTGGCTCATGTTCTTCACTTCTGAATAGCATTTCAAAGGGGTACCAACCTGGAATTTCAGTCCATGTTAAGCATTGCGGTTTCACTCTATAGTTACGATCCTTCTTGACCATAGACTCCAGAGCTCTTCCGTAGCTTCTGGTAAGCCCAATTCAGGTGGCGGATAGCAGAGTTGACTGGATTACGCATTAATTTGTTTCGCGCCAGCATTTCTCAGTTGAGCCCGTCCCCTGTACCAGAGCCCATCCCAAGCCGGATGCTCTATTTCGAGGCAATGGAGATCTGGTGGAAGAGGAGGGGACGAAGACGAAGAAGGGTATCTCGGTGTATTTTATAGCACATAGAAACGGGCAACTATACTTTGAGCAAAATGCCTGGGATGGGTGGCTGCCCCAGAACAGGGAAGAAACGTGAAGTTTTATGATTCAAAAAATGGAGAGAACGTCTCCCCAGATATTCAAATTAATCGTTAAGAGCCAGGCTCGTTTGTACATGTTACTATCTATCAAGCTACCCAGCCTGGGAGTCAATTTATCCGTGACCAACAGTTCGGCGGAAGTTCTAAAGCATGGTGCCCGGCCTTTCATCAATCCACATCGCAATATACCCTAGAGGTGGGTATATCATAGTGTCGCACTGGGCTATCAGTCCGTCTAAACCCAAAAATACCAGTGCTGTTATTTTTTGTATAAATGCAATCATCAATACTACAACTGCAATATTATATTAGACGTTTTCTGCATTTCCTTCACTGGCCTACAGCACAATTTCTCTTGACGTTGAGCACATTTGACCCCCACCCCAAACCAAACCCCCGAAGCCCCAAAAAGGATACCAAGTCCAAAGATTCAATTTATGAATGTCAGGTCTATTAGCGGCTCCTTCAAAATGTTGTATTTCCGAAGAGGTCGCATTCTGTTTAGACATTGTATTGGTAACCCACCCACTTTGCATCAGGTTTCAAGGGTTAGCGCACTGTGAAGCTTTAATAATGCAACTATTGGTAGGCACAGACTGAAGATGAGACTGATAGCTCAGGCATTCATTATGTACGATTCTATGTAGGTATATAACTCTAGGCATCATTCTCCTAGAAGAGCGTTGGAAAACTCAACAGCTTTTAAACCCAGCATCCTCTTCGCACCCAGCCACAGCTCAAACGCCTCCAGTTTAACCTCGACGCGTAGGTAGCCGATCCACGCGGAGAATATCCGCAAAACGTTGGGAGGCCATAGTAGCGACCCGCGATCACGGATCTCTTCAAGCTGCTCATGGAAGACTGTTCGTGCGCAGTACCGCCCGAGAATCATGAAGCTGCGGATCGGGCCCTGCTGCGTCTGCAGGTTCTCATCCAGGCTGCGCGTCAAGTCATTCGTCTTGAGAATTAGGAGGATGATGCGCGGCACGCGGCCGAGCAGGCCGACAAGGTCGACAATGAGACCTTCTTGAAGCGCGCCAGTTATGTTCTTTTTCTCGTCTGACGAGCGCGTCCGGAGGATGGAGCCTTCCTGGCTGACAATGCTGTAGTCTCGGCCAGTGATGGCTGAGGCGAACAGCGGGAAATCCTTATCGGTGATACCAGCGACCTCATGTGCATACTTCCTCATCTTGTCCATGTCGCCGTCAATGACAGCGAGCCACATCTTGGCGTAGGATCGGCGGAGAGAGAGATCGATATCGCGGTATAGGCCGTGATCGTAGAGAATCACGTCAAAATTCGGGCCGCGACCTAGGCTGCGACGTGACTTGTTCTTGCGGATGGCGATGTTGCCGCCGTGAGGGTCGCAGTGAAGGGGCGCACCGTTGCCGAAGATCATCTCGTTGAAGATACGAGCCAGTGTGGCGGAAACCTCATCGCGATCGATCCCATTGCTGTCCAGGTATTCTAGGTCGTCGAGGCGGTGCCCAGACTCACAAGCCATCACAAGGATGCGCTTCTTCGCCCAGATGACGTCGGGGATAACAAGGGGCAACTGGGGGATGTTGGCAAAATGCGCCTTCATGCGACCAGCGTTATGTGCCTCCTCCTGGAAGTCTAGTTCCTTAGGTAGAGAGACGTCCATTTCGGCAGATAGCCACTCCAGGTCGTATTCCGGGAAGAACCGCTTTAGCGTAGAGAAGGTATATCTCGTTAGGGCGAGGTCTAATGGGGCCCATGCCTCTAGTTCCGGATGCTGAACTTTGACAGCAACTTTTCGACCAGACTCCTTGATAGTCGCCAAGTGTACCTGTGCGAGGGAGGCAGCGCCAATAGGTTCGCTTGAGAATTCGGAAAAGTAGTCCCAAAGACCCTCCCCTGTGTCCAGGCGGAACATGTTCTCGATGGACTCAAAGGACGATACGGGGCACTTGTCTTGTAAGGGGATGAATGTCGTCGTCCATTCCGGCGGGAGGAGGTAGTTCATGGCGCTCTGTAGTTTTGCCGTTAGTCATAACCAAAGCCTGATGGAGGTGATCTGACACATACCAGGTGCTGGCCCAGTTTGATGAATATGCCGCCGTTCTTTTCCAAGACCACCAATGTCCGGTCGGCGCATCGCTTGTGACACGAATTCAATAGCTTATCTCGGTCCTCCCTGTCCTCGGTGGCTGCTCTCGCATTCAACGTCGTCCGGTAACTGCCGCTCGTTAGCCCAAAGCTCATACTTCCAAAGAGCGATTGGCGCCATACTCATTGATACAGATAGCCAGTGCCGCCGCCACTCTGCCAGTTCGCTCCGCCGCCTCGTATCCGTTCTTGATGTCGTCGGTAAACGCAAGTGCACCTGCGGCTATTGTCGCCGTGCCCGTCGAGGCGTACAACACAGCGCGGCCAGGCCCTCCGCTGGATCCATTGCGCCCGCGCGAACTCCGCCCCGAGGCGAAACCTCTCGTGCGGACGTGTCGCAGCGGTTTACTGCGAACCAATTGGTCCCGGCAGGTCGAGCAGGTCCATGGTCGAGCGCCGATGCGAGTGGCGAAGGTCGGGAAGGAAAAGACGTTCATCTGGTCGCGCAAGGACTCAACAGCGGAAACGGAGTTGCGGAAGGAAGGTGATTCCTCATTCTAAGGCGACAACAAGGCCAGTGAAAGGGGATATTGGCATAGAGAATATCGGGTTCAGTTCATGTCGTCAATGTTGCCAGGTTTTTTTCTTTCGGAGTGCCGGTTCACCGATTGCCTCCGTCCGTCCAGGTCGCCAATTCGGCTGGAGCCGGGGCGAACCTCGGAGCCCTACCAGCGCAAGTCCAAGGTACGTACTCCGTACCGCCAATAAGTGATATGGGCGTGTGATCGGCACTCAAAGATTCCGCCGTATTTACGGTGGGCACGTGACCACGCGCCCGTGTCAGGACCGCGTCAAGCAGGCGTCTCCTCGACCCGCCCACCTTCTCTACCTTAATTACTACCCACCGTCCACTCTCCAACTCGCATCACAATAACAGCACCCTCTCAAGAAGCATTGCAACAAGACACCTTCGACCTTTCGATCCCAAGTCTATGAACCATTCAGACAACGAAAAAGCAGCCACCAAAATGCTGTCCTTTGCCCCTACACCAATCTTCTCCGGCTCCTGGAACCATAGCCCAGTCGTGCCTTCGCCACTTTCATCCTCTCCCATTCGCGCGTCTTCACCACTCTCGCCAATTGAAAGGAACACGCTCCCTCAGCGACAAGTTCAGTCATCACCTATTCGGCCTCTCAAGTTCAAGTTTGCCTCGCGACCGACGCGCCCGAACCCCGTTGTCCGGAAGCGAGAGGATGTTCAGGAGGGAAGGCGGAGGCTCTTTCTCCAGAATGTCCGCCAGAAGAGCGACGATAAGGCATGGCAGAGGAGAGATGTTGAGGGACAGGTGAGAATATCGAAATGACGCGAAGAATATACTTGTTACTAACAGCTCATAACAGTTACTCAAAACGAGCTTCCTAGCAAGCCAGGGGCAACTGTCCTACGACGCGCCCGAATTCTCAGAGGCAGACATCGAGGATGCTATGACGTTTCAGCAAGAGGAGTTCCAGATCCCTGAAGAGGATGAAATGATGGTTGACGACGTGATGGAGGATCAAGAACTTGAAGCCATGCTGGCGTCCTACCAGGAACAGCACCCAGCATCATTGCAACGACCACCCTCCACAATGTCAGACGATGAATATGACGACATCTTTGCGGAGCTCATCTCGCAAGAGCATCATCAACAGGTATGCCATCAAGAGGCACCAAATCAGATGGATATCTCCGGCGACGACGATGTAATGCAATCTTGAGAGTGAGCGATGTGTTCATTTCTGGTCTGGCTTTTGCATTTGCATCGTGGCGTTAGGGTTATAGCATCGGGTCAAGGGAATTGGCGTTTTGGCAATACCATGGGTACATAGTACCGGCCGTGTACAATGACATGACCACGTGGAAGGGTATATAAAACGTGGACAAAAATATCCAACTCGGTATTTACTGAGGATTACATGCTTCATCTCCTGGGTTCAAGGCCTCCTGCGCCGATGACATGTCTCCCACCAAGTCCGAAGGCGGGGACCCTGCCGCTTGCATCTGTGTCTCGAATTAGTCACGGAACTTCTTGTCAATGTGTAGGCAGAAGGCCATACCTTTTGCATCTTGTCCACGATGAACTCCCTATCCGCGGCGTTTGAGTCGGAATACGTCTTCTCCTCAAACTTGGCTACAATTTCACGCACTACGGCCTGCTGCTCCTCGTACCGCTTCAGATCCTCCTTGGGCGTTGAGCTGCGGTTCTTGGTGAGCCATGCGGGGAACTTCTCGTCGAGCTCCTTCATGGGCTCGTAGAGAATTTCTTTGTTAGTGAGCTGCTCCATCATACCCATGAGCATCTTGGAGAACTCCTCCTCATTGCCGTCGCCACTGAGTCCGCCAAGGTCGCCCGAAGATAGCTGCTTGAGCATCTCTGACATGAAGTCGTCTCCACCACCAGACGCAGCGGCTGCAGTGGCCTGGTCACCCGACGTCTGCATGCGCTCCATGGTCTTTCGGATAGTGTCCTGGAAAGAGGCATCTTCGGTGGAAGCCTGGATAGCGGGATCAATTGAGGTGCTGGGCACAGCGGGGTCTGCTGTTCCGTCTGAAGCAGCGATTTGCTTGAAGATGTCTTCAAATTGCGCCTGCATGTCGGGCTGTGATGATGTAAGTTTGCTGTTCGCAGATGAGAGAAAACCGAACATACCGATTGCTCCAGTTCGCCCAATAGATCAGCCATGCCGGCTTGTAGCTGCTTAGCAAATTCCTCTTCCGAGAAGGCATCTTCAGCCTCTGGTTTCTTTCCATCGGCAGCACCCTTGAGCGTCTCTGACTTGCCGGATACGGTAGTATCATCTGCCTTTTTCGTATCTAGCTTGACTGTCGAGAACTCATCCAACATATCTACGAATGACGGTTAACTGATAATCTTGCCCACGGGGCTGTATGCGACCTACCATCCAAATCATCCAAATCATCCAGGTCATCCTCGTCTGGGTCTGAGAAATCCTCAACTACCTCGGCGGGCTTTGTCTCGACAGGCTCCGACTCAACCGTCTTTGTCTCGACAGTCTTCGACTCAACTGGTTCCGTCTCAGCGGGCTTAACATCGACAGCCGTCGCTTCTGCCGACCCTGACTCAACAGGCACCGTCTCGACGGCCTTGGTCTCCGTGACCTTGGTCTCGACAACCTTCATGTCGACAGGTGGAGCTTCGGCGGACGTCGCCTCAACAGCATTGCCTTCAGCGGCCATGGCCTCTACTGGAGGTGTCTCGACAGCCTTGGTCGTGGTGACTTTAGTTTCCACAACCTTGGTTTCGACAGGTGATGCCTCTGTGGAAGTAGTTTCGAAAGTCTTGGTCTCGACGACTTTGGTTCCGACTTCGACTTCAGCAGGCGGTGCCTCAACCTCGACGGGTGGCACCTCGGCCTGAGTAGGTGGTGCCTCGACCTCAACAGGTGGTGTCTCGACAGCCTTCGTCTCGACAGGTTTTGACTCGAAAGGCTTGACCTCGACGGGTTTCTGATCGATAGACGTCACCTCAACAGGGTTGACCTCAACTGGCTTTGTTTCAACGGGGACTACTGTCTCAGGGGCCGCAGCAGAAACTGCTGGCGTATCCGCGACAGGAGTGGTAGCATCTTCCGTGGTGGACTTGGCCTCCTCCTTCTTTGTTCCATCCGGCGCGTCCTTTGTTGCGTCCATAATGGCAACTATCTCACCGACTCACACAACCCACATGCACAACCAGACACCGACAAAGGCGCACGAAGATGAGCGGGGGGGGGGAGCCGGAGGGGACGTATGGGTGGAATAGAAAATGGATCCACTGAGCTTTACCGCGCAGGAGCGCAAAAGATAGTAGACGGAGAGCTGTGCGCGGGGTGTTGGGAAGAGGTTGAAATAAAGGATGCCGTACGAACTGCGGACTATGGAATACTCGAGATGATCGTGGATGACCACCTCATCCCGACCCAGACTCAGGGAGCCGAGGCACCGTGGTGGTGGTACCTCTGGCGGTAGGTACCGAGCCCCGGCAGGTGGTTCATTGCATCCGGCCTGGACTGGCTGACACGGTCAATTGGATTAGTGGTCACCCCGCCAAAAGACGCGGCTTGGAGCCGACAGGGTACCTAAGAATCCGCAAGGTCTAGGTACCCTCCTAGCAGGACCTAGCCAAGTGACCTCAGGCGGCTTTGGCGGGGTTTCCCGGGGTCTGGTGCGTGCCCTGTCGAATCGCGTTGCGACTTGCTGGTCCTGGCGCCACTTTTCGCCTAACGACAGTCGCCTCTTTTTGGCTGGTGGATCGAATCATTCACAATCGTCCCGTCGTGAACCCATAGCGTAATCGGCCTCAGGCCCCCAGCTCTGCTTCGATCTGATTCTCTCACTCTTGCGGTCTCATCACCTGTGTCGGAGCCAACCGCAAAACAACAAAGCATTCTCCGTTGCAACGCAACAGGCTTCGACTTTCCACCATCGCCAGAGTCTGCTTCTTGCGCCCCCGACCCCTCGTTTCGCGAGTCTACTCCTTCGTGACCGCCTTCACGTCGCAATCGCTCCCCGTTCAGCCTCGACCTGACGCCCCGAACGACTACACCCGGAACATCGATATGGCTTTGTGTCAGAACCGATTACAGGAGGAGAGGTAAGCTTCGCTCGTCCCCTCGTTGCCCCTGGATGGCATACTGAGCCTAGTAGGAAGCAGTGGCGGCGAGACCACCCCTTTGGGTTCTTTGCGAAGCCCGCGCGCACCAAAGAGGGTGTCTTGGACGTCAAGAACTGGGAGTGCGGAATCCCAGGCAAGGAGAAGACGATCTGGGAGGGTGGCCTGTTCAAGCTGTCGATTGCTTTTCCCGATGGTGAGTGCTCACGCGAACCTGCCATTTCCACCTGATGAGGCTGGCGCTGACTGATCTGATTTTGATAGAGTACCCCACGAAACCTCCCAAATGTGAGTATCGCGGTTCCATGCGAACTGACCCCTCCCCCAACAGAAGTCACAATACTGATACGTCTCACAGGCAAATTCGTCCCTCCATTGTTCCACCCCAACGTCTACCCCTCCGGTACCGTCTGCCTGTCGATCCTCAACGAGGAGGAGGCATGGAAGCCCGCTATCACAGTAAAGCAGATCCTCCTGGGCATCCAGGACCTGCTCAACGACCCGAACCCCGAGTCTCCCGCCCAGGCGGATGCATACAATCTCTTCAAGAGGGACCGCGCCGAGTACGAGAAGCGGATCCGCCGTGTGGTCCGTGATAACCCCGCTCCATGAGGGCAGCGTGCCGGCTTCAGGGAGGCAAGACTTTAGACACTGTATTAGGGATGTGTGGCCACGGCGTTTGGGAATACCAAGGCGAAAATTACTGCTTGATATGTGGTTGAGGAAATCGAGATGCCTGCAATGGACTGGATCTGCGACGATGATGGTTGGCTCTCAGGACATGGCATGGCTGAGATCACGCGAGTTAGGTCCTACCTGAACATCAGAGGAGGGCCTCGGCCGAGGCGAGTGCCCTGAATATGAAAGCATCTCGATGTCTCCGTTATCGTCGTGCGAGGTGAAGGATCATATCCGGCCTACAACTGCCGGTGTTTCATTCCCGGTCTCGGCGATCTGGGTGAATCATTCGAGCTGTGTTGTCGGATTGGAACCCATGGCCGCTTTGCTTTTGACGTTTCTGCCCCACCACGTTGCCCTTGCGATGACTGTTGGAATTACTTGCTCGGACTTGCTTGTCGTGTGGATATGGAAATGGAAATGGAAATGGACACGGACAAAAGCACGCATATGCGCCTACATAGCACCGCATAACATGCATTTTTGTTCTCGGCGACGGTTCGAATGTAGATCCCCAGGTCTTGTTTGAGATCTCGTCTGCCGGCATGGTTGGTGGCGGCTTCACCCTGCGGCTCATGGCTTCTTTGTGAAATAGAAACTTAAGAGCACATATTATTAAGACACACGCGATTAGGTACACAACGTCCAGCAAGCCAACCGGACCATGATGCTACGATACATGCAGAATCGATCCATCAGCTAGGATTCTAAGCTTGTCGAACCGAGTCACAGGAGGAACGATTTACGGAGCTCTTGCTTTTATCGATGGCCAGGGATCATGTAGGTAATGACTGGCCAGCCCAGGGTTATTTGAGACATCCGCCAATGGAGGTGCGCTGAATTACAAGCCGAAGTCGGCCGGCGTGTGTCATGGACGGATCTCTGATGGATGCTCCTGGGAGCATTAGCGGATTTCGGGACGAGAGACAGGACGAGACGGGCGTGTGTGCCGGGCTAAAGTCGCTATCAGCAGCATCCACTATCAGCGACGGGCGAGTGACACGGCTCATGTCGCTGTAAGGTGGCTAACCATTCGACAAGGAAGACTATCTATCTGCAGGTGAACAAGCCATTCCCACCGCCGACTGCGGTCTCGTGTTGTGTCAGTGGTGGATAGACTAGGTAGGGAGGCAAGGAGGCAAGGTACGTGAACTTTGACCTCAGTCCATCACCTGGCGGTGGCCTTCCACCTTTTTTTTTTTGGCCTGTGCCGGACCATCTTCTCGGGTGGAGTTTTGAGTGACTCCTCTTTTTTTTGAGCCAACTTGCGCCCTCTCCCGCTCGTTTCTCCCTTCCTCTTCCTTCCTCTCATCCGTAAAGACCGTTTTGTCTTGCTTTCGTGGTGTTGATCCCCTCGTCTTCTGAAAACCGCAATCATGTGTGGAATCTTTGCTTGTCATCGGTAAGTCGCCCGTCCTCCCGTCTGCCGGTTGCGCTGCGCAGCCAACGCGTTACATGGATCTGGAGGGGCAACTCCCTGGCAATCAACCCCGCCATGCCAATCGCTCCGCGCGCGCACACAGGCCACACCCCGCCGAAAACGCTCTGGAACCTGTGACTGACGGTGCTCGCGACGAAGTCATCCCGATGTCCAGAAGTTCAAGCCGACTGCGCTTCGGCTTTCAAAAGCGTACGTGCCTCTGCCCTCCGCCTTCCCACTTTGGATTCTAGTCATTGACCCGATTATCGTAGGATTCGGCACCGTGGCCCCGATTGGAGTAAGTTGGTTCTGAGTCGACGATGCCCCTCGTACGGAGCGTAAATGCTGAGTCGTATGCCCAGGTGGAAGCGTCATCTCCAACAACACCAGTAAGTCAATTGGCTTCCAAGCTGCGCCGTGATGTCTTGTTAACCATCCTGATCGGTTAGTTCTCTGCCATGAACGTCTGAGCATTGTTGGTGTTGGTAAGTCCCTGCCCCTTGCACCCTCCTGTTCCGTCTCCTAACCGGTTTGTGCAGAGTCTGGAGCTCAGCCCTTGACCAACGCCGATGATACCATCATTCTCGCTGTCAACGGTGAGATCTACAACCATCGTTCGATCCGAAAGAACCTCCACGGAAAGTATCACTTCAAGACCACTTCCGACTGCGAGGTTATCATCCCCCTGGTAAGACCCTCCCTCAATCTAAGTGACTCACCATCTGCGCATAGCGACAAGGAGCTCACAACTATCCCTTACAGTACACCCAGTACGACATCGACGCCCCCAACCACCTCGATGGCATGTTCTCGTTTGTCTTGTACGACAAGAAGCAGGACCGCACTATCGCCGCTCGCGACCCCATCGGCATCACCACCTTCTACCAGGGTTGGTCCTCCAAGGAGCCCGGCACCGTCTACTTCGCCTCGGAGCTCAAGTCTCTACACCCTGTTTGCGACAAGATCGAGGCCTTCCCTCCCGGCCATGTCTTCGACTCCAAGACCGGCAAGACCACCCGCTACTTCAACCCCTCGTGGTGGGACGCTGCCAAGGTGCCCCAGACCCCCGTCGACTACAAGGTCCTCCGACAAGCCCTGGAGAAGGCCGTCCGCAAGCGCCTCATGGCCGAAGTCCCCTACGGTGTTCTTCTCTCCGGTGGCTTGGACTCCAGCTTGGTCGCCTCCATTGCCCAACGTGAGATGTTGAGGCTGCGACAGCAGGCCACGGACAACGACGCCACTGCTGAGCTGGCTAGCAACCCCGATACTGGTGAGGGTCTCGTTGGTATCGACCCCGATGATGACCATCTCGATACTGTCACCTACCTTCCCCAGCTCAACTCCTTCTCCATTGGCCTGCCCGGATCCCCCGATAACAAGGCTGCCCTCGAGGTCGCCAAGTTCCTCGGCACCCGTCATCACGTCATGACTTTCACTATCGAGGATGGTCTCAACGCTCTTTCGGACGTCATATACCACCTGGAGACCTACGATGTCACCACTATCCGAGCCTCGACTCCCATGTACCTGCTGTCCCGCAAGATCAAGGCCATGGGTATCAAGATGGTACTCAGTGGTGAGGGCAGCGACGAGATCTTTGGTGGCTACCTCTACTTCCATGCTGCTCCCAACAAGGAGGAGCTCCACAAGGAAACTGTCGCCCGTGTCAAGAACCTGCACTATGCCGACTGTCTGCGAGCCAACAAGTCGACCTCTGCCTGGGGCCTCGAGGCTCGTGTGCCGTTCCTGGACAAGGAGGTAAGTCGAGGAACGAGAGAGTACTGAGTGGAATTGGGCTAATGAGACATGACAGTTCCTTGAGACCTCCATGAACGTTGACCCCGCCGACAAGATGATCACCAAGGACAGGATGGAGAAGTACATTATCCGCAAGGCCTTTGACACGACCGACGAGCCCGACGAGAAGCCTTATCTTCCCGATGCGATCCTTTGGAGACAGAAGGAGCAGTTCTCTGACGGTGTCGGCTACGGATGGATTGATTCGCTCAAGGACAACGCTGAGCTCCAGGTCACAGACGAGATGATGAAGAACCCAAAGCCGGAGTGGGGTGACGACGTTCCCGATACTAAGGAGGCGTACGTATTCTGTCCCGCAACGGTGGACGATGGGAGATTGACTGACGATTGGATGATAGGTACTGGTACCGCTGCATGTTCGACGAGCACTTTCCCTCGACTTGCGCCGGAACCGTCCAGCGCTGGGCCCCGACGTGGTCCCAGCAGTCGGACCCTAGTGGCCGGTAAGATTCGTTCCTTTTCTTTTGAGGACAATGTCAAAGAGAAATTGAACGGCAGTGCTAACACCTAAAACACAGAGCCATCAAGACTCACAACGCGAAGTACGAGTCTGCGGTCTAAACGGATTGGCTTCCACAGAAATGTATCCCCCTGTATCTTACCTTGGTTACGTCCACCTACCTACGGGTTCAAAGAAAAGCATATCAGGAGCCACTTTCCTTGGATGAAGAAAAGAGGCGTCCTGGGGCAGTTGGTTCTTGGATGATGATGATGATGGAAAGAAAAGAAGAAGAAGAAATAGAAGAATACCGTATTTGAGTTTCTAGAATGACTATTCGCGGTTCGTGTTATAGCCTGATGCAGTTCTTCGAAGCAAGATAAATGTATTACGACCTCTAGGAAACCAATTAGATAAGACAACAACGAATCCGTGATGTACAAAAACTATTTGGAAGTGCAGTGGATTTGAGCTGGTCATGTGCCCGATCACATGGAACCGCACTTGGCTTTCTTTGTCGTATCTCGTCTTCTAAAAGTACGAACTATTTACCCACTCTAAAGCGCAAACTGCACCCCCACACTACACACTACACATAGCTAGTGTAATCCTTCGCTTCCTCCTTGAGATGACGGAGTCGGTGACGCCCGCCATTGCTCCCTATGCATGATGCATTTTCAATGCCTGTCTCTTCTAAACTTATTTCCACCGCTAACCTCTATCACTGACCTGCATAGGCGCCGCGACCGGCACTTTGCGACGCCGTGGGTAGCATTTGATGTCCGGGGACAGTTCGGCGAGCCATGATTGGGCATACCCCGTCCTAAGCGCCCGGGCCAAACACCCTCGCGTCCAACGTCGGCGATCGACGAGCCAATCCCATAGTCCTCAGCGAGGCCAATCTCTCGGCCACCCAACCTCCAATCTAGATCATCTTCACATCCCGTCTAATCCGTTTAGGGCAGCGCGCCTATCATGCATGGGCGCTTCGCTCCGTCACGATGCTCGCCGCTTGTCATTGGTCTCTCTCTGTCATGATTGTCATTTTTGGAACTGCAGTTCCTGCCAAGCGGCAAGGAATGCATGCCGGAACTTGCTATATCTTTGCTGAGCATTCCCACGTAAAAAAACCATCATTGCAACAACCCAAGTCTTTTTTCTTTGACTATTCCTTTGGTTATTCTTTTTTCGGGTTCTTTCTTTGCCTCCTTGTCCAGCGTCTCTCCTTTTCCCTTTCGCCGAGGTGAACTTTTCTCATTCTCTATTCCCTGGGCTACTCTATTCCATTGCCTAATACCTACCTTTGACATCATGTCTACCACTGGCACCAAGACGGAAGTTTCGGCCTCCAACTTTGAGGTTGACTCCGAGGATCTCCGGCTAGACTCCAAGATTCACACGTATCGTCTCGTCGAAAATGCACGCCTAGGCCTGACTGCGCTGGCCTTGGTCGCGGGCATCACCGTTCTCGGTATCTCGGCTGACTCCATGGCCGTCTATCATGCTACACACGTTCCCGACGATTTCCTGCTGCCCTTGTGGCCATATAACATGGATTTTCGCCCAACCGTGGCTCTGGTGGCTGGAAGTGCTATTGTCATTGTGGCCAATGTCGTTTCACTCCTTGCCAGCAAGATCCAAATTGTAAGACTCAAGCCTTTCTTTCCTTTACTAGATTTGATACTAACGAACTCTTCCTAGGTCCGAAGCCGCCTCGGCGTCCACGTGGCGCTATCCTTAGCCACGCCTGTCATCGCTCTCATCGCTGCCATCATTGCTATGGCCTTCTTCTACGCCATAAACACGTCAACCACGGCCGATTCTTTCCAGAGCTGGACATGTCGGTGGAAGGACGTGACCATGATGACACAGCCTCACTTTGGAACCCTGTGCAAGCAAAGTAAGGCCGGCCTGGGTCTGTCTGTGTTTCTGGTGCCTCTAGAGGTCATCATTCTAGGGTTGGCGGGATGCCAGACTACCCTTCAGAGACAACTTGACCAGGCCTCGAGTGGGCCCGAACGCAAGACGGGAAGCCCAACAATGTCTTAGAAGTAGGGGGAAAACGGGACTTAATGACCCCAATCGAGGTTATCTTTGCTTGAGAGGGTACTGCTACTTGTAGAAACCTCGACGTTGTGTCCTCGTAACCCGAGTGTGGGCGACGAGGAATTTAGTGGGACAAGGCTCAAGGGACGTAATGATGCTGTGGCCGAGACTCTTCGGCCATTTTCTTTTATCTTATTAGATGTGAAGATGACCGGGCGTCTTTCTGTTTTTTGTTCAAGCTGCAGTACCTGAGCTTATGGGAATTCGACGAGTTATGCTTTGATTGTGTACTTAATTGAAATTCATTGTGTGTCTTGCTTACTGTGCCGGGCTGATAATAGTGCACTATGAACGGAGTTTGGTATATGGCCTGACAACGCCCAAAAAACCCCAGTATTTGATAATGAGCAATACTGTTATCACAACTACATCCAACGGTGTCTAAAGCCCCAGTGCCTGAACTAAAGTTGTAAGATTCAAGGTCATAAATAAGCTTGATATGTCTAAAGCCTTAATGATCAAGGTCTCAGCGCCTTGATATTAGTACACCCAAGAGTTGTGATACTGGCAATGTAGTTGTGCCCTGACCTGCTAACAGTAGATATCTATATTTCTCAGAGAACTTGGTTGACAATCGATGCAGGTCACCTCTGCGTGTATACACAGTGGCAATCCAGCCGAATTGAAAGAGCGGGAGGCCCAATAAACACGGGTACCCTGATCGGGAAGATACTGACGTGAGTAAGAACACTTGGCGCGGAAAGTTGACGTCGGATATATAGAGTCTCGGGCACGTTTGTTTCGCATTAAAATGACGGCTACACGGAGACCCACCTTGTTGTGATAGCGGGTACGACTTGCATGACGACGAGTGTCACAGAGTCAAGGGGCTATGGGAACGGGAGGACGTGTCGAGTTGTAACACGGGAGAGAGAAACACGGTAACATAGTAATGCTTGCTTTCCTGCTTGCTTGCTTAGCTCATTCGTTTTTCTTTCTCGGTTTTTCTTCTTCCGCGTGTTTCGTAAACTGCATTCCCACAAATACGGACGGTCAGCATACGGCCGGATATCTTACCGCAAGAAGCACCCCGAGGGTAAGCATGCTATGTTTGTCACTTCCCTACATATTCATGGCGGTCCTTCCCTTGTGCTTGCCTGTGACCATCCCGAATTTGGACCTTTCTAAATCCCTAACAATGGAAGCTTCCGCCGTAAGGTACCCTAGACAGGCAGGTGCTGAGACTTCTTCTTGCGGGTGCTTTCTAGGATTGTGATGCCATTTCAATTGACATTGATTCATGGACGCACTACCACGTTACTTTGCCACTGCTATCTCATTGGCGGCGTTATTGATTGGTATTTCAAATGCCCGCTCTGAGTTTCATTTCACTCTCAGATGGGCTCAACCGACAGCACATACATAAGACCTCTCGCACTCTATCAGATAGTTGATCATGGAAGCCTCCGACTCACAAGAACCCTTCCTGGGACCATCTGAAGAATTGTCTCGACCTCCAGTACCCTCGAAATTGACTTCACCCGACCGAAAAGTCATGCCTAGAATGAACAAGCCGAGCCTCGAACCCGTCATGGAAGGCGATCAGAAGCTGCTGAGAGACATCCGAAATCCGCTGCCCGGAGACGTGACAAAAGTAGCGAGGAAGAAGTCGCGTCCAGAGCTCGCAAAGAAGCGGAGCCTCTATTTCGAGGAGGCATTCGGGTCCAAGGAAAAGGATGTCCTCGGGGATATGGTGCGGGACGAGGCCATCGTCTTGGCCGAGATCAAGACAAACGTTGTGGTATGTAACTTCCCGTTCGAAGCAATACTCGCGGTCTCGCGCTCCCAAATACACCATCCTGACAAAAGAAACACCAGGTCCATGACGAATTTACCTTTGTCAAAGAGCTCTCGCAGCATCTGGCAGTCAGATATCACCGTCCACTGAGCTCAATTGTGGTGACACTGAGACACAGCGCGTGTATCTTCTTTGGCGGCTGTTGCGACCCAGCATACATCTTGACCGTCGAGGCCCTTTCAAACCTGGTCCAGCCGGCCACGAACAAACGCAACGTCGTCCTTCTTCAGCAGCACATGGAGCAGGCACTTGGAGTACCTGCCGCGCGGGGTTATGTTCGGTTCGTCCCTATACTGGACGAGTGCTCTGGGTGGAAAGGGAAGACGGTGGCGGGTGTGATCGCGGACGCGGCGGGACACGCACGAGTTGGGATGGAGAACCAAGCTCGGAAGTCAAAGACGGCTAAGGTTTGTATCTCACAAGACACCAGAGGAGACTGTTCCACCGCTAACGAGTTGAATATAGGACCCTCCTAGTGAGAAGTCGACATCTCCCAGGGCCAAGTCGGCGTCGCCCGCGAAAAGTCCTTCGACCGTAGAGGCGAAGACCTCCAACGACGGGGCTCCCGTGCGAGACATATCACCAACCCATGAAGCCGACAAAGACACGGGCCCCCAGAGCGCATCAAGCAAAGTGCTCGAACCAAAGGCGCTAAAGCGTAGGAAGAGCTTCATACAAACGCTGTTCACTAGAGCGTCTTTTCGCGCAGGGGATACCGGGGGGACGCGTACATAGGGGCAACTTGAGTGAGAAGGGGAAACGAGAGAATTTTCCCTGGCCAAAGATCTGGGTTTCTGGTGATTTTATCGCGAGGATCGTCAAGGATGAGGTCGAAATCGATTTAATTTGATTTGGGTTAGGGTTTGCTTCGTCCATAGCAGGGACGACGACATCCAACTTGTAGCATGATTCGCTATTTTCCCAACAAGTTACGGACCTGTACATGAGACAAGAGAATATATCCACGACAATAAATAAATAAAAAGTGGAATTGATTGCGTCCTAATCTTCTAAAAGGTCGACCCTGATATCTATGAGGGATAGTCTTGAATATTAGTCGGGTTAATACTGAAGATACTGGAAGACTAACTCCATTAGGTCCCGTGACCCGGTCCGTCGTTGGTACTAGCGGCCACCGCTGGGCTGTTGCGGGTTATAGGGGCGGGGTACGGATGACGGGCAGCTGGAGCTCTGTAGTTTCCCCTCACAGGGCCCTGTAGGGGATCCGTGCCACGATGCGACAGCGCCGTCCTGAGCATCAAATCACAATACTTGATCCCTCTGTCCTCCCACATCCCACATCCACACATTCTCGACGACGGCGACTGGCTTGGCTCAGCTCTGCAAGCAAGCTCACAAAGGAGAAGGGAATACGTTACGTCTCGACGACGGTTGCTCCCTTGCTGAGCGAGCGTGGACGACCATTGGACACATGCGTAGCCGCCTCTGTCCAGCCATCTCATCCAGCTCTTTGTCGACTCGCTGAAGCAATCTCGTTTAGCCATCGCCGCCAGCCAAGCAAAAGAACCTGTCAGCCTGCCTTGGCGATTGGCGCCAGCTTGATGAGACTTGGAAATCAGTGCCCTTGATACAGAACGCGCGCACCGCTCAGCCCTGCCTATCACTCCTCCGCCCCTAGCCAACCACGTTACCAACTGGTGCTGGGTGGACTTGACAGAGCGATGGAGGTAAGAACCACAGCATTTGCTCTTTGTTTTTCTGCGTTTTCTGTTATTTGTTCTTGTCTTCCTTGTCCCCTCCCCCCCTCATTCGTCTTCCCAGCCATGACGACTCAATTCAGCCTGGGCCGCTTGAAGTGGGTGGGTGCAGTTGCGATGCAGTTGGTCTCGAGTGACACCACCACCGGAGCGAGAGGCATCATAAGCCTTGAACATGCCACGGAGAGCGGCAGCGACGGAGGTTGCGAGAGTTCCAGGATCCCCGGTGGGCCGTGCCGGGTGTACCACCATCCATCCCGGTAGCCTCGCCCTTTGCCCTGCCAATTGCTCGCTTCTCAGCCGCCACCTCCAGCCCTCAACACTCGCTATCCCGTGTGTGTCGTTACTCCGACTTGGAATGAAGCCGCTCACGGCGGACCGCCGGGCTGTGGCGGAGGCCATGACCTGGCGATTTGACTCACAAGTGGATGTCACTGAGGGGACAGGCTGAGTTGGGCTGCGGTGCCGATGAGTCTGTGTTACCCTGAGAGCGAGAGACCAAGACGGAGAGAAATTTGGCTTTGTTATATTTGGTTTCGTGGCCCCAGGCCGATGGCCCATGTTCCCAGACTCTCCCAGGCTTGCCATCTCGAAGCCCAATATCTCAAAGCCCAAGCAGAACGGACCACTCTGGCTACGTCAGCGACAGCATCAGCAAAGGCAACATCAGCCTGCGCTCTGCAAACTTGGGACTCCAGCGCCTAACTTACCACCACCCTACTCAGAGGCCTTGCCAGATCGACTGGACTCAAGAGGTGACACGCCTAGTCGCCGGAGAGTGGATGGTCGTCAATGACCTGGGAGCACTCTAACTATTGAAGAGGGCAGATAAAAAACTGTATATCCTGAGTTGGATGGTATGGAATGAGATGAGATGGCAGCACATCCCAGACGCTCGTGTCTAGCCTGGACCAGTGTACAGACTATCGGGCAAAATACTCGACTCCTTGCTCTATTCTAGTGAGCTGAGCAGAGAGTGAGAGCTGCGACCTGTCACTGCTCCCCTTTCAACATCAAATCACCCCTAGATCGAACTCCCCATCACCGAAGAAGAACACCAACCCCACACACAGAGTCACACTGCACCTTCATAACTACTCCCTTAACTACCTCTACACACAAAACCTTATCCTTTCCCCCTGACACAGTACCATGTCTCTCAGCCCCCCTGTTCAGGGCCTCCTCGTGCCCTCTCTGGACGAAGAGGAAGACTCGTCCTCCCAGATTCTCCCTGGGAAAATGAGTCCAGCCAAGCTAAATCTTCAACGTCTCTATGAACAGTCCCTCAGAGGAGCCCCGAAGAAAGACGCGCCCGAAGCCGCACCTGCTGATGCCGCCACCGCCGGCCTTGCCGTCAAGGGCAAGCCTCGGCTACTACTGATGGGCCAACGACGGTACGTGAGCCCTCTCGAGGGCGGCGACAAATAGCTCACATTGTGTTTCAGGAGCGGAAAGTCGTCCATCTCAAGCGTGGTCTTCCACAAGCTACCGCCCAACGAGACCCTCTTCCTCGAGTCGACAGCTCGCATCCAGAAGGATTCCATGGCGTTAGTACCCCCTTCTTAAGTCAAACCCCCCTATGCGTGCTGACATGTTGGTCTGTAGGTCCTTTATGGACTTCCAGGTCTGGGACTTTCCGGGCCAGATCGACATCTTCGAGAATCCCGGTTTCGATATGGAGGCCATCTTTGGTGAAATCGGCGCTCTCATTTGGGTCATTGATGCACAGGATGACTACCTCGAGGCCGTCATGCGCCTCAACACCACCATTCTCACCCTCCAACGTTCCTACCCCAACATCAATATAGAGGTCTTCATCCATAAAGTTGACGGTCTATCGGACGACTACAAACTCGACATCCAGCGGGACATCACCATCCGCATCCAGGACGAGCTTTCAGACCACGGGTTTGAGAACGCCCCAGTCACATTCCACCTCACCTCCATTTACAACCACTCAATCTTCGAGGCGTTCTCGAAGGTGATCCAGAAGCTTATCCCTCGCCTTGGCACCCTGGAGTCTATGCTCACCAATCTTTGCCGTACATGTCGCTTCGAAAAAGCCTATCTCTTCGACGTCCTCTCCAAGATCTACATCGCCACCGACAGTGCGACCGCCGACATGGCCAGCTACGAGATCTGCAGCGACTACATCGACGTCATCATCGATATCACGGAGGTCTACGGTACCTGGCAGCGCAGCGACGACGGTCGCCGCCGCCTCGAGGGCGAGCCATGGAGTGCTCCGTTGGATGACCAGGTTGGCTGTCCGACAGCCGAGAGTTGCTTGGTTTTGCACGACAGTAATAAGCCCATCATGCTACGCGAGGTTGACCGCTATCTTGCCCTCGTCGCAATCATGAAGGAAGACTCGTACGACAGCATGCCCCTAGTCAACATGAATGTGGAGGCTGTTGTTGAGGGTCTGACTGAGTTCTTCAACATTACCAAGCCTCGGCAAGGGTGATGGAAATCGTCAAGGATTTCACTGCGTCTCCTTTATTTTATCTTTACCATGTACCAATATTTATATGAGCGAACCATCATGGCCTGTTTTCCGCCATGCTACCGCCTCCCTTTTGTCGTCAAGGCATTTCCTGGCTGTCCAGAACCCAACCAACTACTGGGAATGATGTACTTCAGGTTTACTCGCTTCCATAAAATCCATGATCTAACATTATTCAAGATACGGAATTCGGTAACGTGAATGTCCGCAGAGTAGTACAACTACTCTCCAACAAACAGATCCTCGCAGGGACCTCCCCCCTTACATCGCTCCTGTCATGGACTTCCATCCGTATCGGTCGTAGCTCTGGGTTCTCAGGGAATGAGTACACCGGGAAATCGTCTGCCGACACACGAGTCGCATCGCTGGGGTTGACCGGATCGTAGGGGCCATAGGCGAGCCTCTCAGGCTGTATGGAAACAGTGAGAGCTTTTGGAACGTCATCTAGAGACATGATTAGGATCGTAGTTGATGAGTAAGAGGGAGGGGACTTACCCTCTCCATTGGCAAGGACGATGAGCGTTTCATCGTCGAGGAATTTGAAATCGATGAGAGTCTGATTGCCAAGGTCGATGCAACAGGATGTCGGCGGCAAGTTGTTACTGATGCCATTGACAATTTCGATGCCGGCGGAAAAGATGTGGACTAGGCTCCGTTAGTATTTCGACATAGAAAGAAGTCATGGGTCGTTGGGAGATAGCGACCTTGGTTCTTAGTCTCCTTGGACGTCAATGCAGTCACCATCTTCATGTCCTGTGTGCGACGTAAGCATGCTACGCAGCAAATCGGATACTGGATACATACACTGCTATTCGTTCTGCACATTCTCATGTCCATTCTGGTGATTGGATGGCCAACCGAGAGCCTGATGGGCTTACCAAACCGGACGCTCCGCTTCTTAGCCTCTGCAATGCCTTTGAAGATCCGATTGCACCAAGTGGTTCCGTAGTTGACTAGGAAGTCGACGTGTGGCAAGGCCTTCATGCATGGTTGGCCGGTTTCCTTTTTTTTCAGCTGTTTGTCGAGGACGTCCAACAGACTAGGACCGTCCTCTATATGCGCCCAGTCCGCACTGTAGTCGTCCTTTTCGATATCATCGAAGAAGGTCTTGAGGGGGCTCTCGGTGAGGTATCGTTCGATGTACGTGAGGACCTTGCTGTGGTCAATCGTTGCCTCCTTCTCAGTGAGTTCTTCAATCGCTGAGCTCGACGACGCAAGACGGTCGATCTGGAAGCGTAACCATGTCGAAAAGGCAGTGAAGTGCTCAAGCTCGTCCATGACGGCAATGAGAATTTTGTGACCGACGAGATTAAGACAGCTAATGATGTCCATGACACGGTTGATTTGCGTGACGGAGAAACCAATGTCATCTCGAGTGTCGTAGAATTGAGCGAGACCCCGAAGCCTGCTTAGTATGATTGAGCAGCGATCAAGGGCTGGTAGGAAGTTTTCGTGCACCAAGCTTCGGAGGTTCTCGAGCCCGGAGACGACAGCTTTATCCCAGCGTTTATGCCCCTACGGTGTATTGTTAGTACGCTTGCTTTTGTTTCATTTTGGAGAGGCTAGTCTGCGCACCCGTTCAGCAAGACTATCAACGAGCCATTCACGGACTGGTTCATAGGCATGTCCTGTAACAACAGTGTGATATAAAGCAGGGACTATCCCACGAGGACCGATCTCCATATTTTCAAGATCGCCTTCAACACTTCGAAGAAATCGGCTAGGGAGCTCGCGTGTGTTCTTCCACTCCACCTGCATGTGCAGTTGCGTCTGCTTGAGATACCTCAGCATCTTCTGTAGGGTTGTCAACTTGGATGCTAGGAGAGACAGGTTGATAGGCGAAGAAGATATAAACGGCAGATCCATGGGCACGATATGAACTTCCTCAGGTTCCTCGGCCTTCTCTGCAAGCAACAACGCGTGGGTTGAGACTTGAGGGTGCGAGGCATGGTGAACTAGCTGTGACACCATAGAAGCACCTAGTGTCGGACACGGGAAGCTACCGATGATGAATGAATCGTAGATGCTGAGCTGCAGCTTGCTGTCACTGGTCCCGATGATCATGACGTTAACTTGGTCGTAGTCCTCTGGCTTTGGGGGCTGGAATAGGAAGTCTATTCCCGTACGTAGGGTAAACACCATCGTATCTTCTCTAATATTGAGTCAGCACAAGCGAACATGCCCACTCGAGGTTTGATGCATACCCTGCGCCAGCACTTCCGCTCGGGAGGGGGCTGATCTTGGGCAATGCGGTATCAACCTCCAGAAAGGTGAGCTCCCGCGGCAGGTCCATGGGAATATCATCGCCGCCGTGGCCCATTTCCTTGGATGTGCCGCCCTTGAGAGCCTGGGCAACGACATTGGTGCCCTTGTTAGCGATGTTATTGCTTGCCCAGCCGATGTGCGTGATCTTGGCCTCTGACGATTCGCACACTGGGATGTGGTGAGCGGCCTTGTTGTTCTCCAGGCCCATCAGCCGCACGAAGCCATCGCTCCATCCCACGGCGAGGAACTGCCCTGTACCGCGTAGAACGACTCAGATACTGAATGCGAGCGCTCAAGAGGTAAGTGGACGAGAACTCACCGTCAGGCTTCCACGTAACAGTCTGCGCCTCGGGTGCCTTCTGGCCGGGCGCACCGACCTGGTGAATCTTGGAAACCACCTGTCTAGGAGGCCGGCAAATGAAGAGATTCTTCCCAGCGCTGTCCCATGTCGCCGAGAGATCTAGCGTTGGACAGCTCACAGGGTATCCATTGGGGGCTTTGTCCTCGTACTCCGTCTCGCTGAAGAGCGCGAGTTGTTTTCCCTCAGCCATGGCTTTGTTTTATCCTCTCAATCCCGAAATTGAGTCAGATACTTCGCCTGCGCGACCATTGTCGTGGATTATTTGAACAATTCTGTACTTTCTTGGGTTGGCGAGTGTTGTGGGTAGATTCAGGTTAGAAGAAGCTACGATTTGTTGATGTTGGGCTTCTGCGAATGTACAGTGCAGTATCCACACATTCGTCACTGTGCAAGTATCGCTAGCTACGCTGGCTTACAAGAGCAACAGACGCATCGGAGAGAATGCATGATGGAAAAGTCACAAAATAGAGAAACGATCGTAAATTGCTCTCATCCCCCCCCAGCCCCCCCCCCCCCCAAAAAAAAACAAAAAACCACGTTCTTGTTCCATATTTGCATTGCGCCATTAGGTTCTAAGCCCCAGACACTCCTGATGCCTACACTTTCACGACAAAGGCCGCCAACTTATTCATAGACCGACCGTTTTAGCTCCCAAACTGGACTACATCCCAAATACGACCGGCTTTTTAGGCTCCATCTACTCAATCAAAAAGTTGTCTGCGTGAGACTTGACCTCCTTGGAGAAAGTCACCTCCTCATCCTCCTCTAGGAGCGACGCGGAAAGAATCTAGGTCATAGTTAGCAGATGTCCGTTTAGCTAGGAGGGATATACGTACGTCAACATCCATGAACGGAGCCGCCTTGTTGAACCTCACGGTCATGGGGAAGAAATCGTTCTCATCACTAGACTCTGCCTCGAATTCAAAAGAGCCGCTGGGGCTCTCCTCATCCACGTTGCCAATGGTCCACTCAACGGCGTCGCCGGACACTTCATAGGTGGCGTCGAAGCTTGATACAACGGGCTCACTGCCAGAGTAGGGGATGACGACACTGACGTCCTTCAGAGCATCACCACCGGTCAACTCATACTCCACAGTCATGTTGTACTTGTCGCCCTCCTTGTTGATCCAGACAGTAAAGGTGATGGGGCACGCGCTAGTGTCATCGGCCTTGGGAGAGGCCCTCCATCGCAAAACTCCAACCGCGTTGTTAACAGGGAATCCTCGGGCAGTGTTGCTCATCTGAATGGTCTTCGAGCTGTTAAAGAGGTTGCGGTCGACATTGGGGTGGGTGCGGAACTGGGCTCCATGGGAGGCGACAGCGTGGAGGTTAAGCTTCAGCTTGGTCAAGCTGGGATCGGAGATGCGAAGAGTAAGGTCACCAGTGATGGCTAGCGAGTTGACAGCGCCTTCACGAGACAGCTTGGCCGCGATCGTTTCCGAGATGGTGATGTGAATAGCGTCACGATCCAGCGTGGAGGAGATGCGAGGCTCGGCGGGCTCGGCGTGGTGGATAGGGGTCGGGGCGATGAGAGGGGAATCATCAATCTCACCGCCCATGTCGCCTCGTACTCGCTCGAACATATCGGTGGTCTTGGACTTCTTTCCCAGCTGCATGCCCTTGGCCTTGGGGGCAGAGGGCCTAAATCGTATTAGTCGCCTTCTTATGTGTAGGCAAGGGTATAGTCTGCTTACTTGTTGAAGGACTTGTTCTTCTCAGCCTCATAGGAGTCATATGTATCGGCGGCGCTCGTTCGCGAAGGGGGAGTGTATGTGGGATAGGTGGGGGTCCGCGGCATGCCACCAGGGCGACCGCCGCTTCGGGCGGCGTCCTTGCGCTGCATCTCGAGTTGCTTTGCCTTTCGTTTCCGCTCCTCGGTTGCCTCCAATTCCTTGTTCTAGGTGGTTGTAAGTATCGATGGAGGTGCAAAGAGGTCCTAGGAGGGCCAGGTGTGCTTACCCGGGCGATGATCTCCTGAATGCGCTCCTCGTGGCTTTCCATCTCGAGGAAGGTCTTGATCTGACTGATGGTCAGGTTCTCTCGGTAGCCGAGGGTGACGAGCTCGTCGAAGGCGCTGAGAAGCTCGTAGGCATTCTTGACGATTTCCCGCTCGTCGAGGGTCTTGCATGTGCTGGTGACGACCTGGGCAAACAGGTGCAGTGAGTCGATGTCCTGGAGGATATTGGACTGTCGGTTGGTGATGAGGACCATGTAGAGCTCGTCGAGGGGCTGGTATACGAAGCGGACATTGTCCTGCTCGACGGTGGTGTGCTGGGTGCCGCTGTCGGCGAGCTTGGGGAATGAAGCCAGGAGAGCCTCTATGCGCGATCGTGGCATCTCCCGGAACTGCCTGGAGAGGACAGCTTTCCCTCCGCGGGTGCAAATCGAAGCCGCGAGGACGACCTAGAGCACGTCAGTAGGGGGGACGGGAGACGGTGAGTTCGAGGGGGTTGCGCACCATCTTGGCAGGCTGGATCGAGGAGATTCGGTGTTGAGCGAGAGAAGTCGAGATGTTGCGTTGGCGGGTTCAAGCGTCGGTCGTCGGTCTCCTAGAGCTGGGCGGGCCAATATTCCAGTGGAGGTGTGCGAGGCGGGACTGAGCTGGCTACAGTGGCTACCGTGGCTCGTGGCTTCAGGGAGCGTGGCTAGTGGCTCAGGGAGCATCCGTGGCTCAGTATTTGTCGTCGCTCTATCACAGCGCTAGTCCTTTTGTGGCAAGCGGCAGCCTGCCTTCAGCCTCCTGGATCCGCGGTGGGCATGAGCACTCCATGTACCTGCCTAAGGTACTAATTATCGACGACAGGAATCTAAGGCCCTGCAACCTTCACAGCTTCCATCCTCCAACTACGTTCATTCCGACTTTGCCGCCGCCTACAATACTGCCTTTTCAGAAGGTCGCGTCCAACACTCCTCGTGGATCTATTTTCTTGCCCAAGGGACACCCGGGAACAAATGTCGCAAACCGTTCTGATTTCCTCCCCATTCACGACCCAGGTCCATCGGCAAGACTTTGATTAGCTCTGCGCGTTGACAACGACTGTTTCCGACAACCAAGCTTCAGTATAAAAGGCGCCCGTCTCTACTGCAATCGACTGTCGAGAAGCTGCCCTATCACCGCGAATATCTGTGAAGACCAGCTCTCAGCTGTAGCCCTCCTACGACAGACGAAGCTTCGACCTCGACCCCTCCCAGGTCATCGAGACATGGCGGAAATTGAAATGGAGGTTGATATGACGAAGCCACTGAATCAGGATGCCCATCTCGATGATGACTTCATCGACTTTGACACCGACATGGCCGATCAACCTGAGCTAGTATCACTGCACAGCGCGGGCACCCAGAAGCTTCCTGAAGCTATCGTCAACCCAGAGGATGATGCTCATACGGCTGGAAACATCGATTACCCCGAGGAAACTGAGGCAGATACAGTTATTCGCGAAGAAGCGGAATTTGGTGATGTCGAAGCCTTGACAAACGACATGGATGTAACGGGCAACGACACAAACTACACAGCAGCCCCTGGTTCCCTTGACAGTAAAGATGGTGTTGTATCATTACCCCAGCAATCGGAAGAGGACGACGGATATGTGGAAATCCCGGACGCGGATGAGAATGTCAACAACTCTCTCAACGAGGCACACGCGTCGGATCATGAGATTGACTACGAGCTTGGGGAACAGGCAGAAGAGCACGAGCCACATGGAGATCTGGAGCTAGATGAGGAAACTCCAGCAGTTCCAAGCACGGAGGCTGCAGTCGAAAACACCGTCGAAGACAATGTTCTTCAACCTGTGCGAGACGTCGTCACTGAGGGTCTAGAGGGTGGACATGATGACCACGGCGGTTATGAGGATCATAAAGAACAAGCGGAAGAAGATGAAATCACCTATGACGATGGCGAAGTTCGTGAGCCCGAGCTGTCTTCTGCCCAAGATAACGAAACAGTCCATCGCGATGACGAGGACGTCTCCAAGGACGAGCGTGACAATGAGGTCCAGACAAACGATGAAGGCGTGGATGGCGAAGATGCGCGTTTTCATGAACAGTCGGAAAAACAAGGGACACAAGACGGAGACTTTGATGTTGAATATGGAGCATTTGATGTGGAGTCTGAAGCTCACGGCGAAGTTGCGAATGTCTCCGTGGTTCACTTCCAAGAACAGCCGGAAAACCAAACGATACAACATGGAGACATTGAGGAGTACGGTGCATTTGATGTGGACTCTGAACAGCAGGAACTATCGGTTTCTGGCCATAACTCAGTCGCGGTTTCTGAAACCGAGTTCCCTGCGATCACGGTACAGTATAAAGGAGACGACTTTCCTTTCTTCTCAAATGCCTCTGACGGTTTTTTTACCGAGACCTCCATCCTTGACGAGACTATGGAGAAGTTGCTTTCAGGGTTTCGAGATGAATTAGCAAATGAGATTGCCCATGAAGAAGAGTTAGTCTTTCAAGTCGACGAACTCGGACTTGAATTTGCGGAGGTAAGAAATTCCTTCCTCAAGACAACTTGTTTTCCTGTACTAAATGTCTTGCAGTCATGCTTGCGGGATTCTCTATCTAGTGTCACGCTGCGTCAGATTCTTGAAATCTTCGACTTACTGGTCAAGAACCAGGATCCGGATAGCTCTCGGACACTGTACACATACCTCTTCACCAGACCCTGCGCAAGCAAACGACTGGAGTCTCTAATCGAGAGCGCAACGGCGGGCAAAGGCCTCGACGAGGTCATCCACCTTTTTGAATCTCCTGTGCGGGTTGCCGCTAGCGTGCTTGAAACCAACACTGCTGATGGGCATGATGAGCGACTTGATGATTTCGACAGTCCTGCAGACGAGGCCGATGAGATCGGCAAAGAGGACATGGAAGACGAAATCAATTACGCAGAAGATGGCGTTGACCTGAACGCGTCTATTTCGGACAATAACCAAGACGCCAACGAAGACGAGCAAGACGTGAACGACGATGAGCAAAACGCCAATGAAGGTGATCAGGGTACTGCAGGTGACGATTACACTGAGGGTCATACTATTGAGCCAGCCTCCGAGGACGTGATCGGAGCAGACGACCAAGTATCTGGTGTTGCCGCAATCGAGGAGCCAGTCAAAACAAATGGTAATCCCGCCACCCACCCTCCTAGCCCTTTTTCTACTTGTTGTCACCCACATTTCTGGTTCTGCATCACCTGCGGGGCAGGATACGTTGAAGAGCACCACCGAGGAGAAGACGGATTCCGACAAGTTCTCCACTCTCGATGCCTTGAGCGTACAGATGTCAAGAGGGAGAGGCCATTGCTTGGCCAGGCCCTCCGAAAGCATACTCGCTCACTCTCCGACTTCAGTATCACATTTTCTACACCAGAAGCTGACAATGCCTTTTTAGCTCATGACGAAAGCGAATCTAACCCGTTGATAAACTTGGAGCTCGATGATGGTGCGAAAGTAGACGATGAGGTGGATCTCGAGGTCGGCGGTGATACCGATGAGCAGAACCCTATCGATCTGGATGTAGGAAACCTGGGTACAACGAATACGAGTACGACAACGACATTGAAAGACGAAGGTGATGCGGGCTCCATAATCGTCGACGCTGATACCGATGCGGCTGCGACTATTCTACCCGACAAAATTGAAGAGGCTGGCGAAGACGATGTTGGGGAGATTGATTGGAGAGATGAGTCTGAGGCAGTTGAGATTCCAAGTACACCTTCTGCGGCTGGCAAGCGAGCCCGGGGAGATGATGAAGTCGATGCGGAAGATGAACAAGGTACGCGCTAAGAACCGAACTGATTTGAGAAAGTCCTTGCTAACGGCACCTAGACGTCAAGCGCCGTCGACCCTGAGCCACAGATCTTCACACTAACTTTCCCGACCTAAATTCCGTGGCTCAGCTCAAGCCGGCCAAGAGGGAAAACATGAGGCTTTTGCTAGAATAGCAGGGGCCCATGACCGTACCCCAACATCATTTCCTCCCCCAACCCGACCCCTTTCCGAATTCAGCATGGTACCTGTTCTGGTGGTAAGAAATGCCATGCAACCCAATAGGATTTGGTGCTCTCTGGCACGACATGCGTTATCCTATTTTATGGCTGCAGTGGCCAAACCCAGATCAAGGTAGGTTTAAGTTGAGCGACGAACTAACTTGACAGGCTTGTTTGATATGACGCAACCACTCCAGTATATTGTCGATTGGCACGAGTAGCCTTTGGTTACTACCTTCTCGATTCTTTTTGATTGTTCTTCATTGATACTACTTTCGTCGATACCCGTTTACGCTTCAGATAAGCAGTGCAGCACGACAACGCTGGCCGGTACGAGATGCTGGGGGAGTTGGCTTTGTATGATATGTGGATTTCCAGGGGGGATAGGACGTTGGATGGCTTAGAGCGCAAGCACCCCTGAACTGGTAGACAAGCGATGTTTGCCCGATCTGCAACACTACATAGTCAACGCAAGGACCCTTGGATGGAAGAAGGTAAAGCAAAAGCTAGCCTCGATCTTTCAGAAGCTTAGCTGTTTGATAGGGAATCATTGTCATAGAAGATGTTAGTTGCGCCTTTGGCCTCCCTCTTGGTAGTTGACCATGGTTGGGGTGCGAGGCTACCAAGTATTGCCTATGCAGAGCCACGGTAGAGTGGCTTGAGGTCTGGGAGGTTTCCGCTGTTGCCAGAGTCTTGGGCCGAAATAATTGAGAAATTACTTTAACTGGCTCTATCTGGGTTCAGATGATTGTGACTCTTCTTGTCTGACCGTGATACCGCCAGAATGCCAGAACTATTATGCTCTCTTACCCCACTGCTTTAGTCCATTCTCCAGCGATTCTATCAAGGCCTTCGCCCTCCTGGCCTCATTGCCAAACCGTCCGTTTTCCGTGTCCTCGACGAAGCTTACTCTTTCAGTCCACCAGTCCACCCAGCTCTCAACCCTAGCACCCTCTTTAGCCCTGAGCAACCCGGCACTTACGTCGATCAAGTCGGGCCGCCACTTGTCATGCCAGAAGACGGTCGCGCCACAGGTTCCGCAGAATTCACGAAGGACGTCGGGGGACGACCGATAGCTCGTCAAGATGCCGGCGGGAAGGGTAGCAAAGTCAAGAGGAACAGTGATCTGGCGGACGCCTGGCTGAGAGACGTGGAAGAAGATGTTGGTTCGGGGTACGAATGTCCAGGTCTGTATCTCAAACCCAGAGGCGAGACGACATGAACGGCACGCACAGGTCCCGCCGAGATACTTGGTCCCGGCGGCGCGGATCCACCACTTCTCGTCTCCGGGATTCTGGGTGATGGCCTTGTCGGTCGAGCTGTACGCATAGATCAGATCGCTAAAGCCGGACCGAGGAAGGTAGCTCCCGGGATCAGGGCGAGTGATGTGGAATCGGACTCCTCCGCAGGCGCAGGAAGCCAGGAGAGGGTCTTCGGGTGGAGTGGTAGATTTACTATGGATATCACTATCGTCATCGTTGGAGTTGAGGAATTCCATCTTCTGGCCCTGGAATTCTGGAATCCACACGGCACTGCCCCCGTCTTTGGTATCGGAGACGTGGGCATGGTGTGCGTATCGCGTCACCCCAGGACTGTCCTCGGGGAGGCTCTCGGCAATGACACCGGTGGCCAGCTCCCATTCAGCACTCCTGCAGCGGAACACATGGCAGCCGCACGATGAGCAGAAGTACCGCGTCCACCCATCTGCGGTCTTGTGTTCTTTGATGCTTTGGGGGAGAGTTGGGGCTGCGATGGGATGATATGAGGCGCAAAGCAAGCCGGTGCTGTGGCGACAGGCGTCGCAGTGGCAGAGGGAGAGTGTCGGTGGAGCGGCATCTACATCTACACGGTCGGTAGGTCTCGAGCTGACGACCTGAGAGACGGAGCCGCAAAGGCAGGAGATTCGAAGAGATGAGGACGTCATGGATGCAAGTTGAGTAGTCAAAGCTGAGTGGTTGTGGGTATTGAGCTATGTGGAACCATGGAACTGTGAGACTACAATATGTAACTATCGTGAGAAATGCGGGGCTGTGCTATTCGCGTCATGTGCCAGTCTCAATACATCTGAACATCAGCAAGTTACATAGTATCAGGCGGCAATCAATTTCAGGGGTCGAAGCGGGCGGGACGAGGAAAGGTGAGAAACAGGGTTGTGCCAGTGACATCCTTGTCGGGGGTTCGTCACTGGAGCCCGCCCGAAACCCCGAGAGCCTCCACTGCGAGAGGGCGCCTGCGGTGGCTTGGCTAGGTACCGTCGAGGGTGGTCGTGGGGAATGGAGGAGAAAGACCACAGGGGTTTGTTGGTTGTCTGTTTTGCATGTCGTCGTGTCGTGTCATTCACTTCGGACTCTCACTCGTTGGTTTGAATGAATGGAGACAGGGGGGAAGACGGAGTCGAAGGGACAGTACGGACAGTACTACGTAGGAGGAGGAGGAGGAGGAGGAGGAGGAGGCACGGGGGCTAAAACCAACTACGCCAGGACGAGAGGTTCTACATAATTATTATGAACGTACTTAAGACCCAGCTCAGTAGATGTGGATACATGCATGGTACAAAATGAGGCTGCCTGATGGGATCTGATGTGGGATGGGTGGATGCATGTGATGACGGAGATAGAGAGGGAGGATTCTGGGCAACCTGCCATAGCCTTGGAATGTATCAACAATTCTCGGCGTAAAGCTTCTCCCAGCCTTGGCTTGCCCGGTTCTATCATTCCCGGAAGTAAGAACTTGTATGGCCAAACTCAATTCCATTTTGTTACTCGTTCAAACTCAGGTGTAATACTATGTACAGCTACGACTCCATTCACATCGGGTTCCAGAACTAAATCCATCGAGCACCACGACGGTCTAGCCCTATGTCAGATTCTAGACCGACAACCTGCATAACCACACATCAATTTTCTTCTTTCTTCTTCTTCTTTCTTCTTCATTGGGGCTGATATTAAAAGAGTTGCCACTGCTACCGCTCGATTTCTCACTGAAAGGAGGCTGCTGAATTCAGCTTCGGGGATAGGCGAGCCGCTGTGGGTGAGGATGGCTGACGCGGACTCACTACTGTACCTGCCTACTAAGGAACACGAGGACGTCTGCATGGAAGGAAAAGAAGGCGAGAAAAAAAGGGAAAAAGAAGAGAGGGTGTGGCGGTGCGGTTGCGGCAAGGGCGCCATGGTCTGTCCGACAAGACGGGCTCTTTACCTAAGTCAAAGGCAAGGGAGGCACCGTTGCAATGTACGCGTTACACCGTTCTCAAGATGAAGTCGATCTCTCTCTGAAAAGGAAGAAAAAAAAAAGGAAACAAACTTTACCTTGTCCAGCGCGTCTCGAGTAGTGTTTGTGTGTGTGTGTGTGTGTGTGTGTGTGTGGACGGGTATATGTGACGGGAAGTGACACTCCTGCGTCGGGCATCTGTCTCGTTTGTTCCCACCACCCATCAGAAACTGGCGGCACACAGCACAACACATTTATCGACTTTAGTGGTCCCGGGCGTTGCAGCAGCAGCAGATGTCGGCCACATTAGCTCAGGGGCGAAGACAACCCTTCCCTCCGATCAGGTACATCACTACTCAGTAGGTAGACGGGCAAGGAAGGACTCCCGTAGAACAAAGTACCGTTGCTTTTCTGAGTATCCCAACTCCCGTCGTGGCGGGCTTCTGGTTGTCTGCGAAGAGGTCCCGCGGCACTGCACGTCTCCCAATTGAGCTTCATAGGCAGCCGCATTCTGTTCTCCATCTGCACCCTGCTGGCTTGGGCTTAAGCTCAGGCTCCGGTCTCCTTGTTGACTGTACGAGCGTCTTCCACCACGTGAGGTTTTCTTTCTCTCAGCGTCGTCTACTAGGCACCTTGCGTCTGTGTTAGCCGGGTGCCTGATGATTCCATGCCCACCAAAATTGTCTGGGGGAGTCCTGCCAGGTACCTCCACTCCATTATCCAGCCCGGTCGAGCTCAGGACAGCCGCTAAGTTTCAGAGGGCAAACCCCCCTGCAGCCGCCTGGCCGTCCCTGGCGATGGGGGACCCGCTGCAGTGGAGCACACGGGCCCTCGTAGCGCCCTTCCAGGGCAGTTGGACCTGTGGGGCCATGGCAGCTGGCGGTACGAATTCAGCGTACGCAGGGAAGTGAGATGCGCTGAGGTGAGGTGTCCTTCCATTTTAACCCACTGAAAACTTGGCAGCGTGTCTTAGCGCAAAGGGGCGGGCACAGGCTTAGGGACACCTGGAGAGACGAACGAGGGCGAAAGGGAGCTCGGAATAAGCCCACCTCAGGTACCGCGCAGGGCCACCAGCCATCCGCTGTACGGAAGAGATACTTACATTACCTGAGTCCAGCCTCGCGTCTGCTGTCCGTCGACGTCCCAGTGGCCATCTCTCGCCTAACCTCTTCTTTTCCCTTGCCTGTCCTTTGTCCCTCAGGTGCCTGCGGATAAGAAGAAAAAAACCGGCCTGCCTCGTGTTTCTTCCTCCACGCGCCCACCCACAAACCCCCTGGTCCCTATCAAGTCACTAAGCCAGCATCCACCCGCCTCGAGTACATCAACTGTCGTATCCAGGTACCTAGCTAGCTGAGGTACCTACTACCCTCTTCGGCGACTGCACCTGCTGGGCCTCCTTCTGCTCACCAACGCCAACGACTACCACCCCATCCCCCGTCTCCCGTCCCAGCAAACACGCAGCATCCAGCCAAGCTGTCACTTTCGCATCGCATCGCATCGCACCGCGTCTGCTTTCCTGCTACGCTTTCCGCCCTCCCTCCTCCGACCCAGACGACCAGTTACGGCCACAACGACGACGACGACACGTCAATCCTTCTCTCGCTCGAACCCTGACGGCGCAAACCTCACCACCGTGCCTCTAGATATCGGCCCCCTCCACCGCGAACCGAGCCAAACCACCACCACCACCACCCCCGGCGCCATCGACGACCACAACGAGTGCCACGGCCTCTTGATGCATCGTTACTGAAGCCCGGAAACCCCATTTGCCGCTGTCTTCCCTCGCTCTCGGGTTCCGCCTCCGTCTACACCTTCGTCCTCTCTCCCTCAACCACCCACCTTCGTTGTTTCTTCAACCGGCTCTCGCCCGGTGCGAGCCCTCGCCAGCTCAGACTCGTGTCTCTGGCGCAAACCACCTCGGTTCGAACCGAACACAACCCGACGCGCAACCGCATCTTTTGTCGACCTTGTCCTGCAGAGGCGCCCTGTCGCTGGCTCGCAACCATTTTACAGCATGATTGAGGACAAGTATGTTGTGCCCTGCCCTATCACCTACGTCCCACTTGGAGAAGTCCTCGCGTCTAGACTCCTGTTTTAGACTCCTGCCCAGTCCAAATCCTCCATTCCTCAGCCACAGTCACTGACTTTCATCCTCAAGGTATATCGGCCTGGCGCTTGCCATGAGCTCAGCGCTCGCTATTGGTATGCTCTTCTAACTGATAGCTTAACTCGTATAGTTGCTGATGCTTTCTCTAGGAACCAGTTTTGTCATCACCAAGAAGGTCCGTTACCATTGCATCGACGAACGAGCAAGCCGACTCCCGATCAAGAATGGCAACGCGAGCCTCGTGCCTCGTGCCTCTCTCCGAACGCCATACTAACAATTACGCTTAGGGATTAATTCAAGCAGAGGAGCGACATGGCTTCGAGGGTGATGGATACGCATACCTGCGTAACCCCTTGTGGTGGGCTGGTATCGCCACCTGTGAGTATTGCACCTTTTTCACGACTAGGGCAACGCTGACATGACACTCAATTCAGTGGCTACAGGAGAAGTCTTCAACTTTGCCGCATACGCGTTCGCCCCCGCCATTCTCGTCACACCTCTCGGAGCCCTCAGTGTGCTCATCGGCGCCGTCCTAGGATCTTATTTCCTAAAGGAGGAGCTGGGAACACTAGGCAAACTCGGCAGTGCTATCTGCCTCATTGGCGCCGTCGTCATTGTGCTCCATGCCCCTCCAGACGAGGAGATCGAGACCATTGACCAGATCCTGCACTATGCCATCCAACCAGGTATGTATATGCTTTGATACATGGTCTAATGCTCCTAGCGCACTGATCTGACTCAAATCCAGGATTTCTACTTTATGCCATTGCCGTCGTCGCATTTGCACTCTTCATGATCTACAAGGTCGCCCCCATCCATGGCAGAAAGAACGCGCTCGTCTACCTCTCCATCTGCTCGACCGTGGGCTCCATCTCCGTCATGTCCGTTAAGGCTTTCGGAATCGCCCTTAAGCTCACATTCGCCGGTCACAATCAATTTAGCCACCCTTCAACCTACGTCTTCATGATCCTCACCACTGTCTGCATCCTTACTCAGATGAACTACTTCAACAAGGCTCTAGCCTGCTTCCCGACCAACATGTAAGTCACCACCACTCCGCTGCAATCAAGCCGTTACTCACAAGCAATCCCTAGCGTCAACCCCCTCTACTACGTTACCTTCACCACCGCCACCCTCTGCGCCTCCTTCATCCTCTTCAGCGGCTTCAACACGACCGATCCCGTCAACACTCTCTCCCTCATCTGTGGCTTCTTGATCACTTTCACGGGCGTCTATTTGCTGAACCTCTCCAGGGGCGATCCCCACGGGCACAGGCTGATTTCTGGCCGAGGAGGACCTGATGCCACTGGAACCGACATGGTGTCCGGTCTCCAGACTCGTCTGAGCATGCAGTCCAGACGCAGCGGCGATCCTTCACGACACAGCGTGAGCAGCATACTTGGCGACCGCGAGGGCCTGATCCACGCATATGACGAGGAGGAAGCGCACGGCTTTGCCCTCACCGACCTCGCCGATGACAGCGACGACGACATGCGCCGCTCTAATGGAGCCAATGGCAAGAAACACTACGAAAACGGAATCGAACTAGAGAACCGCAAGTCGGGGGGCGACAGGTAATGCACTTGGACAATAGAACTCCTTGATTGTGGGAGCAGAGCACACGGATGTTACCAAAAGGTGTCCACCGAGTAATCACTCCAATTTTTTTTATCTTTTCCATCATCACGTTTGGGGAGGGCCATTGTACATTTCCGACACCATTTGACCGAGCGAGAGTTTCTCGGAGCATGACCAGATGCATTCACGAACGATACATAGACGCAAAGGGATTCGCAGGTGCAGGTGCCACCATCCAAAGTTGCGCATGGGGTTAGGTCTCAGGAGCAGTTGAAATGTATTGTCTATTACCACTTGAGTATGAGCGGGCACGGGTTTTGGGGGCGTTGACGGGATCTGTATCTGGGCCAGGAAGCTGGCTCTCCTTGTACGATACTAGGCTGCATGACACGACAGGAGAGGGACGACATGGGAACTTTTTACCTACTTCTACCCTCATTCTGGGGCAACACGGGAGGAGTCTTACACATGAGAAGATACACCAGCATCACTACTAGTTGCCGAAGGAATGTCAAGAGAGCTGGGTCGGGATATTGTAGAATTTTTCATCAAGTCGCAGGGCTTCTTGGGGTTGGGAGACGGTTATCACATTTTTTTGCGCCGAGTTTTTTGGATCCTTTCGAAATGGGAAGAGCAGTGGCTGCACAAAGAGGTTTTAAGATACTAGAAAAAACATAGAAAAGTATTCTAAACCCCTCGTATGCTGCTGATCCTTCCAACTCTTCAACCAGAGTTACCGTGTTTATTGGTGGTGATGCAAGGGGCGTGCGAGGGGATTCTGAACGCATTGGGAGCCCAATAACCCAATGAACTGTCTGGTTGCTGCTTACCTGGGTATTCACTGTCTGACGCGCTCAGGGGGTCCGTCATTAGAACTCGCACTTAACTCTAGCCCCCTATGAATTCGCACATACGTTGCGTATTTCACTAAATCAAGAGGCCAATTGTATTTTTCCCCTTGAGACCGCGACTACTTGCGATGTCAGTAATCAAGATATCACACATCAATGACATCACAAGTGAAAGACAGCTGGACAGGTGGGTGTTGGTAGACGAGTGAAGACACGGGTCTCGCACGTGTCATCATAATCTTCGGGTCTCATTTTGTTTTTATGCTTTGCCTACCATTACAAGCAAGAATGAAACCGTCCGTGCCCTTTAGCAGATGCAAATGATCAATTGACGCCTGAGTAGATCTCCGTCCCTGAACCACTTTCCCAGCTCCATCATCTCATCAAATCACCAGAGAGTTTTGATGGAGCACTTATTGCTCAGCGGGCTCAGCACCCTCCTCAGCACCCTCCTGCTGCTCGGCCACTCGGGCGTCCTGGGCGGCCTGGTTCTGGGCGGCCTTGGCGCCGTAGTCCTGGCTCACGGGCTGGACAACAGCCTGCTCCTCCTTGGGCTCGATGATGGTAACGGCATCAGGGAGAGCCTTCTGGGGACCAGCCTTGCCCTCGGGGTCGGCACCGCGCATGATCTTGACCTTGATACCCAACACACCCTGTCGGAGCAGGACGTGGCGAGTGGCACTGTCGATGAAGTCCTTGGCGGGCTGACCGGAGTGGATCATGAAGCCGTCGGTGAACTTCATGGACTTGGCACGGGCGGCACGGAGCTTGCCGGAGACGACAACCTCGCAACCCTTGGCGCCGGACTCCATGATGAAGCGGAGGACACCATAGCAGGCACGGCGGACGGCCAGACCGTTGAGGAGCTTGTAGCGGAGAGACTCGCACTGGGCGACGGCGGACAGACCACGGTTCTGGACCTTGGCGGCGTAGAGGGAGACGGAGTTCTCGGGGAACTTGAAGCGCTTCTGGATGAGCGAGGTGAGCTCACGGATGCGGCGACCCTGCTCGCCGAGAACCTCCTGGGTGTGGGTGGCGCGGATGATGATGTCGGTGACGGTGGGGGTGACGCGGACCTCGACGCCGGAGTAGCCCTCTTCAGCCAGCTCGCGCTGGAAGAACTCGTTGAGCTCGGCGTAGAAGACACCGTCGGCGACGAACTTTCTCCTCTTGGAGCTACAGAGACGAGACGTATTAGCAGGGTAGCTTAGAAACCAGAGAGTGCTCGGTGCTTTTGTGCGGTTTTGCAATATTCGGGACACAAATTCCGGGCACAAACTCCCACGACGGCGGGGGTGCCGAACGAGACGAAGTATCACATCGAATCGAGCCGATGGCGCTCAAATCGCAGGGCAAAAGAACAGCAACGGAAGTAACTCACATCTGAGCACCAGGGTGAGCCATCTTAAATGTGATTTGGTGGGAACTGTTGTCGTGGACGGAGTTCAAGGGCTGGTTGCAGAGAAGGTTCGCGATCCGGGGATTGGAGGTGGATTTGGCGAGCCTCACAAACGTCTCTGGCGGTCGCTCAGTTTTTTGGTGTGGGTTGAGCCCTAAATCTGGCAAGCCCGCCCACACAACCCGCACGCACAGCACCCGACACCTTACAGCATATCCGCCAATGCTCGGTACGTACCTCACAGAAAGACCGGAGACCGGAAAAGCCTTTTTCCTCCTAGGACGGAGGGCAGGACCCGAAACGAGCAAGCAGCCAGGGCAACCCCTGCCTGATGCGGGTCCATCCTTTCAACTCTCGTGGACGCTCGGGCCATGACTGACGTCTCTTTCTTCGTCCTTTCCTTTCCCGTCACCTCCGAAGTCCCGCTGCTGAGCCCCGCGAGTGTGGCTTGTGATGGTGGACTGAGCTGCGGAGTGAGCAACCTCACCTTACACTAACTGCCCAGTGCCCAAGCGCCTGTCCACGGAGCTTCTTGTCCCTTACGTCGGCGGGCACGGAGGATCTTTCTGCTTCTCTCCTTCCCTTCCTTGCCCTTCCCACAGGCTGTCTTTCCGAGAGTCATGTCAGAGACTGCATCATAGCCCCGACGATATCCTGGTCTTCCTGCGGTCTTTCTGACTTCGTCCTCTGGCGATCCCGCGATCTCGGTCTACACTTCTATACTCTTAACTACGCCTCTACACTTCTACATCCCCCAGACAGCATTTCCCATATTCGACAGACGAACACGCTGTCCTTTTATTCCTCGGCTTGTGTGCGTGCCGTCCACGCCATCGTCAACATCCAACAGCTCCTGTCTTTGATCTTTGCGGTTGACGCCGCTCGTCCCTCGCCATCATGGAGGCTCGAAAGGTACGCGCGACCTCGCCCCCTGCCTTTCATCTCGCCTTGAGCCGGTTGGTCCTCGCTGAAGTCCTAACCACGTCTAGATCGTCGAAAATATCCAGGGCATCTACGGCGGCCAGATGACCAAGGGCACCTTGCGCCTGACCGACTACCACCTCGTTTTCTGCGCCCCCATCGACCAGTCCAACAACCCTGGGCTATCCCAGAAGGACCCCTCGAGCGGCCCGCCCAAGGTTCGCGAGCGATGGATCACGTTCCCTATGATCTGCTACTGCACCTTCCGTCCCGTCCCACCAGGTTCTCGCCAGGCCCCGTCGATCCGTCTGAGATGCCGCGACTTCACCTTTGTGACCTTCAACTTCGCCGATAGTGAGGCCGCGCGTGACACATTCGACTTCATCAAAGCGCGAACTTGCAAGCTGGGTACCGTCGAGAGGTTGTATGCTTTCAGCCACAAGCCTTTGAAGAACGAGAGGGAGGTCAACGGCTGGCAGTTCTATGACCCCAGGGCCGAGTTTCGTCGGCAGGGAATCAGCGAGAAGTTGCCTGACAAGGGTTGGAGGATCACCCATATCAACAAGGATTATACATTTTGCGACACATATCCTGCCTTCCTGGTCGTCCCCTCGAAGATTTCGGATAACGTCCTCAAATACGCAAGAGAGTTTCGATCTAGGAACCGTGTACCTGCACTATCGTACATCCATCCCATCAACAATTGCACCATCACACGAAGCTCGCAACCCTTGGCCGGAATTACTCGAAAGACTAACGTGCAAGACGAGAAACTGGTGGCGGCATCCTTCTCAGCGCTCCTCCCTCACGGCTCTGAGGATACTACTCCCCTGTCAAGTCAGCCCGACATCTCCAACGGGAGCTCGACTTTGGAGCCAGAGCTCTCGGAGACTGAACGCTACGAGGACGAACTCATCTCCAGGTCGACTGCTGTCTATGACGAAAAGACTGGAAAGCGCCTCGTATACGGCGCTCAACAAAGCAATCTGATCGTGGATGCTCGTCCGACTATCAACGCCATGGTCAACCAGGTCCAGGGCATGGGTTCGGAGAATATGGACAAGTACAAGTTCGCACGGAAGATTTTCCTTAGTATCGAGAATATTCACGTGATGCGAAGCTCCCTGGCCAAGGTCATTGACGCTATCAAAGATGCCGATATATCGCCTCTACCGCCGAACAAGGACCTGCTTCATCAGAGCGGGTGGCTGCGACACATCCATGACGTTCTTGATGGCTCGGCCATCATCACAAGGCAGGTGGGGATCAATCATTCCCATGTCCTCATCCACTGCTCCGACGGTTGGGATCGCACAAGTCAGCTTAGTGCCTTAGCCCAGATCATGCTAGATCCCTACTACCGTACCATGGAGGGCTTCATTGTCCTTGTCGAAAAGGACTGGCTATCCTTTGGCCACATGTTTAGGCTTCGATCCGGGCACTTGAACCACGAGAGTTGGTTCAATATCCAGCAAGATGCTCTGGCTGGCTCCAAAGTGCAACCAGGGGAGAATGATGGGCGCAACGATGCTTTTCAGAACGTCCTCAGCGGCGCGAAACGGTTCTTCAACCAGAACAAGGACGAAGGAGACCTGGCCGCCGTCAGCGAGACAGCATCTGGGAAGATTGTTGATGAAGAAGCAACGGCTCCCAAGATGGTCAGCCCTGTCTTCCACCAGTTCCTTGATTGTACCTACCAGCTCCTGCGACAGAACAAGACACGGTTCGAGTACAATGAGCGATTCCTGCGTCGCCTCCTATACCACCTTCATTCATGCCAGTACGGCACCTTTTTATATAACTCGGAGAAGCAAAGACGGGATGCCCGGGTGTATGAGCGGACCTCCTCTGTCTGGGACTACTTCCTATGCCGGAAAGCCGAGTTCACGAACCCCGATTACGACCCCACGGTAGATGACCATATCAAGGGCCAAGAGAGGATCCTTTTGCCACGGTTGAAGGAGATTCGGTGGTGGCACCAGCTATTCGGCCGAACTGAGGATGAGATGAACGGAGCGCTGAACGCAGCTGCAACAGCCGAGAATGACCGCCAAGCTGCCATCTCAAGCTTCCAATACCCTAGCGTCGCGCATGTTGAACAAGACGCACGCTCGTTGACCTCAAGTCCACTTCCCCCTTCACTTCCTGAAAATCAGTCAGTCCTTGCGGCAGTCGAGACTGCTCACGATACTCTGACGCCAGAGACACGCCACATCTCCATGCAACGAAGCGCGTCTGCAGAGGGCCAAAACCCATTTGCCGTGATCCGGGATGGCATCAGTAACCTGAACTTAGGGAAGAACGTAATGGCGACCTTTGGCCAAGGCGAAAAAACGTCGCCCAGCCCCTCTCCCGCGCCCACTCGCACTCTTAGTGACCAAGAGCTGCGAGAGATGACATAGAAGGTCATGTTTCCGATGCCGGATGCCGGCCCGTACTTGATCGTTGAGACCCACAACACGGTCCGGCACATTTACCCTCGGCCGCATACCCCGGCCGTGCCGATGTCGACGGTCGAAAGTACGACGTCCTCGCCCAATGGCCGAGGCAGTGAGCATAGTCTACAAAGCGAACCGAGCGATCTCAGTGGCGAGTGGGAGTGTATCCAACGGCGTGAGGCCGACCATGCCTCGGGGCCAAGCTGTATAGATGGATGCAGGAGCACCTTTGTTTCCTCCCGGAGAAGCTCTGGGTCAAAGTCGGAGGGCTGGCATGAGCAACAGCCGCCGTCGAAGACGGCCAGTACGACACTAAAGTTTCTCAAAGAGTGTGAGAGGCGCGGCTTGGCCAGGTCATCTGCATGAGAGACAGCATGACTGCCTTCCGAGCTGTGCGACAACGGCGTTCTTCTGGTGGCATTGACGGTTGCATTCCGGCACTGTGTTTTGTCTTTCCTGTGGAGTTGGATTGGTGTATCAACAGCGGGAATTAAAACAGAAGTACTGAATACCGAGGAGCGTGCAGCGTTGATATCAGGAGTCTCTAGCGATTGTGTGGAAGTGTATCCAGTGCACGTATTAGAATCACGACGAACATGATTCAAAGCCCCCGAGAGTAACAAATCAATCTGTCACCCCTTGTTCAAAGAGAGTCGTGGCTCCTATCACCTTTTATCGTCTTGTGATGTTTTTCTTTTGTCTATCTCATAGCGTCATCCCGAGCGTGGCAACGTCGTCTGCAATTCGTGAGTTTTGATGGATGTGCCGGGTGGCTACTAGATCCTCTTGGACATGGTTGCAATGGGGGCATGGATGTCTAGTCGGCCCTCAGATCTCTGCGGTATCCCTCCGTTCGCTTCTTCAACCCATGCTCCTTTTTCTCCATAGCCTCCACCTTCTATGCTCTCAATAGATCCTCTACAAGAAATACTCGATGTTGATCTCTAGGGTGCTAACAGGGTACCTAGAGGAAAGTCAGTACGGCTTGTACTATTACAAGGGGTGAGTATCCTCGGGTTTCACTCACTTCAAATCAAACTTCTCCAGCACGGTGGGGTGCAAGACACCGAATTCGCCGATGCGCGCCTCCTTGCCACCATAGCGGAGATAAACGGCGGCAGCGTGGCCGGGGAAGAAGGTGGCATCATTGAGCTCCTCGATCCAATAGCCATCAGGTTTACTAGGGTCCTCCTGAGACAGGAAGGAGGTGCGAAGCATGAGCAGGACACGGTCAAGCAGGCCGTGAACGATCTCAAAGCCACTGCTCCGGCCGTACCAGGCAGCGGAGAAGTGACGCTCGTTACGGGCTTGGCGCTCCAGGGTCTCGTCCTTAAAGACGACGTCGGAAACCTCGAAGATCTTCATGGGAACACTGTGGCCCTTGTTCTCACGGATGGTCTTCAGGAGACCAGGCAGGAGAGTTGACCGCACGACCTGGTATTCGGCGGTCTTGGGGTTGGCGAGGCGGACCACGGTGTTGCCATCATCCTCGCGGTTTAGCCAGGCAAAGTTCTCGTCGTGGCTGCACAGGCTGAGAGGCAAGACCTCGCTCCATCCCGCCATAGCGGATTCAGTCCGGATAATATCGCTGAGCTTGTTGACCATCAGGGGTGCGCCAACAGTGGCGCTACGGGTGGGAGCGGTGCGGGGGAGTTTGTTGAAGCCGTAGCACACCGCGAGATCCTCCATGATATCGCACTGGTGAAGCACATCGGCGCGGGTGGGGGGGATAGAAACCTCAAGGATGTTGGAGTCCTTCTCGGAGAGCTTGCACGTGTATGCCATCTTGGAAAGAAGCTTGCAAAGGCTCTCGGTAGACTCGTTGAGGCCGGTGCAGCTGTTGAGATAGTCGATCTCGACATCAAAGACTCGGGGCTTGAAGCTGGGGGTGACACGAGTAAGGTTGTTGTGCTCTGAAATGATCTTGACGGGCTCCACAGTGAAGGGTTCGGCGCAGTACATAGAGAACATGGTGACCATCATGTCGGTGACAATCTCCAGCTTGGTGAGGTCGGTGGCAGTGATTTCGATGAAGATGTTGGTGGTATCAAGGGTGATTTTGGAGTGGTCGCTGTTGATGATGGGGGGCAACGATCCGACGATCTTGTTGGAGTCGAAGATGACGGGGTACACGGGGACGTCGCGGATGATGTGAAGGAAGCGACCCAGGTGCTTGTCGTTTTCGTAGAAGGCCATTAACTCCTCGGCGTTCATCTCCTTGGTCTGGTTTAGGGGGGTGAACTTAATGTCTTTGGGAGCAAGGGCTTCGTAGGTGAAGGGGCCCTTGACGGAATCGAGATCATGGGTACCGATAGAGACCAGGGTTCGATTGCGGGCCAGGTTCTGGTGGAGCTTGTCTTGTAGGGCGATGAAGGACTCGTAGCGATCCTTTGTGAACTTGAAGTTGCGGAGGATGGCGCCGGCGACATAGGGGCGGACCTGTTCAACCTCTGGGTGAACGGTGATGGTCTCCAGCTTGCCGTCCTCGGGCTCGACAAGGCGGAAGTTGGGCGCGGGGACATGGCCACGGAAGATGTTGAGGTTGAGGGCAATGCCCTCGAAGCAAAGCATGTCATATCGGTTGGCGGGGATCTCGATCTTCAACTGGGGAGGTTCTTGAACGCCATTGACGACGGGCCGGTTGTCGTTCTCGGTGTCCTCGTCGAGCTCAATGCCGAATTCGAAACAGAGGTCCTCGAACTCCTCGGTCGTGAATCTGTTGCGCACGCAAGTGACTCGGTCAGTAAGGCTGGTTGAATCTCATGTCGACGATAACGGAGGAGGGGAGGGGGGTTGATGAGGGGCATCATGATCCGCACTTTTGACCGAGGGCCTCGTAGAGCTTGTACTTGTCGACGGAGATGGTAGGCATTGTGAAGCGGAGGACTTGGTCGCAGCCTCTGGCCTGGGTGGTGTTCCTGTCCAAGAATTGTAGGCGTGGATAGCTCCCGTCGGGCTTGGGACGTGAGCGTGGAACGTGGGCCAGGGCGTGTGGATTCCCACTGAGTCACAGGAAATTTTGGGGATGGACGTCGTTCGCAAGACAGAGAGTGATCGATCATCAGTGGGGGAAAGAGGTGCGATATGATAAGACTTGTATTTTGTTAGCTACCCCTCGTTGGAAGAAAGTACTGTGCTAGCATGAGTATGGCGGGGTGAATGGTCTGCCCGGATCATCGATGCTCCCCATGCCGGCCGCGGCTTGGCGGCACGGAGTAGTGTAGGTAAGTTGTGGCTGGTGAGGGGCAGCTCCTGCATGTGCGAGGTGACAGAACCTTGCGCTGCTTTAGGTTAAGCCCCCCACGTGATTCTGGGGGCGGCGTTGCAAGTTGGATGGTGGAGCCGCTCAACGTCACCATTCCAAGAGCTGGAGAAGAGCTGAAGAAGAGCTGAAAGACTTGTCAATTACGTAGTCCGCTGAGAACTGGAACGAAGAAAGGTAACAGTGACAACCAAAGCATTTCTTGTCTCTTTGGTCATAAACTCCAAGGGCCAGACAGTCAACCTGTGACTGTGTGTTACAGAGCCTATTAGAAACACTTCTCTGCCTTACTTGAGACGAACGGGCACGATATCTTATGCCTACGGTAACCAAATAAAATGTCTATCAGCAGCTTTCAACATCTGTTTTGGTATTGATCAGTCTGAGTAATGACTGAACCATCTACCGATGCCACAAACCATCCAATTGAACAGAACATCAATACCACCATCGCAGGATACACGCACAATATACAGTGAGCTTCTCTACTACTCGAGTTATTGCTTGTACTTGGATCCACCAACTGAGGCAACAAGAAATCCCGCGTCAGTTCACTCGAGGACATGATATACGAACACTTCTTGCAAGTATCAGCTGGTGGTTACATGCAACCGATGTCATGCCAGAGAAGTCGCGTTCCTCATTGATTAAGTTCAGTAGAGTTTTAGTGGGTTTCAGTGGACGGCAAGGCGGCTGTCAATACCTCCATTGGTGGGTGTCCGTGCGGGTGTCCCTGGAGACGTGGCGAAGATACGGACAACCTGGGCAGGTGCGATCCTGATGGCAATCTATCCGCGCTGGCGAAGCCTACCAAAAAAGGATCGATGGATCCATCCCAAGAAAGCCTTGACTAATTTGGCCCCGGATTCCTTGCCCATCCATTGGGGGGGGTCTGGGAGGGGAAACCCCATCTTGCGCTTCATCCGGCCTGTCTTCTGTGTGTCAATTTTCTGCCTCGGGCTTGTGCGTGTCGTGTCGCCTCGGTGCTTATCACGGCATCCCATTCGTGCTTGGATGGCGGTTGCGGTGGTGGCCCTGTCAGTGATGGCCACTGTCGGGTCGCTCATCACCTGAGGGTGGCCTGTGAACCCAATGGGATGGGGGAGCCACAGCACCCCTCCCCACTCCAGCCACACCAGCCTACCTAAACTGAGGTGCCCCTGGTCGCTATTTCCCTCCCCTCCTTGTTGCCCCCTACTTCCAGCTATCCTCCCGCCCCTCTACACTGATGAAGGAAGCGCTGGAGCGCTGAGCGCGCTGGCTATTTAGGTAACGCAGCGCACAGCCCAACTTCTGTAGGTACCTAAACGCAGCTCCTCCACTACCCACACCCGCTGTCCACTGCTCGCTACCGCCCGCCACCCACCCGCCGGCTGCTGCCACTGCTGCCACTGCTGCCACTGCTGCTTGCTGTCCAAGGGCCTCTCCATCCATCTCTCCTCTCGTCCCGACAGCCAACCCAGAAACATCTTCCTCCCTCATTTCATTCACATGTCCACGGCCACGGCCTCGACCTCCACGTCCATTCTCACATCCGCATCCGCATCGCCCTCCGCATCGCCCTCCGCGTCCGCGTCCACGGCCACAACCTCCATCTCCGCCCGACTTCCTCCCTTGCCGGTCAGTCGCTGTCCGACATCGCGCTGACCTGCCCTCTCTCCCCTTGGCCGTCTCGCCTTGCCAAAAATCGTGTGTTGGGACTCCGCGCAAATCATTGCATCACCCACCCGCCCACGCGATCCACCCCCCCATCTCCATCCTCCTCCTACTCCTCCCTGACGACCATTTCGCTTCCGCCGAGACGCTGCCCACCTCTCTCGACACTTCCGCGATCCTGCCGCCCTGCAAGCCCTGCACGCCATGGCTGACGCGCCCAACTCCAGCGATGAGCTGTACCCCATCGCCGTCCTCATTGATGAGCTAAAGGTATGGCGGTGACGCCACGCTATCCTGCTGCTGCTCTTGCTGACTCCCAACTCCCCGCCAGCACGACGATGTTCTGCTCCGTCTCAACGCCATCCACCGCCTCTCCACCATTGCCCTCGCCCTCGGCGCCGAGCGAACTCGCGAGGAGCTCATTCCTTTCCTCGATGGTCAGTCAAATCTTCACCTGCCGCCCCCCTCGTTCCTGCTGCGTCCTTGCTTCGTCCCTACCTCGCCCGTCCAACCAAGATAGCCCAGCTCCCCTAACCATCAAACATTTGCAGAGTCCGTGGAAGATGAAGATGAGGTCCTGGTCGCCCTGAGTGAGGAGCTTGGCGGCTTCGTCGAGTACGTTGGCGGTCCCCAGTGGGGTCACGTCTTGCTCTCGCCACTTGAGAATCTCGCCGCTATCGAGGAACCCGTCGTGCGCGACAAGGTAAATTCACGCTTCTACGTCCTCTCCGCCTCCGCATTCGTCCCTTAGCCGTGCTAATCCATTGCAACCACAGGCTGTCGAATCCCTCAATAAGATCTGCAGCGAACTCTCGTCGCAACAAGTCGAGGAATACTTTATCCCCCTCACCATCCGCCTCGCCAAGGCCGACTGGTTCACATCCAAGGTCTCGGGATGCGGCCTCTTCACAACCCCCTACAAGAAGGTCTCCCCTCCCATCCAGGAGCAGCTGCGCCAACAGTTCGGCCTGCTCGTCCATGATGAGACTCCCATGGTCCGCCGTCAGGCCGCCACCAACCTGGCCAAGTTCGTCAAAGAGATGCCCGCCGCCATCGTCGTCGATGAAATGATACCCCTCTTCCAACACCTTGCCCAAGACGATCAGGATAGTGTCCGACTATTGACCGTCGAGATCCTGATTTCCATCGCCGAGGCCGTTCCCAAGGAGCAGCAATCCAGCCATGGTGTTCTTCTCACATCGCTGCGCAACTTGATAGAGGACAAGAGCTGGAGGGTCCGATACATGATTGCCGACCGATTTGAAAAGGTTGGCCAAGATCCCCGATCCACGCCGTTGTCTACGCATCACGCTAATTCATCCGCTACCAGATTGCCAAGGCTGTTGACGAGGAGGTCGTTTCGAGAGATCTCGTCCCCGCATTCGTGAAGCTTCTCAAGGACAACGAGGCCGAGGTCCGAACCGCCATCGCCGGCCAGATCCCTGGCTTCTGCGCTCTCGTGGACCGCAACACCCTTCTCAACGACATCATGAGCAGCATCGAGGACCTCGTATCCGACACCTCCCAACACGTGCGAGCTGCCTTGGGCACCCAGATCAGCGGTCTGGCCCCCATCCTTGGAAAGCAAGAGTACGTACACGGCTCAGATTGGCCGTCTATTCCATGTTAACACATACTTCAGAACCATCGACCACCTTCTTCCCATGTTCCTCCAGATGCTCAAGGATGAGTTTCCTGAGGTTAGGCTCCACATCATCTCGAAACTGGAGCTTGTCAACCAAGGTACTTGATTCCAGCGTCCGTGTAGATCTGCATCTCGGCAAGCTAACAAGAAATAGTCATCGGTATCGATCTCCTCTCGCAGTCCCTCCTCCCTGCCATCGTACAGCTGGCCGAGGACAAGCAGTGGCGAGTGCGACTCGCCATCATCGAGTACATCCCTCTCCTTGCCAGCCAGCTAGGCGTTCAGTTCTTCGACGAGAAGCTTAGCAACTTGTGCATGGGATGGCTCGGAGATACTGTCTTCTCGATTCGCGAGGCGGCGACTCACAACCTGAAGAAGCTGACAGAGGTGTTTGGCGTGGAGTGGGCCAGCGAGGCGATCATCCCCAAGGTCATGGCTATGGGCAACCATCCTAACTACCTCTACCGAATGACGACCTGCTTTGCAATCTCGGTAAGAACCAAAACCACAATGCTCCATACCATACACTGTATTTTTAACTAACAAATGCGATTTTATAGACTCTGGCGACGGTGGTGAGTATGGACGTGATTGCCAAGTCAATTCTACCCATGCTGGACAAGCTGGTGGGCGACGACATCCCCAACATCCGGTTCAACGTTGCCAAGACGTACGCGGTCCTCATCGACGTGTTGCGACGCCTACCCGACGAGGGCACACTATACGACCTGGAGAAACAGAGTGCCGAGATCGTGCCGTCACCGCGGGGTATGGAGCTGATCCAACAGCGGGTCGTGCCCAACCTGGGCAAGCTTCAGAAGGACGATGATGTGGACGTGCGGTACTTTGCGACGACAGCGGCGGCGGCCGTGACAGGACCCATTGCGGGCGGGGAGCCTATGAATACATCACCATAGATGAGAGACGTAATGAAGCAATTCTTGTTGCCACGACAGCTATTTCGTTTCCCCTGTTTACGACCCTGTGGCCAAAGGATATGGAACTACATGGAGACGCGCATTGCATTCTAGAGGCCGGGCTGGGCGGGGGCCTGGACGGTTGTCAGCGGAGCCGACGGGTATGCATCGGATGTTTTGCAGTGGAATAAAAAGACAGGAAAATAGCTGTGGGGGTGGAAGAGGGTAGGCAACAGGCGGGCTGGGTCGGCGGGAGTGCTGGTGTTGAGGCTGAAGCCCAACGGTCCAGGCATCAACTAGAACCCAAATACCGATGTATGATACACAGAGATTACAGAGCAGATGAAGTGAATAGTATTTGCATTCCCACTAGGTGCTGAAGTCAGCACGTGGCCATGAAAAGGGTTGGATTACGCAGGTATCGGAAACGGTAAGGGGGTATCTTTGTTTTCATTCCATCTACTGGGACAGCATCTACACCCTTCGGAAACACAGGGTGCTGATGGTTTGCCCCTTGGCACCGCCGAAGCTGAAGGATTTATACTCTACCCTACCGGCAAGGTCGAAGCCGTCGTCGCCCCGGCGCTCAAACCAGCTTTGCAACTCTGACTCGGTCCAGTTGCAGCTTGTGACCAGGAAGATGCCTCCCTTCTTGATCAGGTGCAGGACGCGGTCCCGATATCCCTCACATAGGCGCCTGCCCTGGGTGTCCTTGTCATCGCTGAGGCAGATGGCGTCGAAGGTGCCCTTGTCCAGAACGATGTCCCAGCCGTCAGCCTGGGAACCGTTGAGGACAGTATCAAAGGGCCCCGCGAGGACATCCCACTCCTGGAACTCGACGGGGCTGGGGGACTCAGTATCAGGCTCGGCGTCAGCGTCGGCTTGTTTAGTGGCAGTGATCTGACGGGCGAGGGCGATGCTCTGGGGGCTATAGTCAACGCCGAGAGCGCGGCCAGGCCAGGACTCGTCGCGGAGGGCGAAGAGGAGGGAGCCGTTGCCGCAGCCGAGGTCGAGGAAAGCGGCGTCGTCGCGGGAGATGGTCAGGTCGTCGACGAGAAGCTGGAGGTCGCCGTCGGCGAGGCGGTCGAGGAAGTTGAGGATCTTCGTCTCTGCATCGGAGTCGTCGAACCAGACCGTGCCAATGTCGGAGGGGTCGGCGGCGTGGTTGGAGATTTCACGGGTGTAGAGATTATCCCAGCTGTGTGGTTGGAGTGTTAGTTGACTTGCGAGGCGGGGTGAGTGAAGGAAGGGATGGGGATAGGATGGACCAACTATTCTTTTGTTCCGAGCTTGGACGGCTCGAGGTGTTGGGGCTGGTCGGCTGAGGACATCGCGACTGCTTTCCCGGGATAGGAGATTGTGATTGATGGTGTTTGCGAGGGAGGGGTGGTTGAATTTGAAGATATAGATGTTGAAGCTATTTCCCTGCCATTGATGTTCTGTTAGTGGGGGTTGATGCAATGCCCAGAACGGCAGGCGGTGAGATCCCAGTAAGAAACAGTGCGATTGACAGTACAAGCATCTAAGCCTCGAGAACATCCCGCTCCGTCTTTCTTTGCTTTAAGTGGTTAAAAATGGACGTAGGAATCAGAGAGCATATATATATCTATGTTGAATTGTTCCCTTAGTCATTTTCCAAAACCTGTTTTATCTGCGAAAACAAGCCAGTTCAACCAAATGCTGCCATCTTATCCATGTAGGACTCGGCCATCCATCCATTCATTGCCGCAGCTGAAAACCCAGGTTCCTCCAGACCACCCACATTACTATGAAGTATTACCCAACTTACCAAGTCATCTTGTTGGTATTGAGATTACGCGGTAATCGTTTATATAAGATATTCGCCATGGAGCCTTTGTATGATTAACCGATACGGTAGGCTTGCCAGTTCCGTAGCAGGCACCTCCATCGCCTTAGTTGGCACCATCGCCAAACTAAGCACAAACCTCACAGTGTTCATTCGCGACGTCCGCGATGCCCGGGGCGAAATAAAGGATATTTCCCTGGGGCTTCACTCGCTCAAGATGATCCTCGAACTCATAGCCAACGACTTGGCCGGCCCTTTGCCCCCAACCCTAGAGGCACAGCTAAAAGGCGTGCTGGGAAACTGCACCCAGCTTGTCGGAGACATTGACCAGTGCATCCAGCAGCATACTGGCTCGCGGGTTCAAAAGGGAGTCAGATGGGTCGCTGTCGGGAGAGGCGGCATGGTCAAGCTGAGGTTGACTCTCCAAGCATACAAGACTACATTGGACTTGCTCTTACATATGATCAGCCAGTACGTTCTTTAACCCAAATCACCATTTCGACGATGTGGACTTTAGACTCACATTTCATAGAACAAAACTCCACGAAGTCAGTGATGCCACTAAAGAGATCAAGGCCGCCACCGAAGCCCTACGACAGACCACCGAGGCAGTCAAAATCGACACAAACAAGATCCTCGAGGCCATTGCCGAGTTGCGCGCAATTCTATGCAACAGTACCGTCCAAAGCGACCAAGCATTTATGCTGCAGAGGTATCTCAACGAACTCACCATCTACGCTGAGTCAGTCATCAATCGACACGTCGATAAAAATGGAGCGATCCCCAGGCGGAATCCGAGAACAGTGAGCGTAGTCGGGCTATGGCCTATTCGGAACATTCGAAGGACGAATGCGCCAGCGTTGATATCACTACGGTTGTCGTAGATCAGAGCAAACCCGACTCTCCCTCGCCACGACGAGTTAGAGCGCCCACCATAATCAAATGCTGAACGTGGTCAAAAGAGTATCGCGTGTCTAAAAACTTGGGCGTCGGAAGGGTCTTGGAAAGGGTCTTGGATATATGTGTTTGTAAACGGGTAGGGCAAGATGGAGTATTTTTCATGCCATGGAGTTCCCAAGGAACAAAGAATCACTAAAGCTGAATTCAGCAAGCACAAGTCAAGAAGTTGCAAATCGTTACACTCGCATTCAAGCCGGGGTATTGGGCAATAGTCCTAGGTCCATTCTCTTTCTAAACCTCCCCAAGTCAGCCAAAATCAGTGGACGTGAGAAGATCAACACCTCCCATGCAACAACCGACACACGTAAAAAAGAAAATTCGTGTCAAAATGGCCATGATAAAAAAGCCATCACAGCAAGGGCAATTTGACTAAGAATAGCCCGTTTCTTCCTCCCGCATATGTCTTCCTTCCATCTTGTTCTTTTGGGTCATGAGGGCGACATCATCTCGTCCGTCGATCGTCGTAAGTATCCGTCAACAAGAGTTAAAACCAGCAAGTTCCAAACACCAGGCCCATGTGACATAAAATCAAAGGCTTCCTAAGCAGCAACCGAGAGAGCAAATAACCAAACAGAAAGGTGAACCCAATCCCCCGCAACCAGCGGCAAGAAGGGATCCAAGGTTGAGACTTCAATTTCTTTTTTCCCTGACTTGGAATAATTTAGTAGAAACTCTCAACCATAGTGTCCTTCAAGTTGGTGTTGATGTTGCTGGGACCCTGGCCCTCGCCGAGGCGGAAGACACTCTCGATAACGCTGACCTCAGTGGCGGTGGTGTCGAGGCCGGTGACTGCGAGCCAGTCATTGACGACCATGCCGGCGCCAACGACGTTGGAGCCGCGGTTGATGGAACCGGCGACAAGGGGGACCTGGAGGAGAGAGGACAACTCGTCCTGGTCCTGGACGGAGGTTTTGGGGTGAACAAGACCGCCCTGGTTGGACAGGCTCATGTAGGAGCCGACAAGAACGTTGTCAGCGACGGTCTGTCGGAAGACCTCGACACCGAGGACATCGGCGATAATCTCTTCCGTCTCACGCTCAAGATCGGGGTGGACGAGGGCAATGTGGTCGTTGGTGACGATGACGTTGCCAAGGGCAGACAGACGCTCCTCGATGCGCTGAATGCGGACCGAGTCGGGCAGGGAATTTCGAAGGTGCTGGAGCTCCTGGTCGCTAGTGGTCGTAGGGACGAGGAGGCCCTTGCGGTTACCGGCGGTAAGACGACCGATGATGCGGGTGCCCGCGATGGTGGTGCGGACGGTGGGGACGACGTCTTGGAGTTCGGCCTCGAAGATGCTTGGGAGAATGTCAGTTGAGGTGTCCAGAAGCAAGCTGAGGGGGGCTGTATAGTCCAAGGCGAGGGAAGAGAAGAGAGGGCAGAGAGGATATGAGGGGCAGAAGAGGGGTTCGTATCGGCCATCATCTGCGATGACAATCGACAGTCGACTCGGAGGCAGCACTAACCTGTAGAAGTTCTCACTGGCGCCGTGGGCGACAAGAGCATATGAGTTGGTCAAGGTGGCAAAGACACCAATCCTACAGAGCGCAAAGCATTAGTTTTCGAGTTCCTTTCTAACATTGTTTGTCTCGCAGCCCTAGCTTAGTCCCATCCCGCGGGTGAAACCAGGCAACATCATCTGCACCTGCAAGCGAAAATGGCGGGGGCGGGGTCCGCATCCTTCACGAGACAAGAGACAGAGCAGAGAGAGAGCTCAGAGAAGTGCAGCATACTCGTTAGAGTTCTCGAACTGAGCGCGGACCGCCATGATTGCTGAGGTTGTCTGAGTGGTTGCAGTCGTCGTGACTAGAATTTTGAAGGGTGGAAGGGAGTAGAGTCTGGTTGTCTTGTGTTTGCCCTTGTTGTTGGAGTGGTATGTTGCAGTGTCGCAATTGAAAGGTCGAATGGATCTGGGTAGGAGTTTTTTTTTCTGCCCCTCTTGTCGAAAGCTGCCCGCCTTTATGTAAGAAATGGGATCTTACAGAAGGAGGGTCCTGGGAAGCCTCGCGCTACAGAAGGCTACAGAGGGAGATGATGCAACTGCTCAGGGACTCTTCCCACTGAAGCTTAGCTGCTACGGAGCAGAGTCGAGGGATCCACCGTGGGACGCTCCGTGATCCATCGCTGGTGGGTTAGTGACTCAGCATCGCATCGCATCGCATCACGTCGCCACCAAGCGCACCAAACAATTAAACTATATTATGACTCTTCTGCAAATCTCCAGGGTCCCAGCTTAGAGTTGCTAGTTCTTCCAAATCTGCCTGTGCATACCCCCGGATGACTCCTTCCGTGTGTACAAAGTACTGCAGTCTCGGTTTTCCCGGGGTCGCAAGCATGCAAATGCAGTGGACGCCATGCCCCGTCCCCGCCGTGGCTGAGCCCCAAACAATGCCCTGTCCAGTTCGACTCATCGTGAGTACCTGACGGATTCGGTAATTGGGCGGGAATCATCAAGTATGATGCCACGCTAGCTATGTCATGTCATCCCAATACCATCCTATACGACTTCTTATCAACACGGGATCTGAGTTGTTCTTTTTTTCTCGCTGCGGTTAATTCCATGTCGTAGAACGACTAATCAACAAAGGTGAGGCTAAGAAGTCATCAACCTCCCCACCTCGATCTCGCGCTCCCAAAACTGCCACTACTCGGCGACCTACAGCATACAGAATTAACAGTCACCACCACCATGCAGACGTCAAACTTCAATTAGGCACAGTCCAAATCTGGGTTGTATGTCTGGAGGTGGCAGACCTACCGATGGGCATATGGCCTCGTCGCTGGCCTCCCCCTTCATTGAATCCATAAAAGAAAATATATGTCCTTCGTCATCCGTCATTGCCCTACCGTTCGTAGCCATGCCCCCTCCATACATCCCATACTAGATCATGTTGCCACGCCAAGTATGGGATTCCCTGGGAATCTTTCTCTGTTCGTCTCTCTCCTCTGTATGAACCTTCCTCTCATCTCTTGTCTACGCCCGCCTGCCATCCCTCCTCCGGAATCTCCCAACTCCAAAGACCATGACCGCCAGGCTGCATCTCTCGCTCCCTCCCATGAATCTTTCTTCCATCTAATCACAGACACCTCCCTATTTAAAGGGTCCAGACCGGTGCCTTCATCAGCACCTGTCTCCCCCTCACCTCCAGCGCAAAGAACCCGGCGAATCGTACTCTGCTTGGATCCTTGGGTAGCGCTGAAATTACTTCCACGTCAGTATCCGTCCTTCCACTCGTCGAAATTTCGCTACTCTCCCTCCCGGCAGCGCCAGGCGTGATTGCAAAGTTTAACGTACCAGTCTTAGCCTTCTCGCTCCGTCCGCTCTTATCTTTGTCTCCTTCATCATCGTCATCGCCCTCGCCATCCTCCTTTTGCGCCTCCAGGACAGGTAAACCTGTCTTCTCCACCTCCATCAGGTGCGGCTGAACGATGTCTCCAGGCAGCGGGTACGTGAGGGCAACTTCGCGACTCTCCAGGGGCATGTTGGCCGCGATACCAACAGCCAGCTCAATAATCATGGACGTGCTACCCTCCACGCCAGTTGGCGGGGGGCTGTTGAGGAACTGGTAGAGGCATGCCGTGAGGTTGCTCGTAGTCTTGTTTGTAAACAAAGTTCGGTTGTCCGCTGTTGCAGGTGAGTTGAGCTGTCGGTGCAGACCTTCGAGCGTCGTCATGCGCCAGCTGACAACCTTGTTAGTGAGCGCGTTCAATTCCTCCTGGCTGCTCATTGTGTATGCATTGTGTCGGATGCTCAATTCGATCTCCTTGAGATCTTGGCTCAGTTGGGGGTCCAGTCCAGGGTGGAAGCACTTGTTGAACACCTCCTCCACCAACCATCGTGAGATGACAGCCCGTCCCACCGCCGTCATCTCTTGCTTGCCGGTCTTCAGGGCATCCGCGCTAACGTACTTGTCCAGCCACTGCGGCACACAACGCCAGTCCTTGCGAATGTTGAACGACAAGTTGTTGATGGCACCATTGAGTCGGTTGAATCGCGTCGAGTACTCGCTGTCATCGAGAGCCGTTCGCGACTGCGACATACGCTGATTGGCCACGGCATTCTGAAGCTGCTCGACCTGACCGCCAAGGACTTCGATCTGCGACTTGCCGTCGAAATAGAGGCGCTTTACGTTCTTGTACTTGGTCACTGCCAATAAGTCAGTATTATTGGTTCTTGACTGTCATGCAGCATCAATGGGAGGCGGGATCACATACGCAAATCCTTAAAAGCCTTGTCGCCTTCAGGGGCAACGTCGCTAGGAACGGCAGATGCGGGCTGGGGGCTGTCCCGACCCTGGTCAATTGGCTGGCCTTCGAACTGAGGAGGTCTTTCGCCTCGGTAGACCGGTGGCGGGCCCTGGGTCTGTCCGGGGACCGGAGGTAGAGGATTCATCGAGTTAAGAGGCGGGTTGTTGTGGCGGTAGGCAGGTGGCGGGCCGGCGGGAGGGTCGACTTGATTGCGGAGGGTTTTATCGGCTTCGGGGTTACGGCGGGGCGGAGGGCCTCCGGAGGGTGGTGCCATGCCCGATTGCTGGGGCTGCGTCGTAGATTGTTGGACCGGAGGTAAACTCAAGGCAGAGCCGTTGTTCTGCACGTAGACAGAGTGATTCACAGCAGGTGATGTTTGTGCAGACTGCAGATTGGCAGACCGTTGATCGGAGTCGGTAATAGGCGACTCATGCGAGAACTGAGAAACTGTCTCGGGATTCTGTTGCTGGGAGCTGGGACCCAGGTGAGTGTGTGCGAGTCTCGATTCTGGGTGATACTTGATCTGCGATTGCTGCTGTTGCTGCTGCTGCGAGGTGGAAAAGGCGTAAGCCTGCTGCGATGGATTCTGCGGCGAGGGCTGTTGCTGGTCGTATGCGGCCGTGTCGTGGTGAGGCTGCGGTGGTGGTGGTTGGTCCTGGGGATGCACCTGGACGTGGGGTTGAGGCGGCGGCGGCTGTTGCTGGTGCAGCTGTTGCTGCTGCTGAGGCGGGGGTGGGTGCTGACGGTAGACGGCGTCGTCGTAGGGGACTTGCTGGGAGTCTACCTCGGCGGAGCCCGAGACGTGGCGGATGGTGTTGTGGAGAGAGATGCGGGAGTTCTGCGACGGGGAATGGGAGTTAGATTCGTGTGCAGAGTAGTGTTCATCAATGTCGCCGAGACCTTGGAGGGGAGAGGGTTGTGAGAGGTATGGGGCCGGCTGAGCGTGAGCGAGGACGTGAGCGTGAGCGTGAGCGTGGGCTGGCGGCTGCTGCCAATCGAGACCGGGGGACTGGGGTTGGGCTTGGGCTTGGAATGGGGTCTGGACCTGGGCCTGGGCCGTAGCAGTGGCTGTGGCTGGTTGGGGGGGTTGATTGTTTGTGGAAGTGAAGGATTGGGATTGGGATGGAGAGCGGGAGTGGGACTGGGACTGCTGGGATGGCGGTGCCTGGGACTGGGACTGGGACTGTGATTGGGGAGAAGATGGAGAGTGGCCGTGGGTGAGGTGTGAGAAGCTGGTCTTGAGGGAAGGCGGTGGTGGGTTGCTCACTCTCTTGGACGGCCGGCGAGCGAGACCACTGGGGTTGTCGTAGGATTGTTGGTGACTATGGCCGATGCTGCTGCTATGGTGTTGCTGCGGCTGCTGCTGCGGGTCAGGGTGAGCGGCGCCCTTGTGGCTAGACCCAAAGATGCCCTTAATCAATTTACGGGTCGAGCGTTTCTCGGGGGGTGGCTGCTGAACCTGCTGAACCTGCTGGGCCAGTTGGATTTGCTGGCCTTGCTGCGGCTGGGGTGGGATTGGGCCGGGGCCGTGTCCGTGGCCGTAGTTTGCGGCGCTGTTGAGATCGTCGACCGAGGAGGTGGCAATGCCGTAGGGGTGACCGGGTTGCTGCTGTGGGAGGTGTGTGCTGTAGCGGATGCTCTGAGAGCGGCCTAGAACAACGGGGTCGACGTAGTCACGATGAGGTTGATTTCCATCAAAGACGGGCGAGTTTCCGACGCCCTGGTGGTTGATGTTTGTAGTCTGCTGCAGCGACGAGGGGTTGTTGATGGCAGCCGTGGTGCTGCTGGCGGCCGACGGTGAGTTGTAGAGGCGCGGTGGGGGAGGGGCGGCACCGGCTGACGAGGGGGACGACGACAGCGGGGGTTGCTGCGTTTGCGCTTGCGACAGCTGCTGCTGTTGCTGGTGCGGATGGTGAAGGAGGATGTTTTGCTGCGGGAGCTGCTGTTGCTGTTGGAGGTGGTGAGGTGGAGGCGGTGGTCGTGAATCAAACGACTCGCTGGAGCTGAAGGCGGTGTTATGGGACGAGGACAAGGCTGAATGGGGGGTTGCCGTTGAGTGGGCGTGCGGGTGCGCACTGGCGTTGGCGCTGGCGTTGTGGGCGTGTGAGTCGGCCTCGTCCAGCATAACCTGGCTGCTCTGCTGGCGCTGATGTTGCTGCTGCTGCTGTTGCTGCTGATCCGTCGCTGTCGCGCCCGTCCTCCCAGCGCTTCCGCTCGACGACTGCGACTCGACGAGGCCGTGCTGGGACCGGTTGCTGTGCCTGCCGAGGCGACCGAAGGCGGCCATCCTCGATCAACGGATTGGCGACGATTGACGGGGACGGGAGATCTTTGAGGGGGCTCGTGGTGGTTTCGTGTGGACGGACGGAGAGAGAGAAATAGAGGGAAGAGAGAGTCTGGGCTGGGTATGGACGGCTGAGGTGACGTTGTTGGGGGGAATTGGATGGATGGACGGACACGAGGCCCGCGCCCATCTCTTCGGGTCTGTCTACCTTAGGTCTGTCTAGTGGAGGTCTCTTCGGGGGGTAGCCCGCTGTTGGACGCGACCACCCGCAGTGCTCCAGCGCTGAGATTCGGTGAAGATAGCCCGTCCGTTGAGGCCGGGGGTCCTGAAGGCGGCCTAGCCCTCCCGGCGTGTCCTTACCCTCCACTACAGTAGATGTAGTGGAGGGGGGCGTTGTACCTACGTACTGGGCTGACGTCGACACCACTACTTGTGGCGGGAGCCCTGGCGTGGCCAGGCTCCATGTCGACCGAGGGGAAGGTTGCTAAAAACTCCCTGAAGTTTTTATTAGTGCTGTTTGAGCGCGCTGTCCAAACGCCCCGAGGGCACGAAGGGCTTGGGCACTCGACACGATCGGGCTTAGCCTTGTTTACGTCTGAGGACATCCAGTATCTGTATCCCAATCTAATGTCAATATTACGGAAAGACGTAGCCATGTATTCATAGGTCAGGATGCTGTTTACAACCCAGTCTTGTCTCTGCTTTTCGGTATTTCTTGACAACGGTGAAACGTTGGTAAACTGGTCGTCAAACAGGATATCGGAGAAGGCTAGGTGGGATGTAAAGACTAGACTACTACTTCGTGGGTATGTATCCTTGTGAATGAGGTTCACGATCCTAGAGCAGGTTTGTAGCAGAAGAACAGCCTACATCCACCCCAACCTAGCTCAAAGACGAAAATAGCAATGGCTCGGTATGTTTCATTTAAAATATCATAGGCTTTCCACTTACTAGAAACAATGTTGGAAAACGCCAATCACACATACAAAGGTCGTCATGTTGGCGCAAATGAGCTAGCCGTGCCCTACTAACTAGGTAGGCAGTAGACAAATTGACAAGTAGGTTCCTTAGCAGGGAAGAAATCGACAGCCAGATTCCATATTTAGTCGAGAAAAGCATGTTTCTTATAATCACATACCTGCAGATACGATAGGGCTGAAGTGGTTTCCAATACGCGCGCGAATTGCAATGAGCATGAGATAGATACGAATACCGGTAGCGAGGAGTCTGTCACTGAAACTCCCCATTCAAGAGCAACAGCAGCCAAACATTAAAGCAGCGGTCCTCAGTTCGTTCTGCCCCTCTTGATTCGTTGCAGATGTGTCCAGTCAGCGTCGACCCTGAGCAACTCGCCCACAGCGATCCCAAGAAGAAAAAGTTGCGAGGTGTCCTTTCGTGAGAACCTATACATATTTCATCCAGCAAGGAACGAGGCCAAGGTCAGAGTTCCTTGGCCACCAGGATGTTCGGAACTGGGATTAGGCGGGCACCTTTCGAGGAGAGGGGCTGGCTGGGGCGTGTGCTTGGTACTATTTATTCAGGGACTGACTTTTCGTACCTACTATGTATCGTCTAGCGGTGGGGACAGTGAGACTGCTGAGGGAACTGGACAAAGTCTGACCAGAACAGTCCAAGAAAGATGTGAAGTGTTACATTTTCCCTCTTCCTTATAAGGATGGTTCATCCCCTCCTCTTCGGTCCGGCCACATCGCGGTCAGCGCTTTCTCAGCTGCAGGCAGGACATGGAGCGAAGACGGGGTAGCAGCGCTCTCGAACGGGGCTGTGCTGGAGCTGGGCTGCTCTCCCACCTTGAAATGGATCCCGGCGCTGTCGACGGTGGCTCGAATTAGATCCTAACCCCGAACAGTCTGATCTGATGGGGCCATTTCAGCTCTCGGTGACCTGGAAAGCGTCGGGGGAGGGATGAGAAAGGGGACTCTGAGAAGCACGAACCAGAGCAATGGAGGAACGACATGTTGGATGAGGCTGGCTACGCTCGCAGTTAGTAGGCCCGAGAACTGAGCAGTTGGTCGACGACGACAGGGTGGAGCAGTTGACGAGGCGTCGGGTGGCCGTCAGCCTGCCTGGCTTCTTTCCCCAACAGCTAAGGGTGGGTGGGAGTGGACGGATGGTGAGATCGGGCCGGGCTTTGCGGGCGAGATGCGTGCTCCTTGGCAGTTCTGCAAATTTATCAGCGACGTTGGTGCTGCAAGACGATGCAAGACAATGCAAGACGACGCAGGAGGATGCAGGTTTTGATAGACGGCTGTGCAAATGCCAAGCTTGGGTGGTGGCAGTCAGAGAGGGATAGATTGCAGCTGTGGGAATGCCATCCCAGTCCCGGTCAACCCTGCTCTGTCGGACGGGATAAACGCAAAAAGGCCTCTTAGGAGCAAAATAGACCGATAAATGGATCAATGGTGGGATCTATTCGTACTTCAGACCTGACAACCAAGTTGCTGTTGCAGCATCACAGTAAAGAGCGCGTCAATCTGCTATAGAACATCTCCGCTAATTTTCTCTCGGGCATTCCCTCTCCCAGACATTAGCACAGCTCACTCAGTGCATCCCATCCCAGCCCATCCCATCTGAACCAACGTGACTGTAACATGCCACGCGACAGATCGCCGGCATATGTACTCCGTACGCACGGCCGAAAAGGAGCTTGATGACCGTGGACGATGCTATGAATAGCAAAAAGCCATAAGCTTTCTGTCAGACAGGGGGTGGCCCAAGGTGGGGTGCAGCCGGTTCGGCTCTCCATCGGAACCCTAGACCATGACACTCTACGAGATGCATGTCCAATTGAAGACCTTAGAATGCCTTGCCAAGTTGCCGCGTCAGGATAATCAACGACATGGAGACTATCGAAATTGGCTTCGTATTTTCCCTGTTATCAGTGTGGGAAAGAGCTAATAACATGGACGAGACTCTCTTTCGGTCGGTTTGCATCGAGAATAGAACGGCATGCAGGGTCGTGGGCTGTCGAAGGATTGGTGTGCGTGGTATCCTACACTGATCAGCGTTTTGTAAAACCCAGGTCAGGTCAGACAACCTTGAAGACATCTTTGTCGAGTCCTCTTGATTGGTCTGCCCTCACCGCTAACGCCGTTCTGAAGTCGATAGCTATCAAACGAGACGTCGAGTTCAGGCCCGTTGGAAGAATCCTTATTATAAATGTTAAAACCCTCATCATATTTGAATGTCATTAGTCTAACATAGCTTTGGCAATGGGGAGAAAAAAAATCAGATCTGGCATACATATCGGACTCTAGGGTAGGCAACTCGGCGACCATCAGGGACCTGACCACACAATCGGGTTCATCTGGCGCCAAAATCGGCGACTCTTCCACCCACATCGGAGACGAGCAACGTAAGAGGCCATGTTAGTTACAATAAAACCTGCCTTGATCGATATTTTAATTGAAAGTTGAATCTCTAATCTGTAAACTACATCTTCAATATAATTGAAAGCAGCACCTGCATCTTACCTTTATTCATCAGTACCCCGTTTTCCCTCGGCCATATCTAACCGTGTTTCCCTCGCCTCATATTGCAACTTACGTACCTACTGGCCGAGGAGTATCCACCGTTTCTTATCTACAACACATCGTCCGCGTCCACCGCCATTATGTGCTTCGGAGCCACTTGTTCAACCTGCTGTAAGTCACCATCGACCCCGGTATCCCGAGATCGTTCTGTAACGCTCGCACTGGGGGGATATAGCAAAGAAGTCGTGGCGCGGCTGCGGAAGCCACATCCCGGAAGCACTCGCTGGCATCCCGGAGAGTCAGTGGTGCACATGCGGTCCGCGGACCAAGGTTAATGGCAAGGAGTATCCGCCTGCGGCCAAGTTTGAGATTCCTGGCGTGGCGTGGATTACCGGAATGTTTGGAGGAGGTAACAAGGGCGGAAGCAATGGCAAGGAAGATCTATGAACTATCTGTAAAACCCACGGCCATGGATATTGCTCGGCCTGGGCATATAATGTTAGATACTTGGCGAGGCAAGGCGTCGAGTCATCTCCAGGAGAGACTAGAGACCATCCGGTGTGCCGAAGATAGGCGAACAGGACAAAGAAAAGCAACTTGAAGAGGCGACAACCTATGATATCAATGTAAGAGGAAACGGCGCGTAGCGGTTAAAGGGATGGCATCGTCGCCTAGTCTTATCGATTTGCAAGTAATAAGAATCGATTGGTTGGCCGACGTTTGACTTCGCTTTAGCTTCCCACTGGGTCAAAGAGCAGAGTTGCGGGGTGGAGAGGTAGAGAGCGTCAACCCCAACAAGCCGGGGCCGGCACCAGCCGACGGGATGAAGGAAGCATTACGTATCTAAGCTAATTAGTCAATATCATGTAAAGTTGCGCTTGTGATAGTGATAATAAGGCGAGGATCCGATGCGCTCCCATCTCCTCTTTGTAGCTCCCCCACAATTGTCCGCCCCGGACTCGGAACCGCGATTGCGCTCCATGTCACCTACGAGCCACCGGTATTGATAAGAGGAGCTGCCGGTCCCTCCTTTTCCTCCTCCTCCTTGCACCTCTCCCCTGTCCTCCGTTTTCTGTCACTATACCAGTAGCTTCCCAGACGACTTTCTGACCGAGAAGCGGCATTATGTTGCTGCTATCTCCCGTCTTCCTTGCAGGAGCAGCCGCTCTGTTGCTCCTCGTTCACATCTTCGTCCGTTTGGCCTCGCCCCTCTTCAAGGTTCCCGGCCCGGCCGTCACCAACTTCACCTCTCTTATCCTGAAATGGCACGAGCTCAGCGCCAACCGGACTATGTACATCCACCACCTCCATCAAAAGTACGGCCCTGTCGTTCGTGTCAGCCCAAACGAGGTGTCGTTCACCTCGGTGGCTGCTCTCAAGGAGATCTACGGCTCAGGTGGCAGTGGATATGACAAGACTGAGTTCTATAACCTCTTCCAGGCATATGGCAGGAGGTACGCTGACCCGGATGAGCTGAGTTGTTTGGGCTTCATGCTAACTGCATGGGACATAGGACAATGTTCTCCACGTTGAACAAGGCAGATGTGAGCCTCGTACTTAGCCCACACGCCCGCCACTGATCTAACTGGAGCACCAGCACGCGAAGCGGAAGAGGATGATTGGCGATCGTTATGCTAACAGCAACGTCATGCGGGCGGTTCCTATCGCGGGGATACAAGAATGTTCCAAGCGATTTGTCCAGCGTTGTGCCCAATCTCCGGACAGAACGACGGATGTCTTTGTAAGGGCGAATCCTTCATCTTGAGGCGAATCATGACTAATTGACGTATAGATGGGTTTGTTCACAACCCTGTTGAAACAGGTTGTCCCTATACTGACTATGATAGCGCTCCACTCGTACGCATGCGACTGTGTCACTCACCAACTGTTCCATCCGTATGGTAGTAACTGCTTGGAAAAACAGGAGGATGAGGATATGATGCACCAGGTGGCTGCCGACGATAGCTTGCAGAGTACGTCTATTTAAGACTAGTAACCGGAAGAGCCTGGCTAACTAAATTGATAGACCGTCTTGTATTTCACTACAGCCCAGTATTGCACCGCCTTCTCTCTAGGATGCTCTTCTTTTTCGCCAAGCCTCGACAGACGCCCCTCGCTGACAAGTTCGTCCTGGACGCGGCCAAGAAGGACCAGGCGGCAGATTTTACCGTGCTGAACCGTCTTAAGGAGAAGAATTCTGTGCTCGACACAATTGACATGGCTGCTGAGTGTCTCGATCACATGGCTGCTGGAATCGATACGACCGGCGATGTGTTGTGCTTCCTGATGTGGGAGCTGTCACAGCCACGATCTCTAAAGTACCAGCGTCGGTTGCAGAAGGAAGTACAGGCCAAGCGCGATTTGCCCTTTGACGACCTTCCCTTCCTCGATGCCGTCCTTAACGAGGGATTGCGTTGTTTCCCCGCCATCCCGATGTCGCTGCCGCGATATGTGCCACAGGGCGGGCGTATCATTGACGGGTTCTCATTGCCGGAGAAGACGGTGGTCAGCTGCCAGGCATTCTCTCTCCATCGCATCAACGACGATGTTTTCCCCGAACCGGACACCTTCTACCCTGACCGATGGCTGGAGGCTGAGGGAGACGCCGAGAGAAGGCGGCTCCAGTTTGCCTTTTCCAGTGGAGGAAGAGGCTGTGTAGGAAAGCAGTAGGTGTTATGCCTTTCGTCAAAATACGACAGTCTAGGGAAACCGAAAGAAGAACCAGCTGACCCGCGGTAGTCTTGCCCTTGCCGAGATGAAGACTCTGCTCCAGGATGTCTATTCGCAGTATCGCACCGAGCCGGATGCTTCCATGCAGACCGAGTCCATGGCCATGTCCGATCAGCTCATTTCGTCGCGACCACTGGGTAAGAAATGCCTACTAAAATTTGTAGCGCTCGCGGACGATGAGGCTGCCGAGAAGGTGTGAGGACTACAACCCTTACTGTGGACTGCTGACTTGCTGAAATATGGTTGCGAGAGTCCATAGCCCAGCGAGGGCCTTGAATGTTTCCAGGAGGGCCCATGTTGACTGGAATATGGAATGCTATCCTGTGTGTTTATAGATTCGACTAGAAATAAGGAGATTATTGGAACTACTTTGATACTCGGAGAAAAGAACCGGTGCCATGGTTGAAGTTGGAGTTTGGGAATAATACCATACTTACTATTAGCACTCTTAGCACTCAACCGACCTTGAAAATAAAAGAATGCTTTCATTGTCGTTGATCTTGGAAGACTTCAGATGTGCCGAGACTTCGAAAGTACAATGCCTTCTTTTCATACCCCTCCTTAATCACTGGACGTTATACTTTGCTGTTGTCTATAAGTGCCTAAGTAATTGCCTGAGATTCTGGCTTTGAAAACCACCCACACCGACTAGGTACTTACTAAATGGTCTATCAACATCACAGAGGTAGGTGAGGCTGTCTGCTGCGTACAGACATAGGTACTTACCCCGTTGGGGAACCGCCGAAAGCCTAATAAGCCATGAAAAATTGCCTTTCTGCTTGCCTCGGGACGCGGTGGATGTGGCGGGAGCCAAATGCTGTCAGCCGTTGATGCAATGATTGGCTGGATCTCGTTGTCAACTTGAAGGGATGGACTGGGGGACAATGACAGCCCTGCAGCGAGTAAGCGACCAGTGGATGGCCTCAGTCAAGCAGCGTGCCGACTTGCGTTGGGAGGATGGATGGAGGAGGCTTGGAGTGGATGGAGGCTTATGGAATTACGCCCGTACCCTTGTACCCAGCTGCCTGTAGGGCAAATTGTCGAGATGGAGCCCCGTATTTGCAAGCGGGCTCCCTCGGGAGGGGGGGGGGGAAGGACCCTGAGCTTTTTGGAGTCCGTGACGCCAAAAGAATCACAAAAACCACCAAGGGCCGCCTGATCCTAGACCCCCTGTGGAGGCGCCCTGGCCTTCCGGCGACCCCTAATGGTTATTTCTGGCCCGCTGTGGCTGGCCGACTCCAGGCGATCGCAGCCGGTCCCGCTTTCTTCAGTGGCAGTTGACAGTTGGCACCTGGGCCGGGCATCCATTGTTGTCTTGTGTGACCTCGACTTGTTCTGCTGTTGGCTCTTTCTCTGCGCGGCCTTGAACGGCACAAGCGGCTCTTACCTTCAGCTACCTCCCTCTCCGCCTCACTTTCATTGGTACTATCAGGTACCGGCCTGTCTGTAGAACGTGTTTGTAGAACAGTTGAGGGTACCTGCCGCATTACCTCCCATCTGGTGCTCCCATTGTCAGGGTGCAGGCGCAGATGGTTTACCTAGCAGCAAAGATACCACCTTGCTGTTGCCTTCTTTTTTTTTTTTGCCGCCCGCCCCATTCTTTCTTGAATCTCTGCCCGAAACCCCGTCCGGCCCTAACGTCGCCCCTCCTCGTCTCCTCTTCTACCTCCTCCTCTCTTCCTTTTCTTCCTCACATCAAACTCTGCATCTCCGCCAGAGACCGTGACAACATCGTCTTCTAACCAACTTGTCTCGCGCCTCGCGCATCTCGCTCTCAGACTTGCCTGCTGACTCTTTGTTGGTCGCAGCGCGTATCGTTACCTCCCCCATTCCACCTGCTCCGGCTCTTTGCCTCTCCCACAACTTGCACCACTATCACGCACTTCGTTGCTTGACACATCCCGGCTCTTGCCAGTTCCTTCTCCCGTCGACCTCAGTCGCGCCCCTTTCCACCGCGGAATCGTCACTTCGGACACTTAAATCAGCCAACGCACACTGCTGTATATGTATCAGCACGACCAGCTTTCCGTCACCAGACACCTCTTCAAGCTGCAGTTATTTCGCATACCGCGAAAGCCAAGTAGCCCCGACATCAGTTCTGACGGCTGAACCCCAGCGGCTAGAGTTGTTAATGCCTGCCCTACAGCATCCACAAATTCATCTGGTGTGCCATATGTCAACCAAAAGTCCTCTCAAGCAGTGATTCCCTTCCACCCCTCGACCGCTCCTCCCAGCCTCTGCCGCCCCCAAGTCTCTTCATGACGCTTTCGTCATTATAAGACTTCATCAAGCAACAGCCTCGTCCACTCGAATTTTCAATACCAAAACCAACCAAATACCGTCACCATGGCTCTCGTCAACGTCCGCCGCGATGTCAGCGACGCCTTCTATCGCTACAAGATGGAACGCATCCAGACCAAGATTGAGGGTAAAGGAAACGGCATCAAGACCGTCGTCGTCAACTTGAGTAGCGTTGCAAACTCTCTCGCTCGGCCTGGAGCGTATGTCATCAAGTACTTCGGTTTCGAGCTTGGTGCCCAGACAAACATCGATCCCAAGGACGACCGTTGGATCATCAACGGCGCCCACGATTCCGCCAAGCTCCAAGACCATCTTGATGGTTTTATCAACAAGTTTGTTCTCTGCAAGAAATGCAAGAACCCCGAGACCGACGTCCACATCAAGGATGACCGCATCTTGCTCGACTGCAAGGCTTGTGGCCAGCGCTCTGACGTTGATATTCGCCTCAAGCTGAGTGGCTTTATCCTTAAGAACCAGCCTAAGAAGGGCAAGAAGGACAAGGCCGAGCGCAAGGCTGCCCGAAAGGCCAAGCAGAACGGCAACGGAACCAAGGAGAATGGCCAAGGCAGCGATGAGGCATCTGAAAACGGGTCCAACGAGAACGGTGACAATGCCGATGCTGACAGCGACGACGAGTTTCAGAAGATGCAGGCTGAGGCTGCTGAGGTTGACGAAGAGGTCGAGGTCAAGGACCACGAGTGGGCTGTCGACATGAGTGAGGAAGCCGTAAAGGCCCGCCAGGCCTCGCTCCCCGGCGAGTTCAAGCAAAAGCTCAACATCGGTGACGATGACGACGAGGAGGGCGAAGGCGGTGGTAGCACTGTCTATGACGATCTTGGCAACTGGATTCAGGAGGAAATCGCTGCCAAGGGTAGTGTTGACGAGTTGGAGTCAATTGAGATCTTCCTCAAGGCCAAGGAGCTGGGCATTGAGGGCAAGCACCGCAGCGTTCTTGTTCTCGTCCAGACTATCTTCAACGAGAACGTTGCTACCCAGATCCCCAAGCGCGCCAGCATGCTGAAGCAGGTGTGTCAAGAAAGAACGAACCCCATATGAAAATGGACTCTTGCTAATTCGGTATAGTTTGTCACCTCTGACCGCCATGAGAAGGCACTGCTCGGTGGAACCGAGCGCCTCATTGGTACTCTGGGCAAGGATCACCCCGATATCTATCAGCAGATTGTCAAGATTCTCCAGCTGTACTACCACTATGATCTGATCAGCGAGGAGGTCGTTACCAAGTGGGGCTCCAAGGCCAGCAAGAAGTACACAGACATTACCACTTCCAAGAAGGTCCGCAAGGCCGCCGAGCCTTTCCTTACCTGGCTCGCTGAGGCTTCCGAGGAGGAATCTTCGGACGAGGAATAACCCCCCTGTTGAACCCTGTGAGCTTGGTGCTAGACGCTGTTTGGAGGACTGATGGAGTAAACGAAATTGGGTCACAAACATGTTCATCTTCCGCTGAGCCACCCGGAACAATCAGCCTGGTACTTCGTTCTGTTTCTTCTAGATTGAGATTACAATTCCACTCTGCCTGTGTTACCCCTTGGATCAAAGACCCTGAGACTGACCGATTGTGTTGCTCGAAACTTGCATTTGTTTAAGCCGACTTGAAACGAATGATACGCCTATGCAGTAATAACCAATAAATAATACAGGTTGCGTCAGGGTATCATTATTGCCCACATCGGGGAAGAATCAAACTACTTCTCGAGTGCATACACATATTCGTACATGTCTCACCATGTTTTGACCCGAATTCCGAGTTTACGTTGCCTCCGCATCCGGCATCGCGGCTTCCTTGGGTTCCTCTGCCGTGTTCATCTTGTCGTCCTCCGCCGCGTCCTCGTTGTCATCATTCATGGCCGTATCCTCCGTAGTGCCCTCTGCATCGCTCGTTCGATCGCCGTCTTCCGCCTTGCCGAAGATGAAGGACCCAAGGGCTTTGACTGCTTGACTTAGGTCATCATTGATGACGGTCGTGCTGAACAGCTCAGCGACCTTGGACTCATCTAGGTTGGTGGGGAGGCTCTTGAGAGTTGTCTTAATGGTGACTTCGTCTTTGCCGGAGGATTTAAGACGTTGCTCAAGAACTTCAGGGGTAGGGGGTTTGATGAGGATGAAGCGAGCTTGGAAGTCCATGTCCTTGGCGTATTGTGCGGCCTAAGGGAGAAAGGTTAGTACATCTGGAAGAACTGAGCAGTTATGAAGGGAAACGTGGAATATTACCTCTAGATCGAGCTCGATAATTGGGACCTTGCCCGCCTCGGTGACAGCGTCAATAGCCTTGGTGCTGGTCCCGTAGTCTACCTTGTCCCGAGTGCCTGACTCGATCAGGCGGTCGCCGTCGCGCAGCTGGTTGAATTCTTGGGGCTTGACAAAGTGGAACGTCTTGCCCCTGACCTCGCCATCGAGCGGTTCCCTCGTGGTATGCCGAACCACAGTAGCGAACACGCCCTTCTGCTCCTCCATCAGCCTCTCGATCAGAGCCGACTTGCCACCCGCCACGGGACCCGATACGACGATGGGATCACGGTTAGTGGGCATGTCCGCGTCGCTGGCGGTGGGTTCCGTGGCGTCTTCGGCCTCGTCGGCCTCGGTGAGCTCCTCGAATGCGATGTCGATCTTCTTGGGATCATCAATCTTGTCAAATGCGGAGAGCTTTGTCCGGGCGGCGATGCGCAGGGCTCTCCAGGTTTTGCTTGCCTTGCCTGCTACGGCGGCTGCCTTGGTCTGGTCGTTGGTTGGCATCTCGATCTCGAAGTCGTCATCTGCAATCTTCCGCTTGAAGCTATCGAGATCAGGGATGCGGTACCGCTCCTTGGCCTTGAGCCGGTCCATGGCCGTCTCCTCATCCTCGTTCCGCAGGAAGTCCAGAGGTACAGCCCCCAGAGGCGTGGCCCTGAGGCGCTTGCTCGTTGCCGTACGTGAAACAGTGTTCTTGGCCTCGACAAAGTCGGCTGGGGAGACGGGGTCTCGCATGAATGGATGGCAACCTTCAATCTTCCAGCGAACCCAGTTCTTGTCTCTAGCCAGCACCGTCTCCACCATCCGATAAAAGTACGGCCCATCGGAGCCCTGCCGCAGATAATCTGCAATCGTAGTTTTCATGTCGTTGGCCCATTTGGCCTTGAAGGGGTTAGTTTGGTGAATTGGACAGGGGCGAAAAGAGTATGTTGATTGGACTTACATCCTCTTCACTGATAACCTGGTCTATGTACATGACAGCCTTGTTTGCGGAGGGAATTGTGGAAAGTTTCTCTCGTGCCGGGGCGGACAAGGAGAGAAGAAAGTCCATGATGATAAGGGCCTGAACCAGAACATGACGTTGGAAGGACAGATCGCTGATCTATGATTGATGTTAGCATGGCTCCGTCGTAGATGATATATGCCTGAGCTTACCTCCAGCTCAAAAAGATCTCTACTAGTCAAATATTTGGGGTTGAAAGCATCAGTCGTGTCTGCGTCTTCGCCACTCTCTCTCTTACGCTTCAGGCTCCGCCTAGAGTCTTCCGCAGACTTCCTTGACCCTCGATCATTGTGGATAGTCTGGAAGACTCTCATGGTGGCCCCTAAACTTTCTTTGAAGGCCGCTAGATGGGGTGCTTCGAACAGTTTCCTGGGTTGGCTGAAGCTCTCTTGTAGTGACCAGAACAGGGGATAGAGGTCGTTCGGGTCCATGGCCTTGTCGCCTTTCTTGGAATCAGTGCCGCCCTTGGATGAAGATCTCGACGCGGCATGTTCCTTGTGGTCTGACGCTGGCACGTCCACATCCATCTTAGAATCAGACTCAACCGGGTTCGTCTCATAAGTCGTGACATTCTCGACGTGGTATTCGCCTCGGAGGTTCACAGAGCTCTTGTCCCCGAGAGGGAAGCTTTGGAACATGAAGATGAAGACCCGACCGCAGAAGCCAGTGTCTTCGGCGCGGGAGAGACGACGCAGCAGCTCATTGCAGCTTCGCAGAATAATAAGCTGCTTCTGCTTAAAATGGTTCGCTATGATTCGTTCTCGCCTTGATTCGAGGAAGTCGAAAATCTTGCGGCACCCGGCAATGGTCTGGCTGTCGAGTAGCTCCTCAGCCAGCCAAAACAGGAGCGCAGGGTCGCATTGTCCTTCATCGGAGAGGATCGAGAGGATATCGAGCAGGTTCCACACCTTGACGAACTCGGGGGATTCTATCGTGGTGGTCGCCTATGTTGGTCAGCGCATGGTGCGCATAGTTCGGGGAGGACGTCGAGGCTCACAATGAGATTGCTGAATATCTCTCGGGAAGCGGTCTCAATCATGGCAAATTGCCGCGCCTTGATCTGATCATTGGTCGTCGCACCATCTACTCCAATTTTGAGCTTGCTGGCAACTTGCGATACTCGGCCGGAGAGGTCATCCAAGTCCGATTTGCTGAGCGCCGGGTCGATGGTGGTCGCATGTTTCGCGTTCCCTGCCTGCTGCAGAAGATCCTCAAGCAGAGTCACAGCGGCTACGACGGCTGGGACGCGCGCGTTGTCCATATCCAGCGCCGGCATCTTGAGTGAACAAAGCGGCGACAGATGGACAGGGCGTTCTCCGGTGCCGTCCGAGAGAGGTGGGTATGCGCGAAGAAAGCTTTGTCGATAGGATGCTCGTAATCTATCGAATCGGTAATAGGGAGACTGTTCGGGAGAGGGAGGATGGGCGGTGGAAGTTTGCTAGAGCTAAGTTGTTGTTGTATTCGTTAGAGATGAAGCTGGGATTGTCGACCTTTCGTCGAATAAACGCGGAAGGCTGAGAATGAGGGAGTGCAAAGGGAGGTCTCGCTTGTGCCTGGGTACCGCTGGCCTAGCGTATCCTGTGAGCAGCTCCAAGTACACACGCGACAGGGGTACTTAAGATGTGGCTTGGCAGAGCCGCGACCTGACGCGTGGGTCCCTGCGAGGCTGAAATTTTGGCCAAGGCTCAGAGTTGCATGAAGCAGCGTCACTTCCAGATCCGAGAAATCCCAACTTCAGCTTCGAACCTCCATCACGATCGCTGGTGCTGCCCTCAGCCACAACTCCCCCGCCCGAGGACTTCCGGTAGTCCATGAAGCGACAGGAATCTCGCGACAATGCCCAACGTGAAGCGGCTCAAGGGCAGTGGCGCTGCAAAGGCCCAGAAGAAGCCTGAACGCCAGCCGAAGTCCACCGATGGACGACCAACCCCGGCCGAGGTCGAAGAGGAGGAGCACCAGTTCGTCCAGGTCGCGCGGAAGCACTGGTTGAAGCCCTCAAAGAAGCCGACCAAGCCCAAAGTCAAGAATGATGTGCTCAAGCAGAGCATCTGGGACCAGCTCGAGCGCGAGGGCTTCCAGTACAAGTCCCTTCTGTTGCTTGAGAGCCTGCAGACATTGGAGAGGTGCGTGCATTGTTAAGCCCATTCCTGTACATTTAGGTTTCTAACATACTTCTTCTATAGCTACTTGTGGCCCGGATACACCGAAGAAGCGTCCAACTACCATGTTTTGTTGATCGCACTCATCGCCAATGTCAAGAGACGAGAACACCTTGAAACTTGGGGTATGTACACACTGTATTTTTCTCCTGCGCAACATATCGCTGACTTTGACTAGGTCTTTTCGAGGAAAGACCAGATGAATTCTCGTCCTTGTTTCGCCGACTCCTATCCATGATGCTCGACCGAACGCTGTCTATCACCGTCAGAACCCAGCTCCTCTGTTTCCTGATCCACGCTTTTCAAAGTTTGGACTGCACAATTGTCAGAAAAGAGTGCGCCCCGCTGGTCTCGATCGGAGTCTGGCACAACCTATCAACCGATAACTTGCGAGAGTCGAAGCTCGAGCAGACTCCTCATCTGAGAAAGGCGTGGAAGGCTGCTCACAAGCGCTACGATGCTGCCGATGACGCGACCAAAGCCCGTCTTCGATTTGAGCGATCATGGCTTTACACACTTCTGCTTGACTTCTTGGGTCTTCTGTACACAGAGGGTAGCAAGCCTGGTAAGCAAGACACAATCCTACAAAATCCCAATTGCTTTCCTGCTAACGATACCCAGATCAAGTTCTGTACTGCGAACGATTTGCCGAGTTCATCTCTGATCTCCAGAGCCAGCTACCGACAAGGCGCTATGTCAACACTCTGCTCCAGGATCTCCATCTGGTCCCTGCCATGAAATTGGCCCCCATGTACAACGACGAAGAGAATACGCTTCTTCGCGAGCTTCATGCCCTTCTCGCCCACTACACCTACTTTACTATCGATGACCAGACGGGCGTCCAACACAGCTCCACGGAGGCGTATGACAAGCACTGCAAGTTGCTTGGAAAGCTGCAGCATATTTCTCTGAAACACTTTAGGGAGAAGCTCGCGGTTCTAGCGTTATCGAATTACGGTGCTATCGACAAGAGGGAAGAGTTGGGGCCTCTGTTGGAGCCTCTTGCTGACGAAGAGATTCTTCAGCTTATGACCCTCCTGAACCTTCGCACCTCATATCCTGAGAGCCTCAATCTCCATATCACCCGCAAACTTCTCATTGAGGTACTTCTAACCATATTTGAGCGAAGAAAAACTTTCCAGGAGAAAGCCCGGAGCATGGGATTAGTCCCGACTGAGCATTCGCTATTCGACAACAGCTTTCAGCAGGCAGAGAGCTATGATGGATCCCATCCTATGGCACTTCCTAAGCTGAACCTCCAATATCTGTCGGTTGGTGATTTCTTGTGGAGAGCGCTCATCCTGTATCGTTGTGAGTCGTTCTATGGAGTCCGCAAGGATATCGAGTCCGCCCTGCGCCGACTGCGACCAGAGTCGAAGCAGCCAGGTGAGACGACTTTCGCTGGGTTCTCCAAGATGGCACTGTCTATCTCGAAGCCGTCAATCTTGGAGGTTGTGCCAGCTCTTGTTGGCGATGACCAACCATCGATGGTGCGAGCCGAGGTTTTGGTTGACGTCCGACGACTTGGAGAGGGTGTGCGTCGGGAATGGGACTCTCTGAGACAAGACGACGTAGTCTTCCTCCTTCACGTCGAACCCCCTACTAAGCAGGTCAGCAACGGCAGCGAAGCATTATTAGAATCTGAAATGCTTGGTGTGGTAACCGTTCGAGGGGCGTCGATCCTTCAAATCACTGACGAGAAGGGCCGCCATGTCAGAGACGGAGCCAGCAATTTGGATAGCAAACGCCGCATTCAGCTCAAACTGGACTCACAAACATATATCAAAGATGCTGAGCGAGCATCGGCTGGAAAGCCTGATGTGTATGCTGGGGTTAACCTGCTCCTCAGACGTGGCAGAAGGGAGAACAACTTCAAGCCTGTTCTTGAATCTATCCGAAGCCTTGTCCTTTCCGAGGTCCCGTTGCCCGCGTGGCTTCACGAAGTCTTCCTTGGCTATGGTGATCCTGCTGGCGCCACATATAAGAGTCTCCCTAATCGAGCCAAGAAGGTTGATTTCAGGGATACCTTTCTCGACTGGCAGCACCTAACTGAGAGCATGCCGGGGAAGATCATCGATCCGGGCGATGAAGTCTCGGGAAGCTTTGGTCCACCGTACGTTCTCGAGTCTGTGGAGAAGTCAGAAGCGCCGAAGAGGGCCAAGCCATCCAAGAAGCGTCGGCGAGATGCTAACCCTGCCTTAATATCTGATATCGAGACCCTGAAGGCCTCAACGTACAAACCACAGAATACGGGACCATATCCTATCAATGCTCCCCGACAGAATTCTGTACGGTTTACACCTGCTCAAGTTGAGGCCATCACATCTGGCACACAGCCTGGGCTCACTGTAGTCGTTGGACCCCCAGGAACCGGCAAGACCGATGTTGCCACCCAAATCATCAGCAACATCTATCACAACTTCCCCGAGCAGAAGACATTGCTCATTGCACATAGCAACCAGGCCCTCAACCAGTTGTTCGCCAAGATTGTCGCTCTTGATATCGACGAGCGGCATTTGCTGCGTCTGGGCCATGGTGAAGAGGAACTCGATACCGAGGGCAACTTTAGTAAGCACGGACGAGTTGAATCGTTCCTCGAGAACCGAGATCGCTACCTTCACGAAGTCAAGAGGCTGGCTGCCAGCCTTGGAGCTCCCGGTGCCCACGAAAACTCCGCCGAGACAGCTGGTTATTTCAACACAGTCTACGTTGAGCCTATGTGGACCAAGTTCCTCCAAATCGCGGAATCTGACGAGTCTACCGCGGCTGTGATCGTCCAAGCTTTTCCCTTCCACCTCTACTTCTCCGATGCCCCCCAACCCGTCTTCCCAGAGGAGGCCGACCGCGAGCAGGTCCTTGAAATTGCCCGTGGTTGCTACCGTCACATCTCCAAGATTTTTTCGGAGCTGGCCGACGCCCTTCCATTTGAGATTCTCCGAAGAGATCGCGATAAAGCAAATTACTTGCTCACAAGCGAGGCTCGTATTGTTGCGATGACGACGACGCACGCGGCTATTCGGAGAGGCGAAATCGCCTCCCTTAAATTCCATTATGACAACGTCGTGATGGAAGAAGCAGCCCAGATTACCGAAATCGAGACCTTTATGCCCCTGGCGATGCAGACTCCGGTTAAGGGGAAGATGCCACTGCAGCGAGTCGTCTTGTGCGGTGATCACTTCCAGAACTCGCCCGTGATCCAGAGTCTTGCGTTCCGCCATTATGCCAACCTGGAGCAGTCGCTCTTCTCGCGGCTGGTTCGGCTTGGCGTTCCCACTATTACTCTCGACAAGCAAGGCCGTGCTCGCTCATCCATCGCAAGGCTCTATCAGTGGCGATACCAAAACTTGGAAAATCTCTCAGATGTGCAGAATAATCCACAGTTTGTCAAGGCCAACGCTGGATTCAAGTTTGACTACCAGTTTATCAACGTCCCTGACTACAAGGGCCGCGGCGAATCGGAGCCTACGCCTCACTTTGTGCAGAACTTGGGCGAAGCGGAGTATGCGGTGGCCATTTATCAGTACATGCGCCTGCTTGGTTATCCGGCGGAAAAGATCAGTATCCTCACGACGTATGCTGGTCAACGGGCGCTGGTGAAGGATGTACTATCTCACAGATGTGCTCGGAACCCTGTGTTCGGTCTCCCCAAGGCAGTTGCCACGGTGGACAAATATCAGGGCGAGCAGAACGATTGTAAGCGTTTCCCTTCTAAAAGCCTACTGGGTTTGTCGGGATTCTGGGTCGGCTAACAATCGCCTTTTTAGACATCATTCTATCTCTAACACGAACATCTCGGGTGGGCTACCTTCGTGACGTCCGCCGTATGACGGTAGCACTATCACGAGCTAGACTGGGTCTTTATATCCTGGGACGTCGGGAGGTGTTTGAGGCCTGCCCCGAGCTCCGCCCTGCATTTGACTTGCTGTTGCAGAGACCAGACAAGCTGATGCTCGTCACGGGAGAGCTGTGGCCAGCGGAAAGGGATTATAGCGAAGGAATTGGCCCTATTGAGGCAGAGGTACCGATGGAGGGCGTTGAACACTTGGGCCAATATGTGTTTGAGATGACCAACACCAAGATTAAGCAGCTCCAGGGCGAGCAGAGCGGCTCTGGCGTGCCCGAGTCCGTCGCCGAGGAGGTGGAGGGCGCAGAGGAGACGTACGAAGATGATGGAGAGGACGTCGAGGCGGATATCCTCGAAGTACGAGAAGGAGAGTAAGTTACCTGGTTAACGGGCAAGGTCAGGGGCGTACAAGGATAACATTGAACTACATTGTGGAAGTCAGTAGCGTGAGAAAAGTACGCTGAACGAATGGAACATATTTGGATGGAACGTCTCTGGAAAATGCCGAGCCGTCGGACTTGCACACAACGTACTTCGTATGACTTGGAGCTTTGGGCTTTGGTCTTTGGTGACAGGATGCATGGCATATACATTCCGCGTGGTTGGACGCCTCAGGCAGGGCTCAGGCGTGGGCGATCTGAATGTCTGCAGCCCTGGGGAACTCTCTTCTGGGATTTGAAGTATGAAGTACCAGAGTAAAGGCTCTGTTGCATCATCGAGTCATCGACTACGGGGGGTTCGAGAGGCTGGGAGGACGGTTCGAGGACCACTTTCTTTTTTGCCGTAGTAGCCCATGTGCGCGTGGCCACGATGGATGAGGTGCCTGGTCTCTTAGGCATCGTTACTTATCCACGGGGACACGGAGATACCAGGGACATGCTGGCATTCCTTTGGGGTACAGAGGCAAGCATGTACGTACTTCGTAGCAGGACAGCATCCTCCGGGAGGGGGACTGAGGCTCCTGAACCATCCAAGACATGACATGCTTGTCTTGGTCAATATCGGCACGGCAACTCTGCAGTAATATCAGATGACTTACAAGTCCTAGGGAATTACGGGTGCTAGCCAAGCGAACGGGCTCTTGGTTGCATAGCAGAGACAGAAACGCGGTACTGAAGAGGTCCCTGCTTTCGATAATGACGTGATGCCAAGTCAAAGGTCGTTGATTACGAAGATAGAAGGGTTCAAGCTTCCAAGCAACCAAGCAGATGGTTGGAGGGCTCGATCTCTCAGGTTTCACAGCAAAGTCTGGGTAGAGAGGGTGTGAGTTGGCTGGTCTCGGCTCGGGAAGACGGGTAGCGGAGGACGGTAGCGGAGGACGGTAGCGAGCGAGGCGGGATGAGTTGCACTGTAATGCGTGTTGGACGAGTGGGTGGATGAAGTCTCCGGGAAGAGACGCGTGGGCCTGGTCAGGTGGCCGAGGCAATCAATCAAGCTGTGAAGCAATGAGTTTCCATACACCGGTGAAGAGATGGATGCCTAGGCAAGACAGGCTGAAATAGTCATATTAGGGGGTGGTGCTATCGTAGATGCTCTGTTCTAGGTGGTGGCAGTGACATTTATTAATGAGCCTAACAACAGCAACAGCAACAAAAACAAAAGCATTACTAGGACAAAAACGGGCTAGGCATTAATAAAACCCTTTGGGTATTCTTGGAGTACTTATTAATACCTGTATTGTTCCTACAGCGTTGTGCCATTATTTGTCCGTGTCCAAGACAGGGCGGACCATCCCGTGCGAGGTCTCCCGGTTCCGTGGCCGGGAATTCCCTGCTTCTAGATTTCCCAATGGCACAATTAATTGTAGGATGATTTTTGGGTCCCAAGACGAACAAGAGTAGGGCAAACCAGCACTGCCCTGGGCCATTTTAGACTCCAGGCGCACTCAGATTCACGGACGAGGCCCATCATGCGAAATGGCTAGTAAATAGCTCACTCCGGTAGCCGGGTTGTCTGTCCGTGTGTCCCGCGTGTGTGGGCAGGGTTTTATTTTATTTTTAGGCCCAGCAATTTTTTTTCTTCCTCATTGGGTTCTATCTGGGACTCGACTCAATTTTTTTGGTGTTAAACCTTCAAAAGCAAGGTTGAACGGCGCCTTCTAGTTTTCGAGTACGGAGTAGGCAGGGTTGAATGCACCCGGAACTGAGGCGGGGCTACAGTGTGATTCTGGAATATCTCGCACGCGCTTCTGGGCGACTCAGGTGGTGACATGCAGGCGTACGAGTAGTGCACACAAAACTAGACAAAGAAGCCGGCGAATAAAATATGTCGTCGTTCGTGAGGTCTTGTCTTCAGCGGGAAAAGAGGGCAAAGATAGTCTACGTACTGTACACTACTGATCTGTCTTTCCAGCATCGAGTCTATTCTAAAGTAGGTATGCCACTGTGTCCGGGTTCTGGGCGGAGTGAATGAATGTTGTTGAGCCGAGTCGTTGGGCGTGCTGTTGGAGTGCAACCTCCGAATAAGGTAGACTTAGGTAGCGTTTGGGACGTGTGAAGAAATCGAGCAATAGGTGTCTGATACTGCACCTGCTAGTCTACGAGTGCTACTGTAGAACAGGAGGAGTATGTCTGTTCGACCAACGACGGGTAGACTGACTGATTGACGATGACTGAGTAATTAGGTATAGGTACCTAGGTCTAACTGACTAACTGACTGGGGGAAGCGCACAGAAGAGCAAATGATCCGAGGGTTATTAGTGACCAAGAGAACGAGTGAGTCACATTTTTTTTTGTGGATGTGGCGTAGGACGAGGATAATGACGAGAGGAGAAGAATGGGCGACATTTGAGGGAAGTGGAGGGATCGTTGGGTGGCCATTGTCACCAAGATAGCGTCAACACCACTCGCTAATGTGACCATGCCATGTACTGCTACTGCGGGCGGTAGGTTAGGTCTACCTACTAAGGACTAGCTAGTTGTGAAGATGAATCCAACGGTTTCCGTTCTCCGTTCTCGTTCTCCGTTCAACAACAGGCTAATAAGCCCCACAAGCAAAGGCACTTCATCAGTCATTCACTGTCGCCCCTACGAATAGAGAGAGGATGGATGATGCAGGCAGAATCGACTGTGGCAACTTTTGGCACTGGCAAGCTCTTGAGTTACTTTACCTAAGTAGGAAGCACTGTATTGATTCGTCCGAAGTACAGTTCTGTGTTACAGTAGATTCACTAGTTAGAGCCTCTTGGTGTAACTGCGAAGGCGCCTAAGCCATACTCTAATGAGTGCGGGCGGGTGCGTGCGTGCTCTCATCTTGGGCCAACATTGCAATTCCAAATCTAAAACGTGGTGCTCTTGTTATCGCTCTCTCGCTGTCTTTCACACTCCTGACCCTTCTCTCTGTGCGGTGCCGTTTAGATGGCCGCCTATAACCCTCATCAAGAACTGGGCCGCACTGGAGCAAAAGACGGGTGCTGCCACTTCCGGTTGAATCTGGGCCAACCACTCCCTTCACCCTTGTCCGTTACCATTTACCATTGTCACCCCACCCTGCAAAAGTACGAAGTATGGACTGTACGAAGTAGCAGCAGCGCGTCACGGCAGTATGATGATGAAGATGGAATGGTTTCAATCGGGCAAGGCAGGCCGCCATCCAGGCTCCTCCACCCCATTTCATCCACCTGTGTGATCTATCCACCCATCATCATCGTCTCTCCATCGTCCCCCTTCCCATCGATTCAGTGTATATGTACTAGTAGCGTGTGTTGTGCGTCGACGATCTCGCGACAGCTACACGAAATATGCAAGTGCAGCAGTTGGGTGCCGAGGATGATGAAACCCGAACAACTGAAGAGGTCTGGCTGGTCAGGGCTGGGCTGCCTTTACATACCAATTCTGACTAGTGAATCGCTAATCAGAGTCCCGGGAGATGGGTAATACAACGCGAGACGTACGTTTATTACACCCTCCTCCCTGCCTGGGGTAGGGAACGCCTGAGATTGCCTTTTGCTTTGGCTGTCGCATGTGAATGCTGGTTAAATTATCAGACAGCGCAAAGCCGACCGAGAGTCCAGGTGTCGCACCCCTTTGCGGGTACTAGCAAAGCATAGCATATCCGTGATGCCGTAGTAGGTAGCAAGTAGGTAGGTAGATAGGTAGGTACGCATAGGGGGATTTGCCTCGCTATATTTCCCTGTCCCTGTGCTCGGGGGACATCCTCATTACCCGTTGGCACTCATTTCGCTCTCCCGCCTGCTCCCTCGTGTCTCGTTCTCTTTCGCCTCTCGAGGTCTTATCCGCCGCTTCCCCCATTTTGCTTTCCCTCCTTCGACTGACCCGCACGCCCATCCGCCCACTGGGTACCAGCGATATCTGAGCTGCCACGCCGAGTGGGTACTCGGTCGGTGGTAGCGTGTTAGCGTGCCCTCTCCCGCGGGGATTGACGTAGTAACCGAGTCCTTGTGGCCTTGTGGGCAAATGGATGGAGAAATTATTAGTCTATCCCACTTGTTGGACCACAGAGAGTCCTACCATGCACATAATACTACGCACCTACGACGTATCTACTCTGGTGAGCATGTAATCCTAGAAACGCACCTATTATTCACTTTTTTTTATTTTTTATTTATTTTTTAGGCGAAACAGGCAAACAACCACGTAGGCGGACAGCGTTTGAAAGACTCCGGGAGACACAGACCGTCCAGCCCGCCTCATCAAAGCCAGCACGGCCACCGCCGGTAAGTACTTCGGACATACCCTGTGAGAGAGTCCGCGCGGTACGTACCTTTGCTTGGCAACCCTTGGGGCAAACGACCCGGGGGGAAATAGTGCAGTGGCTTTTTGGGCCCGCCTGTGAGCTGCGTGGGTGCCCGCCCTAGATGGCCCGGAATGTCCCCACGCACCGTGCTAGCCAGGCTCTTGGTATCGTGACGCACTGTACACTGGGGCTGCAACCCCTGCACGCGCACCGTGGAAATTCGCCGGCCAACGACACTGACAGTGACCACTGGACTGTGGCTGACAGCCCTGGCCCAGAAGCCCTGGGGCGCTCCTTTCGGAGACACCCCCCCCTCCTCCTCCCTCGCCCCTTCCGCCCATATCAGATCCTGCTGCCCAAAATTTTTTTGGCTACTTCTTTCCAACCCTCACCACTCAATCAACCTCCCTGGTCCGGTGGAAATTCTTCATACCCGACCCATTTCCATTTGCATCGGCATTGGAATCTGTCCTGAGTTTCAGAACTAAGAAGGACTCTCTCCCCTCGGTTCTTTTTTCAACCTCGTCGCCCGCCGCGCCGGATCGTAGCCTGTCTCAGACGCCTGCGATTTCCCCAGTCGGCCCTCGACCCTCCACTCCTTGGTTCTCTGTCCTCGTTCGGCCTGCCTCGACTATCCTCGTCGAGCCGCCCATCAACTGACCGTCGCTCACCTTCGAGTCTTCTTCGCTCGCGATCCGTTGTCTCCTCGATCTTGTCTTCTCCCGAGACTCGCACCCCGCCGTCCGAGTCCTCGACCTCCAGGCCCTCGACACCCACCTGTCCCGCCTTTCGCCCACAGAACTGAACTCTTCTCCCACCACGAAACGACCCGAACTCCCCTTATGACGTCGCCTGCGAACCAGCAGAACCCCATCCCGGCGACAAACACCTCCGCGACAACGGCTACTTCTTATGCCTCTGCTGCAGGTGCGCCTAAGAAGACAGCCCAGGCGCCTATAGTTGCGACTGGTTCTCACCCTCCCGTTGTGGTCGGTGCCTCCTCGTCCTCGTCGCAGAATGCGAAAGGCGCTTCTTCGTCTCCTGTGAACGGCAAACCCGCCGTCAACCCTGCTGTCCCCGCCGTCGCGCGCGGCAGCTCCAATCTCAACGGCTCCGGCCCAGATCACTCTCGCAAGAGCTCCGTGACCATGGCTGCCAACGCCCCCAATAGCTTCGTCGCCAACGGTGGCCCCGTCGGTGGTGCCAAGTCCGGCATCCAGTTCGGCTTCGACTCGCCTGCTATGGCCCACAGCACTCCTCAGACCGGCACTGCTGCGCCTATTCCCATTCCCGGTGGCAACCCGCGAGTTCCCTCGCCTGCCCACTCTCCCTCTCCTATCCCCCAGCCTTCCGCTAGCGGCGGCCGACCTCCTTCTGGTCTGCAGCAGCCTAGTGGACAGATGACATTTGGCAGTCTCAGTAGCGATGGCGAGGTACATTCACTCTCTTCTCACTTTTCCTTCACACTTTCTTCAGACTTCCCTCACCGAAACTCGGCGCTGACTTTCTTATCTCCGCAGCGCCACATGAGACAGGGCTCCGTCCCGGCAAACCCAAACGCCCAGCCTGGCTCCCACTTCCGCCGCGAGTCTGGTCACTCCGCTCAGGGTGACAACGCCGCCGGTGCCGGTCGAGGCAACTTTCAGCCTCAAGGTGGCCGTGGACGTGGTGGTTTCAACCCCAACTACAACCAGCAGATGGGATATCCCCCTAACAACCAGTTCCGCAACGGTCCTGGTCAGGGTCGAGGCATGCCACCGGCCTTCCAGCCCCAACGAAACATGCCCTACCCTAACTCTCCGCAACCGAATCGAAGCCCTGCCCTCGTCCCGTCGATGCCAAACACGCCCAACATGTCTCAGGCCAACATGCAGCCGAACATGGCAATTCAGACGCCTCCCCAATATCACTACCCGCCTCCCATGGCACCTCAACACCAACAAGTACTGTTCCCTTTTCCTCCCCCCCATCCTGACAAATTGTCTTTCAAACCCCACAAAAAAAATAAAAATCGTCGCGAGCTGGATACGTCGCTCCAAGCGGGGCGTCCAGTAGGCTCTACCACGCGAGATTTGCATGGAAACGACTTCAACCAGCGTCAACGCCGTTTCAGTAAACGTGCAGACCAGCCATGGCGTGAGCCTGATGGCTACGGTATCCGCGAGGTATCCAACAGCTTAAGGATGCCTGCAGAGTCTTTTTCTTTGATCAGCAACCAATCCCAAAGCAGCGCGCGTTCTCTTGATCTCTCGCCAGAAGGCGGCTTATTCGAAGCGATGCTAACTTACAAATCTCAGAATTTCGGCTACCCCCCTCCGCAGCAGCTTGACAATTATGGACGGCCAATCTCGATGCCCTATGCCTACAACAACATGGCCTACATGGCCCCTCCCCAAGCTAACTCACCAGGCTACAACCAAACCTTCGTTCCCCCCTACCACCAGCAGAGCCACAGCATGTCTCGAACTCCATCTCAGCCTGAGCGACCCTCCAGCGCGAACCAGCAGAACCAGCCCGTCATCGTGTCCTCGACCCCTCAGCCGCAGAACGCTCAGCCCAAGCCTACCCCGAACGCCAACTTCGTCAAGCCTAGGAGGAGCGCTGCGATCCAAATCAAGAACGCCGCGGGCGAGGTTGTCGACACCTCGACCTTCAAGACCCCGGTCTCTCCTGCTCCTAGCATCACTCAATCGAAGACTCCTCCTGTCGTGACCTCAACACCAACACCCCCTCCCAAGTCCTCGACTCCTGCACACGGCCGCACTGACAGCCATGCCACGCCTAAGACTGCCAAGCAGATCCAAGATGAACTCAAGGAGAAGATCAAGCAGGCAACCCAGGCACCCCATGTGGCTGTTGAGGAGAAGGCGAAGAAGGAGGAGGATGTGAAGCCTGCTGAGAAGGCCACCGAGAAAGCGATTGAGAAGCCAGTCGAGAAGCCAGTGGTCACTGAGGCTGAGCCTGCCCCCCCTGCCAAGGTTGAGGCTGAGGAGAAGCCTGCCGAGGAGAAGCCTGCCGAGGAGCCCAAGAAGGCCGAGCCCAGCGCCAAGGCTGAGGAGTCTGCTCAGAAGGAGGCTGAGAAGCCCGCCGAGAAGGCTGAGACCGAGGAGGAAGAGATGGAACGCATCATCCGAGAGATGGAGGAGGCTGATGCCGCCCGTGAGAAGATGGAAGAAGAGCATCGCGTGAAGCGCGAGGCTGAGAAGGCTGCAGCTAAGCTCAAGGCCGATGAGGACCGCAAGAACAACGCCGGCAACGAAGACCAAAAACTCCGTGAGATGGAGCGTGAGATGGAGCGTCTCGAAGAGGAGAAGGAGAAGAAGCGAGCTGAGTCAGCTACCAAGGCTCTCTCTGTCGCCGAGGCCCTTGCCAAGGCGCGCACTGGCACTGAACCTAAGGAAGTCGATACTGTCACCGACAAGCTCGCCGGCATGAAGATTGGCGAGAAGCCGTCGTCTCCTGCAGACCAAAAACCCGCCGCTGCGGAGAAGCGTGGCAAGCCTGCTGCCCTCAACCTGGCTCCTCTGAGCACCAAGCCTATTGAGCCCCCTCAGCCCAGCGCTGCTCTGCAGTCCCTCAAGTCAGCTCGTTTCCTGAAGGTCATTGAGCAAGACATCTACCCTGCCGGCATCAAGTCCCCCAACCCGTCCCTGAACGCCGCTGTGGCCAAGAAGGGCAAGACCTTCAAGTACGACGCCAACTTCTTGCTTCAATTCCAAAAGGTCTTCACTGAGCAGCCTTCCCTGGAGTTCCACCAGCAGGTGAAGTCCCTCATCGGCGATGGTGATGGTGGCCGATCTGCCTCGAACCGGGGAGGCCAGACACCTGGCTCCGCTAGACAAAACTCCCGTGGTGGTGGCGGTGGTTTCCCCATGGGCTCCTTCGGCGCACCACCCGGCGGCCGAACCCTTCCCACTGGCACCACATCGGCGGACCGTTTCGCCATGGCTAATAACCCCATGGCTCGACCTCAGGTTAACCCGATGGCCTCCTTCCAGCGACCCGGTGGCGCATTCCCTTCTTCGGCCTCTATGTCTAGGACTTCGTCCCAGTCCAATATGCCCAACTCTCCTCGCCAGTCTAGCCGCAACACTCGGGGTAGCCGACGCAATGACTACAACCCCAAGGATGCTCAGGCTGCTAAGACCATGCCTTTGACTGCCGGCATGGAGCTTAAGCCTATTGCTATTACCTCGAACGGTTGGAAGCCAAGCAGCTTGACCAACAAGGCTGGTGCTGGTGCCCCGCCGCCCGGTACTGCCCCTGGTTACCTCGACCCTCAGATGGTTCAGAGGAAGGTCAAGGCCGCGCTGAACAAGATGACACCCGAGAAGTTCGACAGAATCGCCGATCAGATCCTGGAGATTGCTTCTCAGTCCAAGGATGAGACTGATGGCCGAACCCTACGCCAAGTTATTCAGCTCACCTTTGAGAAGGCTACTGATGAGGCTCACTGGGCTTCGATGTATGCCAAGTTCTGCAAGCGTATGTTGGAGACTATGAGCCCCGACGTCCGTGACGAGCGCATCAAAGACAAGAACGGCAACGTTGTCAACGGCGGCAACCTCTTCCGCAAGTATCTCCTCAACCGTTGTCAGGAGGAATTCGAGCGTGGATGGACTACCAACCTGCCCGAGCCTAAGGAGGTTGAGGGAGACTCGAAGAAGTCAGGCGAGGCCGCGCTGCTGTCTGATGAGTACTACATTGCTGCCGCAGCCAAGCGACGTGGACTTGGTCTTGTCCAGTTCATTGGTGAGCTTTACAAGCTGGGCATGCTGACTGAGCGTATCATGCACGAGTGTGTGCAAAAGCTCGTCGACTATAAGGGCGTGCCTGATGAGACTGAGATTGAGTCGCTCAGTAAGCTGCTCCGGACCATCGGAGCCAACTTGGACGGCACCGAGAAGGGTCGTCCTATGATGGATGCCTACTTCCAGCGCATCCAGACTATGGCTGATCTTCCCGACCTGCCAAGCCGACTTAGATTCATGCTCATGGATGTGGTTGATCTTCGAAGAGCCCGTTGGGTTTCGAAAGAGACCAACAAGGGTCCCAAGACCTTGGACGAGGTCCGAGCCGAGGTATGTTACATTCCCCCCGCGCACCGAAATGCACTATCACTAACTCAATATAGGCTGAAGCTGCTCAGGCTCTCAAGGCCCAGGAGTCGGCCAGGGGTAACCAGCGAGGAGGCGGGCGCCCTCCTGCCGGACGAGGTGATGCCCGTCACTTCTCTGCTAGCTACACTCCGCAACAAAACAACCAGGTCGGCCAGGATGACCTGCGCCGCCTGAAGGGCTCTGCCAACAGGACCTCGAGCGGTAACGTCACCCTGGGACCCACGTCGATGTTCTCGTCACGCAGCAACAGCGGACGACGTCTTGGCCCCGGTGGCTCGCTTGGCCGCGCCGGTGAGGACTCGGGTGCCTCTTCCCGCACTGGCACACCGCCTCACCGAGAGACGACCTCGCACTCTAATGCATTCAGGTATGTTGCGGCGCTCCCCTCTTGAAGTGTGACGAAGTAGGAGACTAACCACCTGTCATATAGCCTGCTAGCGAACATGGAGACTGAGCACCCGGCCTCCCCCCCGTCTACCTCTGCCTCGCCAATGATCTCGAAGGCTGTCCCTGACAGTGGCAAGAAAGAGAGCGAGTAAATTCTTCTTCTTCGGTGTCTTGCATTTCGGCAGATAGACTAGGCGGGGTGTGTTTTGTTGCATTTACAGGCTTTCATCAGACGTGTCCTAAAAGTTTGAGCACGCATTTTGAACCATGATACCTTGCCCCATAGACAGACGGACGGACGGCCTCTCACTGGAGAGGGAGCACTTTTCGGAACTAGGGATTTTCTTCATCATTGTGTTCACATTACCTATTTGAGGCCCTTCGCAGCGTGCCCCCCAGTGTGTTCCAGTTCCTAATATTGCGGAGGACTTCGGGTTTCAGGGCTAGGGCGGTTTTCATTGTTGTTCGCCGGCACGCACTGGATTTCGGGAACGGAGCGGAACGGAAAGGGGCATTGATGGGCGGAGTACGACGCCATGTCCACTACGCATCGGAATACACGCCATGGAGGGCGGGTGGATGAGACTGAGGATGGACAATGAACGATGGACGACGGACGGTGAAAATTCGAGCAAGGGTGCAAAATTTGATTCGCAACGGATGGACTTTTTTGGTTTGCCTCTGCGATTTCGGGACCAGCCATTTGGTCTCATGCCCTTCGCTGGGTTTAGATGTTGCGTCCACCATCAGGCTGGAGTCGCACGGGGGGAAGATAAAGACCCGTATTGCTGGCTTCACCTCGAGTTGCGCGAATGCATCAGATCCCCTGAGAGAGACCCGGTCGCCACCGGGTCCTCGCTTGGGTTGGCTGATGATGCATGGAGGCGGTTGGTCAAGCCGGCTTTGATCGAATGGTCTTATGATGCTTTGCTGTATATCATCTAATTTCGAGGGACCATGGGCCATTGGCAAACAATACATATTTCATCAAAACCTAGTCTCGTGCTCGTGTGTGATGCTGATGTGTGAAGCTTTGCGAATGACACAAGCGGTGGACAATTAATCACACAGGACACTCGACTTTCAAAGTGAAGCAAGGAGTTGAGCGAAGAACCATCGGGATCTTATATTGTGTTTGAATATATAGCATCGTAGTAATGTTGCGGAGGAAAAAAGACCCTCCCTCAACTCCCAAACTCCTCCGCCTTGCTCTTTTAGCTGGTGATGTAACCAACCCTCAACTCATTATGCATTGGGCCGCGCCATGTGGCAACGGCAACATCAACTCAACAAGTGGCCCTGTTTCCATCCAAGTGCAAGGAAGCCATGATATCTCGGTGACTCCGCCGAACTCCTCGCGCAACATCCACCTCCTTTGATCTCCGCATTGTGCACATGATCCCGTCCCATTCGTTTCCTAATTGTGCCCGGACACAGCTTACGCCAGCAGCTTGTTAAAACCAAGCTTGACGAACAGTGTGTCCATGGCAACCCATTGCCGGCCACACTTGTCCAGATACCTGTCTATAACGCTCTTGACTGTGCCGAAGCGCACGCGGTTGTGCTCGGCTAGGGCGAGCATCCTATCGCGGTCCTGGCGAGATATATCGTCCGACTCGGATGTGGCCTTGGTACGTGCCTTTTCGACGTCCCAGAGACTGGCAAAGTACAGCAGCTGGTTGTATATGGCCTTCTCAGAGTACTCGTAGCGCATGCGGCCGAGGCAGTCGCGCGCGAGCCCCTTAGGTCCCAAGCACCGCGTGCCGTAGACATTCATCTGGCGGGTGCGGTTGCCACACTGGGAGTCGTCACAGATCAACCAGCCTTCGTAGTAGCGCGTGGTCTCGGCACGAACCGCGTGCTCAACCTGGGCGACAATGGACAGGATTGAGATGGAGGCACCGCAGGCACCGCACATGACTCCTGACGCAGTGACAGCATCGATAGACGCGGCGAGACCCTCAAACGTGGAGCTGGCCTTGCACTTGCGACATCGCAGGGAGAGACGGGCACATTCTGCAAAGCGGACTTCGTCGGGGATCTGGGAGTCAAGGGGATGAATCTCTAGATCGTTGCTGGAGCTGTTTTGCTGGGCCTGGGACGCGTAGCGACGGACGTCTAGACCGAGCTGCTCGGCCAGCTGCGACGTCGAGGTTCCAGCAATGTTGGCACAAAGACGCTCGACGGGAGGGAAGATCTGTTTGCTGATGTACCACTCAACGTCGGGGACCAGGCTTGGGTCTGCCTTCAGGTCTGGAGGAGCGTAAGCTCGCTTGGGCGCTGGCTCGGAGCTTTTGCTATCGCCTGTAGTGATATAGGAGATGACGTCGCCCTTGCGGATCGTCCTGCCGCGAGCCAGCTCGCGAAGCGCTACCTGGACCTGGGGCATGGAGTCGGCGTTGGGATACTCCGTGGGCGCCTTGCCCAACTGCGTGTAGATGATGTACTTGGGTGTTGGGATCGTCTGTTCACGCATCTTGCTAGCCATTTCCCGTAGGTACTCGTGGATGCGTGCCACGGAAACCTCTGTGTCGTTGCCGGAAAGGATCTCGTCGAGCAGGTGCTTGGAGATTTCCTTGGATAGCGCGCAGTACTCACGACGCTTCATGTCTAGACCCTTGATCTCCATCTTCTCCACGTACTTGCCGTCCTTCTCGACGAGGTTGATGGCGGCATACTTCTTCTTCGCTTGAAGGAGGATGCGGCGGAAGATATTGTCAATGTCAATCTCCAGCAGCTTGTACTGGTCGTTGACCGCCTTCTTGAACTCGTGTCCAACCTTGAGGGCATCGGCAACATTGTCGACATTGGCGTTGATCATGACAGAGTCGGTGTCTCCATAGATGACCTGCAGAGACCTACTTTCGGCAAGCTCCTTGGTGCTACGGAGAATCTCACGACCCTTGTATGTCGTCAAGACAGCTAAAGGGCGAGCGTAGAAGCGAGATTTGGTGTAACCCAAACATCCGTACATAGAATTGGCAGTGAGCTTCAAAGCCAGCTGTTTGATATCCCATGTAGCGAGTTCCTCAGTGGTAGCGTTTTTGTCCTTCATCAAACTCTTGACTTGGCGACGTCGGCTAACAAGTGTAGCGATGAGCTTCGGAAGGATGCCCTGATCGTGGTTTGTAGGAACCTCAGGAACGGCCTCCTCATCGTCCGTCTACAGAAAATCAAGTGTTAGCTACGTAGAGCGTTGAATCGATGTGTGGGGGACTTACCGAGCCAGCTGTTCTATCCACTGTTGTAAAGCAGATGTTGAACTCCTGAATGATGGATGGGTACAGAGAGTTAAAGTCCATAACAAGCACAAACTTGTCATACAGACCCTTCTCTGGCTCGAAAACGAGACCACCCTTGTACTTGTCCTTCTTCTTACCATCTGCCGCCTCTCCCTCACGTTGTTCTTCCTCAGCCCTCTGGCGGCCACGGAACGTCTGTTTGTCCGGGCAGATGTACTTGTTGCGGTAGAACTCGTGCAAGAGAATGTACTCATTGCGCTCAGCTCGCGTTCCAGTAAGAGTTCTGGCCCAGGAATTGCCTGCCAGGTTTGTCAGAACCTTGGTAAGAGGCAGCATCTGAACGCTCAATGACAAAGCTGCAATGTAATGGGTATCGGCCTCCATGTGTGTGACATAGTCCATGAGGCCCTGCTTTTCCTTGGCCCAGCTGCTCAACGCGGCCTCGTTGTCAATTTCACGGCGACGGTTGTCTCCAGAAAGGTAGAGGCTGCACATCTCAGTCAAGCTCCAGGACTGACACTTCAACATCACGGACTTTCCAGCATCGTTGGCGAGATCGCAAAGCAGACGGCCGGCAATGACCTGGCGCTCAGCAAAGACATTGCCGCCAACCTTGCCAATAGAGGCGGGCCACGTAGCCCTGCGGAATCTACCGAGTCTTGACCACTGATGGATCTTCTTCTCGTGCAGTCGGTTCAATAGAATACTGTAATCCACGCCCTCAAGTTGGTGGCCGAGAATAACATCGGGATCTGCAACATCTATTTGGGCCAGGAAGAACGCTAGGACATCTGACTCTTGCTTCTTTAAGACCAGTCCTCGGTTCCTTTGCCGTGCAAGCTGGTCAAATCCCAGGGGGAAGCCTTGTCCGTGCGGTCGAATGACTGTAAAACTTCGACTAGGTAGTTTCTCTGCGGGAGTGGTGTCACTGAGCGCCACCTTCTCGTAAATCCTGGCACTAATTGCCAGGATCTCTTGTTTGTTGTCTTTTGTGTTGAAGGCAGTTCGCAGGGCAATGCTCATGAGAGTCAAGGGAGGAGCGTCGAGGTTTTCGGAGTCGCTCAACGTGGAGATCATGTTGGGGTGCTCGGCTAGTACTTCAAGCTTGCAGTGGGAGGCATTCTTGATACTGCCAAAGTCGGCATCCTCAATCTTGAGCCAGCAGGGGCCCATAATGTTCTTCCAGAGGACAAACTGCTCAAAGAGAGCGGTGTTGCTACCGAAGACGTGGGAATATGTTTCCCCAGGGGCGTTCGGGTCAATCTGTGGTTCTGCAAAGAATTAGCGGATGAAATGAAAGGCAATGGATAGTTTCTTGGGGACGTACTGGTGTATGGATAGAGGAGCTTCATGTACTGAGCTTCTTTGGGGACACCCGGTAGCTCAAAAGCATACTTTCGTGTACATGCCTTGATTTTGTACATGCCCACGCTCATTTTGGTCATCGCTTCGTCGACCTCGTCATAGACGTTGGTCATTTCAACTTCTTCCCCTGTGTCCTCTCCATGTTGGACCCGAGTCTGGCGGGGAAGGAAGTAGAGCTTTCTTAGGATGTTGTCAACCTTGACAAAGCAGCTGACGTGGGATCTCGTCTTCTTGTTCAAAACCTTGCCGAACAAGCACAGGCTACCATTGACCTCCGTGTAGTCCATCCAGAAAAATTTGAGACTTCCATCCTCCTCAATGGCATCTTTGTGATCAATCTTGCCGATACCCCTGGTCTCGGCGGGCGAACTGGAAACCACGTTCAGCCTCTGGGTGAGGGCATTCCAAGAGGATGGGTCTACTGAGGTATCGGGGCCTTTGACTGGAGAGGAGCTGGGGGGTATAGGATCCAATTCCTTCTTCAGGAGCCTCTTGATGGGTCGAGAGCTTGTCATGTTGACGCTGGCTGTGTTGATGGCACCAGCATGGGCCACCTCCATCAAGTCCTCATCCTCATCGTCATTTGGTTCTTGCTTTATATGGGCTTTCCGTTGAGCTGCCTTGGCAGCTGGGGAGGAAGGCGCCGGGTCGCTCATGGGTACGTCGTTAACATCCAGAGGCTCGTCATTAAGGGGAGGAATAAAGCCGTCGTCGCTGTCCATAGTTGCTGGAGGTGGAGATGGTAACCTCGTATCGAGGAACTTCTTCTTCTTGGTAATAGGCTCCGGAGCAGGTGATAGGGCTCTGAACTTTCGTCGCTCACCAGATCTCTCGATTTTCGAAATGCGCGGTGCCGGGGCAGGGATATTGGTGTCGACCTCGCCGAGCAGGTCGGCAAGGAAGTCGTCGTCGGCTTTTGTCTTTACTACCTGAGAGAGCGGGTCAGAAGATGGTATTGAGAGCGCTGTGGAGCGAGCTGGTCTACCTTGGGTTTGGGCTGTGCTTTGCCAGCGCCCTTGGTGAAGTATTCGCTGATGTCTTTGTCGTTGGCATCTCGCTTCGCTTGCTCATCATCACGGCTTTTCTTGGCTGTATCAGGTATCAGTGGGATGGGAATCTTCAGTGGCTAGTTTCAACGTGAACTGACCGGCTTTGCTCGGTCGACCGCGAACGACTCTATCGTCTTCTTCACTGTCATCGTCGTAGGTTTGGACGCGGTCCCACTCCTCGCGGCCATCGTCGGCGTAGCCCTCGCCGTTGTCGTCGACGACGAAATCATCCTGGTCGAGGCGATCGCGGACAATCTTCTTGTATCCGACCTCATCGACCTCGTCGTAGAGGTTGGCAACGTCGTCGACCTGGTAGTTGTCAAAGGCCTTCTTGCCAGACTGACGAAGGGCACGGAGCTCGGCGAGCCTGGCCCGGTGGTTGGGCTTCGACATGGCGGAGTTGAGCTTAGGACGATACCATATCAAGCGTCAACGGAGCAGATGTGTAGTTAGGTGAAGTCGTGGTGTTTTCTGTTATGGCCGAGTCGTTCGAGTTGGTGCGCGAGGGTAAATGGTGGTGGTGGTGGACGGGTGCACTGTACCTGTCAGGGCGAAGGAGGTACTTGATCTCCCTAGTAGAGAAAAGTGCTAAGTGGGCGGGAGTGGACGCGTTGTCGCGTCCTGGCAACGTAGTGGTCGTCGCGTTTCGCGTTATGAAGTGGGGTACGAGTAAAGTGCCTGTCCGTCCACTGAGAGTCGTGTGTGGCGGTGCACACGTGGGGTCGGAGGGAGGCACTTCGGACGAGGTGTCTGTCCACAGTGAGCACAGTGAGAGACCAGCTGTGGGTCTGTGGCTCTCACTGTGCCAGCCAGGAGCACAGGGAACGCGCCGAGACACCCAGTGAGAGTGTCTCGATTTCCAAGTCGACACGACCTCGCCCTTGATCCTTGTCACTTGCTCCCAAGGTGATGTATGGTTTGAATTAGTGGGCGAGTAGACCTATCTTATCAATATGTTCACATCTCCATAATTCCGCTTCCCTGGCTCAAATGGGAGGCTGAAGGCCCTTGAAACCCGTCGTCCATCCATCGCAGGTTCACCGAGGAAGCGTGACGGGAGTTCGTCGCTTGCAATGTCGGTGTTGATTACTTAAGTATCTAGGTAACGTAGGTATGTCTAGTGCTTTGCAAGATTGGTGCTTTCCAATTTATCCATACAAGAGGAAAGATTAACTACTCGCAACGCAACACGTAGTTTCCTCTTCAGATCTATATGTTCTTGCCACTTTGTGAGCCTGTTGTTAACGAGGCAAGATATGGGTTGCTTTCAGAACTCAAGTAGGTACTAAGGGAAAGGAAGATGCGGCGGATACCTATCTACCTACTTACTTGCGTCGGTTTCTACCCGTAAATCATTCCATCCTCTCTTCTTCTCAGCTCCAAAGTCACCATCACCTCGAGCATTTGGACCTTTTATGAGCCGAGTTTCGATCCACACAAGACCAGACCATATATCATCTCATCATCATTGATATTCGTTTCTACCCCACAACATCCCTCGAGAAATGGATATCAACAATCCACGCAGGGACGATTATCAGATTCCACGCCGACGCATATCTGGACTCCGCACCCTGCCCCGCCTGGGAAGATGGCGACTCCTGAGGCCTCGCCGCAGAACCTATCTCCAGCACTTCGATGATACGTCCGGAAGCAATCATTCTTCGGTTGATGAGCTCTCACACTTGAACAAGCAAGGTGCCCAAAGCATCCCAAACCGCCGGGGTTGGCTGTCGTCTAGCCGGGCAGAGAGACGCCTGAGACAGGCCCAGCTAATCTCCAAACGAACAACTGGCGATGGCTTAGACGACTCAACTTGGCAGGAATCCGGCAAGTCGTAAACCCAGTGCCAAGTCGCCATATCTGCGATCTGTCTACTAACTTATTATCTTAGAGAAATTGCGTCCACTAGCAGCGCGTCGCCGCAAGAGTCTAGGTGATGCCTTCCAGAGCGTCAGGGACAAATGGACTCGTGGCAAAACTACCAACCCCAACTCATCGCCCGAGTCCACCTCTCTTGAGGCTGAATCGTCAATGGATAAGAACGAGCGCAATCCCGATGTATTTATTGGCGACATCATGTCTGCTACTCCACCACAACTTGATGTTCTATTCGAACTTCACCAGGGAAACCTAGAACGATCGTCCACTTTCCGAGCCGCTTTAGAGAAGGCTGCCGCTGACATCGACATCAAGTATGGCTCAACTCAATCCTCACCGACACAAAAGAGCCGTCGCCGCCTATCTTTGTGCCACACAGCTGTCCCCGAGAATGCTTTTTTCACGACGACCTTGCCCAGGAGCTGGCTTCGATTGGGTCTCCGGTCTACTACAGTTTCTGAAGATTCAGTGAAACCATTCAAGGCGACTGTTGCTGGAAACACCATAGCGCTGTGTTGCCAGTCTTGTAAATCTCAAGAATGTTGTCGCCCCAAAGTTGAGAAAGGGATACCCACGCATCAAGTTGACAAAATCTTGGAACAATCACTTGACCTCAGGAATCCCTCTCATGATTCGGAAACCAATGAGACGAACTACCCGATGTTACCCGAGACTCAGAAGGAGGAGACGCCTTCCTGATACATCTCTGTCTCCGGTATATATTACGGAAGATGGCCATAAAATGGTGGAAGGAAGATGTCCTGACAAGGAACCTCCCCAGACGACCGACCGTTCCTCCCCATTGCATGAGGCTCAAGAGAACTCGGGAAGTCCTACTATTTTCCAAGAGAGACACCCTGTCACAACTGGCATGCCCACCGCACCACCATTCGGCTCAGTCACTACACTCAATTTCCCATCTAGGGCCGTATCCAACTCGCTAGATCTTCGGGTCGAGCCAACACAAGATGAACTATTGGTTCACACTAGGGCTTGGATCGAAGAGGATAAAGGGGGAAATATGCTTACGTCTTTGGCTCTGAGCACTGAGGTTCTTTAAAAGATTCCTCGGTACCCCAATGCCATAGACTCGGGTTCTGGCAAGCTTACCTCGAGGCGCTACATTGAGATTAGTTGGCGGATTGTCATCACGCTACTGGCCAGGCTTCGATAAGGATTAAAGTGGCTTGCGAATGATGGTTATAAAGGCCGTGTACAGCAGCGAGTTTTTTTATTGTTAGTCTAGATCATTCGGCCTACCAATGTAGTAGAAAGAGTGAGCCTCCTTGCGCATGGAGATGAGTCCAATCCATGGAGTACGCGAAATTGATAGCCAAGAAATGGAAGAGATGTTTTTGTATGTTGTTACAGTCTCAGAGCCGTGAAAAATATATCTAGTTATGCGTTACTAGTGAAACCCCATCACTACCGGGACTCCGTGTTCTCTGACAAGCTACCTTTGGTTCCTTTTCTTCGTCTATCTATATTGCATGTTGTCAAAGATCAAACCCAGATCTCCAGTGTCCCACAGGATAGATATAAATACAAATTATCGTACAGACACTGCTCACCACGGAAGGGAGGCGCGTCGGCGGTGTGAGTCCTTCACTCCATTAAGCGCGCGAGGATAATGGTGCTCTTTGCTCACAGCTCGTCGCATCAACCTGGGCTTGTCTCCTCCCTCATCATCAAATTGGAATCTAGGGCTGTCTCGGCTAGCGCGAGAGTCTCTTCGTTCATCGCTCCACCTCGGCTTGGGCTTGTCTTCTCCCACGCGGGAACGATTGTTTCTCAACTTTGACCTGGGCTTATCTTCGCTCATGCGGGACTCCCATCCGTCATCGTTAAATCTCGACCTGAACTTTTCTTCGCTCATACGGGAGTCTCGTCGGTCATCACCAAATCTAGATCTAGGCTTGTCCTCGCCCATACTGCGGTTTCGACGGCCTGAACTTGGCCGGATAGCCTGCGTGGTGTCCCACTCAAAGTCGCCTCCGAGAATGGCTTCATACTGGGACATGTCCTCTTCGGCGGTACCGCGACCCTTGGATTTGCGCAGGTTGGGCTCGAGCTCCTCGCGGTTGGCGAAGAATGTATGGATCTCGCGGTTGATGCGAGCGCCAATCGGGCGGATCTCTTGCAGCTCGGCATCCGGGAGCATGCCCTGTTGGATGACCTTGTTGAAGGCGCCGTACATGATTCGGGCGAGGGCGATGACCTCCCGCTTATCATTGTAAAGGATAGCCTGAGCCTTGTCGTCCTTGGGCTTGACCACATTGAAGTAGTGGTTGTGGAGCTTGCGGTACGGGTCCCATAGGCGAGCCAGGGCGTCAGTGATCTGAATTCCATAGTCACGCTTGGCGCCTTTCGAATCACCTTTCTCAGATCGGGCGCGGAGTTGGTAATGGCTAACAAGAGAAACCCGAAGGAAGAGGCGCATGGCATGAGGGTCTGGGACCTTGAGTCTCTTCACCATGGAGTCGAGTGCCTTGTTTGCGTTCTTGATGGCATTGGGATTGATGTTGTCGCGTACACACGTTTCCATGGCAATCTGGTAGTTCTTGGCGTTGATGTACTCGTCGGGGACGATTTCAAGGATGTCGCAAGCGTGGGCGCTAGCCTTAGCCACCTTCAGCATGCCGAACATTCGCATCCAATTGTCCATATCTGGCTGGATGCCGTGCTCTCGAACCAGAATATTCCAGTACTTGATGCCGCACGTGGTCAACTTTGAGGACGCCAGCGTCGTGAGCACCAAGGCCAAGGTATTACGACCAGGTTTTACCCAGGACATCCTGTGCGCGAGCTTGGAGTTGGCGCGAGCAAGGCCCTTCGTTCGGAAGTCTGCGGCAGAAACAAGCTCCGCTTTGGAGATGTCGGGGATGTTCATCGTCTGCTCGATGAGGTCAAGGACCTCGCGCTTCTGGATACGGTCGGGCGCCATGATGAGCAGCCTACCCATAGCGCATACCAGTTCCTCGTCAATGACCAACCGTCCCTGCCGCCACTTTCCAATGGCCTCCTCCCAAATAGTCTTTGCGCGGCCAATGGCCTTTATAATGTTATCGCTCTTCTGCTCCTCTGGAAGGTCCTTTATGGCGCCTAACATGTTGAACCGGAGGGCATTGATGATCGTAGTGTAGGTAAAGGAGTCGGCGGCTCGGGTTGAGTCGTTGATAGTGTCAGCGATAGAGAACATCGAGTCTAGGTCTCCGGCTCTGCCACAAACATTGAGGACCGCATTGAGGTGGATCGAGTTGGGTTCGAGGCGGCTATCCTTGAGCAGGATTTGATAATGCTTGATAGCTTCGGAGACGGCCAGCTTGGGGTGTTGAGACTTTGCAAATCCACGGAACATGATGCTGTAAGTCTGCATATTTGGGAGCTGAGCGCGCTTCTTCATCTGGATTGGGTGTTAGAATGTGTGGGTACTCAGACCAGCATATTTTAAGTGCGAGTATTCACCTCGTTGTATAGCTTGACGGCGTTCCGCAACTGCTGCTTCTCCAATACGTAGTTGATGAGATGGTTCCAGGACACCACCACTTGATCCTTGTTGCTAGCCTTCTGGGTCAGAAGCAGGGCCTCGTCGTATCGATCCTTGGCGAGCGCATCGTTGACATATTGCCCAAGCTTCCACGGATCCTCCAGGTATGGGAGGTTCTTCTTCACAGCGCGTTCCACCTTCTCTTTGGCCTTCTTCGCCGCCACCGTAGGTTCCTCGGGATCCACGGCATTCACATCGAGACCTTGCAGCGCTTCAGCTTTTATTGAAGCGGTTACTTGCGAGTGTGAGGCAACCGATGGATTCGAAACTGAGGGGTTGTCAACCGAAGAGGTAATCGAGGCGAACCGAGCCTGCGTCTGTTGGAGGGACCGGTCCTGGAGCATCGCAGTCCTTTCGAGAACGGCGCTCTGCCGCGGCAGCTGTTGCATTGCCCTGCGTAGGGATGCGCCGCAGGACAAGATACTCTCCGCCATAGTCGATGGTCGGTTCCGGTGAGATTGATGGTGGAGAATTAGAGAATACGCAATCCGGACTCAATAAGAAGAACCAGACACTAATAAGCTACCTCATTGCTTGACTTGCGCGGTCCAAAATTTCGAGACAGCCCGCCCGCCCTTCCTTATCTTATCGACCCGGACCAGGGCTGTAGCCGCACAACCGCACAACCGCACAACCGCGAGACCCACATTGTAGCGCTCAATCTAACTGCGGTACGTACCTCAGTGCCGCCAGCCGCGTGGGAACGGAAACGCCCTACAGCCACCCCTCCCCCTGTGACGAGTCTCCACGTCTCTCCAATTAGACACGCGCTCGCGGTCGCAACTCCATTTCTTCTCTCACGCTCACGTTCAGACAAAGATCAAACAAGACAAGACACAAAGGACTTGTTTCCCAATGGTTCAACTTGCTTGAATACATTCACTCACCTTGAAATCGTTTGTCCTTACTTCTTTATCTCCTTCTCTTCTCTCTCTCTCGCACCCTCCTTCCCTCTCACTCCATCTGTTCCGAGACACCCCTCCCAACTCGATTCGACCGCGACTTGCCGTCCCATCATCTGCCCATCATGGCCAAGGTCGCCGCGGATTTCGAAAAGATCATCAACGACGGTAAGAATCCGTCTCAGCTACGAACCGACCGCCTTCGATACGCGACGTCTGACTGACCGTGGCTCCTTTCTACCTTCTCAGGGCGCGAGCGGAAGAAGAATGAGGCTCTCGCGGATAAAATCTTCTCCAAGAACCGCCGCCAAAGCGCCCCTTCAAAGTTCAAGGCTGCACCAGGCCCGTCTCTCGCCAGCCGCGTAGGCGTCAAGAAGGTACGACTAAAGTCCACCCCTAATCCCGCTGTCGTGCTTAAGTCCAGCTGCTAATGCTCCCTTGTTTTGCTCCTCGCAGCGCAACTCCACCGTCACCCTCCGACCGAACCCACCCGCCGGCAATGTCAACGGCGAATGGACTCATGATCTACACCACGCTGCCAATGGCAGTAGCCCACGGGGAGGCTCTCTGAGCGCCCGCATCACCGCCCCCGGCGCCAAGAAGGCCAATAAGCGTGCCTTGCGCCTTTCCGCCGCTGTCGACCGCATGGACACCTCATCGGATGCCCCCCAGCATGTTAACATCGTGAAGCCTGCAAACCCCATGGGCCTCACCATCCGAGGTTTGGCGGGTCCCTTCACCATCATGGCGCAGAACTTTGCCCCCGGAACCACCGCCGCTGACATCGAGAGCGCCATGACTCCCGTCGGTGGTGAGATGATGAGCTGCAAGATCATCAAGGAGAAGCCCATCATCATTGTTGAGATGGCGTTTGCGTCGCGCGAGGGTGGCGAACGGGTGATCGAGACATTCAATGACAAGACGGTTTGTTTCTACCTTTTTTCAATCTCTTCCATATGAACTTACTAACATAACACTCTCTCAGGCCGACGGCAGACTAATCAAGGTGTATCCCAAGATCGGTGCCTTCCAAGCTACTGAGAAGGCTAGCCCTCCCTTCAACGCTCCTAGTGGTCCCCGTGGCTCTCGCAATGGCAAAAATGCCCCCCAAAATAACGGAAATGTCGTCGACGGTTCCCAGGGCTTCCCCGATCTCATGGACACTTCAAGTGCCAATACCAACGGCTCTTCGTCGCGGCCCGACCGGCTGTACAGCGACAGACTAGTGGGTGGCAATGGCAGTCGAAGAGGCCGTGGAAACCAGAGGGGTCGGGGCGGCCGGTGAGTTGAAGCACAGGGCGCTCTAGCGGGACGTGTTGTTCATTCTCGTAGAAGCGTCTGAGCGGGATATAACTTAACCGTTGTAGCATTAGGAAAAGCTTGCATACTGCTGATAGGGAAGAGGCAAGGGTTTCTGGTCCGGCGTTTGGGAGTGACATATCCTTCGAATCTTTTTTTTTTTTTTTTTTCGCCATGGGATGGATGACTGGATACTCTTAAGTAGCACCGTAGAAGAAACGTGGCCCAAGGGGTCAACGTTGAACAGTGGAAGAATACCAGACCGTAAACAAGGGAACGCATAAGAAACACAGACTTGGGCAACTTATCATATTGTTCTTTGACCCATCTCGACACGCCCGAGAAATGAGACTAACAAGCCAGTAGAACTACATGCGGGAAAGTCGCGACCCAAGAATCCTTTTTGCTATGCAAACGAATCGTCCTCATACGCCAAATCAAGACAAAAGTAACATATCTACAGCCAAGCTACATCTGCGCTGGGCATGAGCCGCCCCCCATCTCCGCCGCGGCGTCCCATCCCACCCCCCGTCTCCGTCCGGCAGCTCCGTAGGTGGAGCCGGCCGGTCAGGTTCTGCAACAAGTCGACGCCGTACAAGAGGAAAAAGACCACCAGGCCGCATGTCCACCAAGTTGACGGCGCATCTCGGACATGCGTTCCTTCGCAACAAAACAGATAAAATTTCATCCGTGAACCATTCCCCTTTTCTGTATGCAACATCCCCTACCCTTCCACCCAACCCACGTGCTAGTCATGGATGCTTAAAGCCCCCGAACGCCGTGGATCGAGGTCCCTTTCGGTACATCCTCGTATTCAGAACACCTCCCACCTCGCCAACTTCTTCGCAGCGCCTTGCCTCCCACCCCCCTACTACCATCACGCTTGTCGGTGGACAGTCGGCCGATCAGGCGAACTCGGCATGCCCTGGGTATCCTATCGTCTCGAAGTGGTGATGTGACGTAAGGGGGGTGGGGAGGCGCTCTGGCTTTGGACCCAGCAAAAAGACTCCGGTCTTGCTCAACTGTCAATCTCCAGAAAACGCTTGTCCTTGTCCTGCCAGACTCTCGCAAATGTCACGGACCCCTGGCTAGCGATTGGGTATAGACACGGTTCAACGTAGACACCGAGTCCACCTTATGTGGCAACTCAATGCCATGTGTTCTGGTTGTTTCCCATGAAGCCTTCTTCGAGAGTACGCTCTTCCAAGTTGCGAATGAAGTCCCTGTTACCCCGGCCACCCTGCTGGGCAGTGGCGCGGCTTCCTCTCCTTCCTGTTCGAGGCCCATTTTCACCGCCGCCAGCGCCCATGTCCCCCGGAGGTGGGTAGTACGCAGGGCTAGGTTGCAGCCGGATGGGCTGGCTGGGGTCAAGGTGGCTGGCTACTCGTTGGATGGCCGCCGGGATACCGCTCTGTTGCTGATCCATAGTAGATGCCCTTTGCCGAGCTGGCCGCATTCCTCCTTGCTGATACATGTTCGGCTGGGGCATTTGTGCATACTGACCTCCCTGTGGCATTTGTTGAGGTTGCTGGGGCATGACCATTTGGCCATACTGACCGGACTGTTGGGCATATGCAGACGGTGCATTGCCGTGACTGCCACCGGGGGAATACATAGCGTTGTTGTTATACATTTGTGGCTGCACATGTCCAGGCTGTGGATATTGTCCGCCGGCCATGGCGTACGCGCCTTGGGCTGCCGAGTTCGCCTGGGCTTGAGCCGCCTGCGCCCGTTGCTTGCTAAGTGCCTCAGCTTGCTGCTGTTGCTGAGTTCCAGGAGCTGGAGACCTGTTGAGCGAACTCGACTTGAGGTTCATGGGCGGCACAAACGGCCCAGTGAATTTCTGTTGCGTAATGAAGGGGTGGAGCTTGGCCTGCTGAGGCGACCATCTCTCCAGGGGGTTGATCGTTAGGAGACCTCGAACGAAATCGATAAACGCTATGCGGTTGTTCATTTCTGGAATTGTTAGCTCGGCCCCAGTTAAGTACATGATATCCATGGGTGGACCTACCTCGGTCAATCTCGCTCTGCTTCATGTTCTTGCGAGGCATCGGGTAGGACTTGATGATCTCAGGCAAAGTACTGGCCTGGAAGTACTTCTTGCTGGGCTGCTCTTTGGTGGAATGCTCTCGCGCATACTGTTCCATGCTTTTGAGGTGGTATGTTCGTCGTCCAAATTCATCCTGCCTCTTCTCGAAAAACTCGCCTGCCTGCTTGCCCATCTCGATCATCCAGTTGGGTGGGTTACCCAGCATCTCGACGATGCGCGACACCTGATTATACTCCGACGAACCTGGAAACAGCGGCAGTCCCAGAAAGAGCTCAACCACAATGCATCCAAGAGACCACATATCAATGGCGGAGGAGTAAGGAAGGCCAAGGAGAACTTCGGGGGATCGGTAGAATCGAGACTGGATATAAGTGTAGACGGTTTGTCGTTCATCGCAGGCCGAACCAAAATCGATGATCTTGATAATGGGGCTCTCAAGATTCTTGAGCAGGATGTTCTCGGGCTTCAAGTCACAGTGGATCAGGCGGGCCTTGTTGAGCAGCGCAAGACCATTGAGAAGCTGTTGGGCGAAGACACGGACTAGAGTGGTGCTGAGTCCTCGGAACTGGTTCTGCTTGATGAGTTCGTACAAGTTGACGCTCAGTAGCTCAAAGACCAAGCACAGATGCTGGCGGTGAATGAAGGTATCTTTGAGGCGCAGGAGATGGTGGTCGTCGTTCTTGTCAAGCTTCGTGTTGAGCTAATTCTCGCGGTCAGTTTTGCCGACGGTGGAGCTAAGACGGGTTGCGGGCGTACCAAATCGAGGACTGAAACTTCCATCATGCTTTGATTGAAGTAGGCAGTGCGATTCTTGATGACCTTGACGGCCACCACTTCCTGGGTCTTCAGGTTCTGGCACTTGACGACCTGGCCGAAGGTTCCCTGGCCGAGGACGTCCAGAATGAGATAGCGGTTCCTAGGCAGGCAGGTTAATGACAAAATCAATTTATAACTGCGGCACGGGATGGGGCATACTTGTGACCAGCTTCCTCCGAACCGAGAATATCGTTCACGTATAGAATGTAATCGCTATCCTCGTTGTCGTAGCCATCGTTCTTGACACCCTTGCTAGGCTTGGTCAAGACCCTACGAGGGTTTCGAGACGACTCATATTTGAAGCTCGGGTTGCAGATGCGATAGGTAGCCGGGAGGTGAACTGTCAGAGCCTGGAGGGGCTACTCAGGCGCGTCAGCTCAACCTGGCGACGCAAACTACACGGGAAGGGTTGGTACGTACGCTGATAAAGCCACCTTCGGGGTTGGCACGTCGGAAGGGGGGCTGGGTATTGACCTTGGGTCGGAGGTCGGTTGGGGCCCTCAACTTCTTGAATTCTGGGACGGGACCGCGAGTGACTGCCATGGCGGGCACAGGGCGACGAGGTGACTTGGGGTCAAGGTTGAAGGCGCTGTCGAGATTAGCGACGGCGGACGAGGGGTAACCGTCCTGGCTTCCGGTGGACGCGTAGGGCGTGATGGGAGGGAGCTGCTGGAGCTGCTGGCCCTGCTGGCGGCCAACAAAGTAGGGAGATTGGGAATAGTCGGGCTGCCGGGTAGGCGACTGCCTCTGAGTCGGGCTGGCGAGCTGACCGACGGGGCCTGGCTTGGAAGAATAGGGCGACGTGGGGGACAATGTCTCCATGGGAGAGTATCGCTGGGCGGCAGCCGAGGGCTCCTGGGGCGAGTGGAGGTTGACGGGACGGCCACCGGAGAGATGAGACTGGTGATGGGGCCTCATGGGATACTTGATGCCGGCATGGGCATCGTGGGCGTCGTGCATAGCGACGTCGCCGTTTCCGTCGCGCATGTGGGACGGGGCAATGGGGGAGGCAGCGGGGTTGTTGTTGTTGTTGACGGCAGCAGAAGGAGGAGCGGCACCCGCGTGAACGGGGACGCCGCCGTGGAACTGGTCGTATTTGTATCCAGCGGGCGGCGGGGCCTGGCCAGCGTAGTCCCGGGGCATCTGGCCGCTGCCATTATGTCGCCTCGAGGCGCCGGGCGAGGCCGCGTCGGGATACGACTGCCACTGGGGATCCATGGTTGGCGCTGTTTAGGTGGGTTGCGGCGGCGACAGCGCAACGGCAAACAGCAACAGACGCTGGGGTTGTCTGGCTGCGGGAGCTGGAAGCTGATGCCGGGGCTGGGGCTGGACCAGTGACAGCAGCAGCGTCTAGAGCGGCGTTTGTCGCTGCGGGTGTCGTCGAGGGCGGCGGCGGCAGCGGCAGCGGCGTCGGCGTCGGGGACGGGTGTGGAAATCGAGGTCAACGTCGGCGTGGAGAAGAAATGGATGGCCAAGTCGGGGAGGAGGCTGACGAGATGGACGCAATGAATGCAGTCGAGTTGGGTTGACGGAGGTCGCTTGGTCGCGTAGCGTAGCGTCAAGGCGGAGCGGAGGGTAGCGCAGCGGTACGGTACTTCGTCCTGTGCTGTACGAATTGGAGATGGTGCGGCGGGATTGGGCAGTGGAGGCTGGAGGCCCAAAGCCGGGGTGAGAGAGGGGAGGGTTTAGGTGGGAAAGATGCGAGATAGGCGTGGTGTCGTAGAAGCTATGTGCATGTGCTCATGGTGAGGGCCAGAAATGAGGCTATCGCAAAAGGGCGCGACGAAGATCAATGTTGAGGATGAGGGAGAGGACGGGTTTAGTGAGAACTTGAGTCTGGGAGCAATGCAAACAGAGATTTGTGACTGGACTGTCGCAGCTGGACGGGACGAACTGGCAGCGAGCAGCGGGCAGCGGGCAACGGGCAACGGGCAGCAACCTAAGGTGAGAAAACGGCGGAGGGACAGAGCGACCGACCGACCTCAGCCAGCTGCCAGGTACCAGCCTGGGGGAGGTACCTACAGCTCGGGACCAGAGAGGTACTGCACCCTGTTAGACTACTGGGTAGACATGTGAGAACAAGGTACTAGTGCAGAATTCAACCTGGGGGAGCCAGTATTCTAGTATATTACTATACCTTAAAGTTGGCTTTGTCAACCATCCTGAATGAGGTACCGATAAATAGTAGAAGACTAGCATCCCCACGCCGCCCTTGACTCGGTACTTGGCCTTGGCCAGCCGGATCACCCCCGCCTGCGTAACAGCGGCTTGTTACTTGGAAGAGCACGCGAAAGAGAAAAAAAAGATGGCCCGGGAGGCGACCGGCCCCTGTCCCAGTTCCAGTCTGAAGCGCCCAAGTTCCAGAGCCAGCGCAGTCCAAAGCGCCGAGACTGGCCCCCTAGCTCAGGGATTGTTTACGACGGGAGGGGCAGTTTTTCCAGGGACTGAGGTGAGGTGCCCGGTACAGCAATGGAAGTCCCTCATCGTCATCAGCCCCAGGGCGGGCGTGTTTTGGCCGGCCTTGAGCATTGAAAGCTGGGCGCCGAGCGCTGGGCACTGAGCATTTGGGTCCATCGTCAGCCCACTGGAGCACTAATAGTAGGTGCCTAAGGTAATCTAAGGACGTGCCACTCAGTGTCTTGTCCATCCATCCATGGCATTGGCGCCTAATAAAGGTAGTGGTCAAAAAGCCCAGAGGCAGAGACAGGAGACGGATAGAAACAAGGAAAGCCGACTCCATCTCCGCTATCACATCTCCTCTCATCACCTATCAGCTCTCGCTCAGTTCAGCGCGCCCAGTGCAGACGCACAATACAGCGCCGGTGCCATTGGCGCAGGCCTTTGCAGCTTAGCAGCTTAGCACACGGCGTAGTGAGTGGCTGCCCAGGCGGCCAGGTTCCAAGCTCGACAAATCGTCCAAGAAAGACTCCACGGGATCTCCATCCATCCATGCCAGTCAGCTCCAACTATTTACAAGCCTCCATCCTCCGTTTGAGCCAAAATCCACGAAGCATGAAGGAGCTTTGTCTGGAGCTGATGTTGTATGCCACAGAACAAGGCTACTGCTGATGCTAATGCTGATGCTGAGTAGAGAACAGTTGAGACCACAAAAAACCTGGGTGAATTGGTTTTCAAAGAAACACTCATTTACGTATGGGTGGGCCCTCCTGCGCTCGTCAGCGGGCATATCCTTCAGTTTACTAGTATTACCTTATTACTTACCTAGTGAGTAGGTGCACTGTGTAGTACTACACAGGTGCGAAAACAGACACACTTCACACATACCTTGAATTCCCGTCCCATCCCTTCGTTTCTTATCCATGGCCGCGCTTTATGACAATATCCCGCCCTCAGTCTTGCCATCTATTTCATTTCCATATACCTAGACTACTTCATACCTACTCAGTCTTGTTCAGCCTAAAATACTTCCACGTCACCTCACGGACCTTGCTGGCCCCCCGCAAAACCTGACGAACCCACCACACCCGCACCTCCGACAGCCCATAATCGTCGTCCCTCCGTTATCACGACCTTGCCAACCCGTGGTTTGGTGCCCTGACGGACCGCATCGCTGGCCCAAAACAAAAAAGAGCAGGCATATTTGCCTTTCCCCCGTCTCTGCCGAGCCAAGGCATCTCCGAAGACTTCGACTGTTCGTAGGCAAATTAGTCACAAATCTACTTCATGGCAGCCTTTGCAACGACGACGAGCTTTCCATCGTCCGTCTTTTTTTACTGACCTCACCCTTGTCTCCAGCCTATCCCCAACCTGATTACGTCGTCCCCGCCATACAGAACCTGACATGGCAAGGCTAAACGCCAAGATATGCTGTTCCATGTACCAAGGAGCCGCCACGACATCCGAGTGGGGATGGCATTTTTAGGCCTTTACGTCGACTCGGTCCAAGTCGCCCAAAACGCCAAATCTGCCCATTCGGGCTGGAAGGCCGCCATCTGCACTCTGCAGCTCTCATCAATGCCTGTACTGTGACGTGCTTCTCGTTGAATCGTCGCTCGGTATTGGTAGAAAAGCACCGGAAATGGGTACCGCCTACGTAGTAACTACTGGGCACTATACGGTACGTGGTCCACGATGGCCCACGATGGAGCCACCGATGGACTTCACGACGCCTTCATTCTTTCTTAGCTCGCAATTCCCCAGCTGCGTCATGGTCGTCGTATGTACAACCAACCGCCCAATGTGGCGCCAAATAGTTCCAAACAGGTATGGACATACAAATGGGTGTTGCTTGTATTGTTCGAGACAAGATTACCGGCATGTAGCCCGAGACAAGCAACAGTTCCTCGTCAACTCATCATTCTTTTCTCACTCCTCTCTGCCTTGCACCTCCCAACTGTCCGGTCTGCGGTTTGCTCTTGAGCAGTCAATTATCTTTCTCTTCGCCCTTCTCTCTGCCGCCTACCCCTTTACTTACACGCTTCCCTATTCACCCCCTTATTCGCTTCCAATGTCGTACCTCATGCAAATGTTAAACAAAACAAAACCATATCGAGAAAATTGGCCGCTAGATACACACATTGCTCCATGGATTGCTCGCCCCTCGCCAGTCATAAGTTGGACATAGAAATATCAACGCTCCATGAGAGAGACATAATGGAACATTCATAACCTCGTCATAGGATAAGGGGAAAATTGAAACGAACAAAATACCAGACTAGCCCTGACCCGATGCTTTCAAAGGTATCCTGGGGTTGGCGCTCATAAATAAAAAGAAACACATGGCGCTCCCGACTTTTGTTGAGTGACGAAGGAAAGAAATTATCCACACAGCATGGCTGGCCGTAAGCAAGAAAACCCCGTAAAGAGCAACACACGGGAATCACTGGGTACATGGCTCAAACAAAAGAGAAAGAGGGGAGAAGGAGGAAACTCCAAATACGCGAGAGAAAGAAAGGGAAAAAACAAAGAAGGGAGGGGGCTGCACAGAAATATGGATATCTCAAATGACAACATGCTGATGCATCCCCCGGCAATCATATCATCCTCCCTTTCATTTCTTGACTCGCTTGGACTTTCCGTTGGCCTCCTACGGCTGATAACCGCCAAATCCATTGAAGTTCTGCCCAGGGCGAGGCTGAGCCCACTCGGCATTGGGGGGTTGCTGGCCACGTCCATAGCCTCCGGCACTCTGAGGGCCTGCATATCCCATCGGCGAGCCTCCGTAACCAGCGGGCGATCCCGTCTGAGGGGGAGGATAGTTACCCGGCTGCGCACCATATTGGGCTGCTTCAGACGGCATTAGTGTGCCTGGCATCCACATTTGCTCGCCATCCTCAAACTTACCGCCGTACTGGGGATAGTACGTGGGAGTGCCTGGGTAACCCCCGGGAGTCTGCGCGCTCTGCGGGCTGTACTGCTGAGCGGGATCAAAGCCGCCGCCGCCGCCCTGGGGGTTGGGCGTCTTGTCCTTGCCCCACTGGAGACCTGTCAGTAATCGATTGAGGATGTGAGCGGTGAGGAAGGGGGAGGCGTACACTGCACTTGAGGGGGCGGCCGTTGACGTTGTAGCCGTTCATCTGGCAAATGCCCATGGCCGCGTTCTCGTGTGTGTCCATCTTGATGAAGGCGAAGCCTCGATCGGCCTGGAAGCGCGACTCGACAACGAATCCAAAGTTCTGGAACAGGGGCACGACATCGTTGGGGGTCGTGTAGGGGGTCAGGTTCCCGACATAGCACGTCGTCTGCCAGCTAGGAGTCTGGGTCAGGACGACCTCGTAACTAGCGAGGCCATGCGAGGGGAACTGGTGGTGTCCGTAAGGGGTTGTCGGGGTCATGCCCATGGCCTGCATAGCCTGCTGCTGGGCCATGGAGGGCTGGCCCTTCTGGTTTGCCCAATTGCATCGGATGGCACGGGAGCCGAGCCACTCTCCATCCATGGAGCTGAGGGCCTTCTCCGCCTCGGGTCGGTCTCGGAAGGCGACGAAACCGTAGCCTCGCGACCTGCCGGTCTTCATGTCCCACATGACGCGAGCCTCGGAGACGGAACCGAAAGCCGAGAAGGCCTGCAGAAGGACCTCATCGTTGACCTCGTTGGAGAGGTCACCCACGAAGATATGGAAGTGGTTGGAGGTGTCCTCCTTGCTGGTGGTGTTCGACTGATAGGCCCAGTTAACCCGAATTTCCTGCTCCTGGTGTCAGCTTCGGAATCATCGGCCAGTGCCCGGATAGTTGGCGTAATTTTACCGATTGGTGAACCCGTCGTCCGTTCAGGGTTTGCATGGCGCGCTCGGCTGCACCAGGGTCATCGTACTCAACGAAGCCGTAATTGTAGCCCTTGGCCTGGGAAGAAAGCGTGTTAGCCACAACGCGCCAATCTCTCAACCAGTCCGATACCAGAGTGGTAAAATACACACATTTTTGTCCGGGATGATCTTGACGTTCTGGACGTGGCCAGTGGTCTCGAAGATCTGGCGCAGGACATCCTCGGTCACGCGCTGATCCAAACCACCGACATAGAGAGCGCGCTTGTTGGGCTCAGGGGCGGCGCGACGGAAGCCGCCGGCACTGGTGGGGGACATCATGCCGCCATTATCGTTGCCAGACAAGGGCGAGGTTATGGCCGTCGGGATCGGGTTGTTGTTCTGAGGGATATGCAGGGGAGGCGGAGGGAGGTGGGATGCGTTGGGCTGGCCATTCTGGTTGCCTTCGAAGCCGCCAGGGGCGCCCGCGTTGTTGGGCTGGGGAGGGGGAGGCAGCTGGCCCGGGTTGGAGGGAGCACCGGCGTCGGCCATTCTGGAGGATTGTTGCAGTTCGGATGGGAGTATTTGGAGGGGGAGGGACAGGAAGGAAGGTCGGTATGGGGATGAACGTAAGGCTACCTATGGTCGGACGGTCGAGGTGGAGCGCGGTCGGCGGTCGGCGGCGGCGTTGGATGTACCTGACAGGACAGGGGTACGACGAGTCAACGAAGCTAGCGAGCTTCAACGTGTAACGAGGAGCGGTGCAGTGGTGACAGCGGGCGAGGAGTTGGCTTGGAGGCTGACGGTTCTTGGTAGGAGTACAGCGATACAAGAATAGGACGGCGAGCTAGAAGTTTGACGAGAGACCGAAAGATCGAGAGACGAGGGCCTCAAGGACACCGGACGTGGGGAGATGTAGCGAGAGCGGGAGAAGGGGATGCAGTCGCCGTTCAACAGGACGGACACGGCGCTACCTTTGCGACCTAACGTGACAATGGGGCCAGCGCCGAAGTGGACGGAGCACAGGAGGTGAGGGCGGGATCCAGAGTCGAGAAGAGGGAGAAAAAAAAAGCAACCGGACGAGTAGGAAAGTGGAGGAAGGAAATGATAAAAGGAAATGGACACGAGGAGACGAGAGGAGAGGAACAGCAAAAAGGACGAGAAATCGCAATCGCCGCTCCGATGGTGTCTCAAAAAGAACTTGTGTGCGATAGGCAAAAGTAATAAGGCGAAGACAACGTAAGGCAAGGTAAGGCAAGACAAGACAAGGTAAGGTTCGGCACGACAGGATCAGGCGAACAGGCAGGAGGAGAGAACACCAGCTCATCAATCATGGGCGTGATGAGACCAGAGATGAGGGGCTGATAACTGGAGTGCTGCAATGCCTCCCTACGGTAATTGCATGGTACGCATCTGACATATACTGTGTGTGTTGGCACGCGGCAGCCAGCACACTCCGCAGAGACTTCTTTTGCAGGAGCCCTCCAAAGCGTCCAAGTGGATGCTATTCGTACGTGGTAACTTGCTTGTTTCCAGCCCTCCAGGTTACCCTTCAAATTCTCCAAGCCGGGCCCCAAGCTTGCGGAACCTCATGGCGGTCCCCAGGGTTTGAATTGCAAGGAGGCGCCAGGGACGAAGACCGAGTGGCAGGTAGCGACGGGGAGGAGGGGTACTGGAAGGCGGAAGCAATGAATGCGTCCATTCGGCTATTGTACGAAGTATTCCGCGAGAACTGGGGTGGGGTTGGTGGGGGTTGCCGGCGTCCCTTTCATTCATTGCATGGCCTCAGGTCCTGAGGTCCTTGGCCATATTGCGACGTAGTACCGAGACGCCGGGTTGATCGCCGCAAGGCCTCCTCCGAATGCCTGTCTCGCCGCCCTGTACATAGTATCTTTGGGGTTTCGACTGGCACGTCCATCTAACTTGGTAGGTCAAGTTGAGCCAACAAAACAGCATCTAACCCGAGAAATGCCAAGTCCATCTGAGGTCGGTGAAGAGGTGACAGGACAAAACAGCACCATGCATGGCCTGACCATTCGCTGGCGAGAACCAGGGGGGTGCCCAGGCCCCCTCGGGGTTGGATCGAGCTGAGGGGGTGAGCAAATTGCAATCACGGGAATGGAGATTGCGCTTTGCCCAAGAGTCCCAAAGCCCAAGAACCCGGGGAACAGGAGGCTTGTTGTTTTAGTTCTGCTCAAGTTACCATCATGGGGAGCAGAGGCATGACTCCCGTCGTTTCCTTTTCTACTAAAGAGCCTCCTAACCTGCAACGCCACAGGTGGCTCAATTCATTATGTTTCTTCACGCAGCCCCAACCTTGCCCATTCTCCAAGCCTCGTAACTTGATACAATTGTGGTAGACAACTTCTAGAGTGCCTGAAGTATCCAGGCCTCCGTCAATGTATTTTAATTCTCGTTTCACTCAAAGATGCTAAAGTACAGTACACCCGTCGCACGTGATCAACACTGTGTTTCGCTGCCATTACTCCGTACCTTACCTAAGTACTTACTTATCGCAAACAACCATTAATACACTGAACTTGAATCAAACCTGCTATGGTTTCACCGATGAGGTGGCGTCCGTGCCGAGTTAAGTTCACTGAGGTGCACCTCGAGAACCTTCACGTGACTGATTTCGGTGAGCGTGCTTGGACTTGGCAGAGGTGGCCAAAGCTTCGGAGAGCCCAAACCGTACGCGTTACCTTGGCTCTGTGGCTCCAGACGTCGCTCCATCAACCTCGTCCAGTCAATCCCCTGGAAGCAAGCATATCACCACGCAAACCCCATACAAATTCATATACCAAATTGCCCCTGTAACCTCCGCTACTCTGCCCTAAACTCCTACTGCAATTATTCACGAGGACGTCTCGCATTCAGGACAATGGCGTCTCAAATGCCACAGGACCCCTTGGACGTCCTCCAGCTCATGGTAAACGATGTGGTAAGAACAGACCCCGCGAACCCTGCGGTTCCCCGGAATTATTGCTTACCATACCGCCAACAGCTTGTCCAGACCGGCAAGGCATTGCGTTCTTCTCGCAAGGATGGACAGGGAAATGTAGCTCAGGCGCATGGCTCTCTCCAATCTAAGTTGCCAGACACCATCCGCGCCTTTCATTCTGCCCTGGATGACCTTGAACATGACATTGTAAGTGAATCCCCTCGTCTTTGTGGTAGGATGCTGACTCTCGCCATAGATCAGAGCCAAGTCGGTTCTACTTCGTGATCTCACACAAATTCAGGAGCAGAAACAACAACAAGAGCAGCAGCAACAGCAGCAGCAGCATCATTATCAGGAGCAGCAGCCGTTGGAGCAAAACCAGCAGCACCAGCCCCAGCAACGGCAGCCAATTCCAACACCTCAGCAGCCAAGACCCATTGAGTCGCAGTCCAAGGAGCCCATGATCATTGATTTGGACTCATCCCCACCCCCAAATGATCAAATCATGATAGAGACCAAGGCCACCAAACCAGTTGCGCCATTTCCAGACATGGGTATGGGTTTACCTGACATGACTGAGACCGGCATCGTAATAAAGGATGAGGCCCGTTCTACCATTCCATCAACATCCCTTCCAGAAGCTACCAGCGCCAAACATGAATCCACCGCATCTCCTGCTCCAATGGCACCGATGCCTGACATGGACGAGAAGCCAATGGACATTAACATGGAAATTTCTGGCGGAGGTTTGCCTAACCCGGAACTGAACTTCACCAACATGGAGTTTACCCTCGCTCCAACAAACAACGACTCTCACAACCCGCCTACCTCTCAAGAACCATCCTTTGACCTCGCAACCTTTGCACCCGCTGAGGGCGGCGACAACCTCATGGGCCTCGATAACCTCCTCCCACCCAATCCCAACGAGCAAGCCAACACCAACCCTGTCTCCCAGGCTCCCGCTCTTGAAAGTCCAATCATGGCCGAAAACACAGGAAATTCAGGCATGTCTCTAGATATGATGCACTTGAATAGTGCGGCGCCACAGGAGAATACAGATGCCAAGAAGGAGGAGCTCGTCGACTCGACGTTTGACGAACTGATGTTCATGGATCCAAGTGCCGAATACGGGAGCGGAGGCGGAATGGGCGAGGATACATTCGAAGATATGATGGATAATCGCGATGAGACGTTCGACATCATGCAACATGGAGATTTTGATAACTCCTACTTCGGCATCGACAATATAGAAGAGGCATGAACGACATACGGATGAGGGAGACACTCTCTACCACCCCCAGCTACCACGATAGTCCTTCTACGTACCAAGCGGACACTTATTGTTTCTTACCGAAACGATGTTTACATTTTGTTCTGGGTTGTTTTGCGGTTTCTGTTACGTCCACCGAGTTGACACATGGCTGCAATATCATTTCGGGATCATGAAGCATTAGCTCAATCATCTGGGTCCTAATTAGCGAGGAGATCCCCGTGGCTTTTTTATACAGCTAAAATATCGGCCAAAGGTATCCCCTGTTAGGCTTTACTACGAGTTAATTTCTCCCGACCTGCAACATGGCGCTTCGGATGGTTCCTGTCCTGTTTCAAACGACTTTGGAGATGAATCTTAATAACGACTCCAGAGCACTGCTACACTACCAAGAGAGTTGTGAATATATGTCCCAGATAAATTGTACATAGAACAACATCGCCGAAAAGTCGCTCTCAAATCGAACAATAGCATTGACCAAATCCAACTCCACGACGACCGACGAAACAAAAACCAATGCCAAAGACTCATTATCATTCACTCGCTCTTCCTAGTGTCTATTTTTGTAGCAAACTTAGCAAAGACAAATTTAACTCTTGATCCAGCCAATGTCAAAGCCGAGACTTAAGACTCCCATACCGCGTGTAGGGAGCAACCGGTGGCAAACTGGCAACCCCTCTATCGAAGCGTTTCTTGGCCCATGCGCTGACGCAGCAAGAAAGGTGCATCTCCAAGGTTTGTTTACAGGGTTTAGGACCTTGGCATACACTCTTAAAACAACTCAAGTGCTATAAATACATCCACATAGTATACGAATAGATGGTACGTCCACTAGGCACTATGATATTTACATATGGGCAGTCTTGGTAAGCGGTTCCTGTTCTAGGCTAGAATCGCCAGTAAGGTGTCGATTAGATACTTCAGGGCTAGATAGGCTAAAAAATCTTGATATACAAATGAACCATTTCGTCAAGTATGGGATAACAATCGCTCAGCAAACTCCAAGCAGTACTCCGTTTGTCCGTAAGATGCTCACTCTTGTGAATGGATAGAGCATGGGGGACGGGGATTTAGAACAAATCGAGACAAGGAAACGTTGATCGTCGTGGCTCGTAAACTGTGCTGTGAGAACAGCACGAAGGGCGTATTTGGTTCATCCTCTGAGCTCATTCTTCTTTCTGCCGAAAGCATCTCAAACCTCACACAAATTCCGTTGAGATCATGAGACAGCGGCAGCGCGAGCCTCGAGCTCACGGCGCTTAGCAAGTAGGCTTTTAAAGGCGCCAAGGCACTGAACAAGGGCCTCCTCATCGTGTGCGCAGAAGCGATAGGTCTTCTCCTCGGTGATAACCTGGAGGCAGTGGTTCTTGCTCTTGCCGAGAGGGTCGATGTCAACAACATTGACAACGGCGGGTAGGGCAAGGATCCACTGGGCCTTGTACTCGGACTCGTCCTTGTACAGGATCAGGTTGCGCGGGCGTAGAACGGCCCATCTATCTTTCCATTGGCGGACACCACGACGGGTGCGGAGGAACCAGAGCTTGCCCTGCCAGATAACCCGGTCCGGATCATGTTCTAGATTAGATACACTCGTTTGACTAGCAGATCGGATGCCAGACCCTGGCTGGCGCATGGTTCCTGGGGCAGGGTCTTGCACCGCAAAGCTTTCCATAGAAGGGTCGTGGATTTGAATCGCCTCATTATCAGAGAAGTCGGAGTGGGAGGCCAACTCGGCGCCAGAGAGCCCTGATGATTCGAAGATGGAGGAGCGGCGTCGATGACTCGAGGCGAATTTGGGGTGCGGTGTCGAAAGGGGCTCAGGGGAGCTGGAAAGGAAGCGCTCGTTGTCGCCGAGGCGGTCCATAGAGCTGCCGAGAGGAACAGCCATGGGACCAGCGGATGGGTGCATAACCCTCGGGCTGGCTAGGAGCATTTCATCCTCCTCCTCCTCGATGCGGGCATCTTTGCGTATCAGGTCAAGCCATTCCTGTGCATCATTGAGTGTAGGCGCCTGGAAGTGGTAGTTTTTTGAGGGGGAGAAGAGGCCGAAGACATTCTCGCGCTTATGCTTGGGGTCCTTGAGGTCGGCAACGGCGGTCAGCTCGGAGAGGTAAATTTGGTGTCGTAGGCGGTCCTCCTTTTCGGTCTTGTACATGGAGAGGGTGTTGGGGCGTAACACGAGGTAGATAGTCTTCCATTTCTACAAGGTAAAGTTAGTCCAATCAAGCACAAGGGAGAACGGGAAGGGGAAGGGTGGCACGAACCTTTGTCTTTTGGGTGCGCTTCTGCACATAGCCGCTCTTCAGGACACGGTCGAATTCGAAGCAGCCATCATTGTTGACGGGAGAGAAGGGGTCGAGGTTGGAATTGCTGCGGTCTCGAGTCGAAACATCAAGATTGTCGCCACGGGGAGCCATGTCCCGGGGAGCACTTCGTTCAACGAGCTCGGCCATGTTTAATCGAGGCGATGAGGATGAGAGGCGTAGGTGGGAGATGACGGGCACGATGAGGTCGTGGACATGGGCGGCTCGAGAAGATTGTGTTAGTTGAGGTTCGACGAGAGCAGATCGACGACAACAGTGATGACGGGAGAAGAATTGGTCTCGAGGGCGATAATTGGGATGGATTGGAGCCGCTGGAGGTGTCGGAGTCGAAGGTGGGTTTAAGTGGGAGGAGCAGCGACAAGAAAGCTTGGCCTTGAAGGGATGGGGCCCCAAGCAGGGATGGTGATGGTGTGCCGCAACGGAGCGGAGGATTCAGGTACGGGGGCAGTGGACAGTAGACGCGCGGTGCGAGAATGGAGTTGACAGAGCAGCAGCAGCAGCTTGCATGAGGAGTGGACCGGGCGTGTGGTTGAGATGGAGTGTTTGTTGTCTGCGCGGTTCGTGGGCGGAGGTTCTGTGGTCTAGACTAGAGGTTTGTGTCTGTACATGCGGGTGGAATGCGCGGTTCCGTGATGTGAAGGAGGGTGTAAGTATTCGTATGGGTGTTGTGATTGATAAGGTATGCAAGATATGCGTCGACGCTGGATGTGATGGTGCCGATGACGGTAGTGGTGGTGATTTGTTGTTATTGTCGTGGTTGTTGTTTTGTTGTTGTTGATTAAGCCGTTGAAGGAGAGACAGACGGGGGCAGGCAGCAGCAGAAGAAGAGGAAGAAGAAGGGAAGAAAGAAGTCGACCTGAAAGAGAAGCAAGATTACACGGGAATAGGAAGGAAGGAAGTACCGGAATAGAAGAAGAGACAACACAGTGGAAGAGGTCCAGGCAGACAGACAGACGGACTGTTCTTGCTGTCACAGAACATTCTACGTACCTGCGTAGCACGAGCTAGCAGGACGAAGTACGTACCCCTCCTGGTCTACGGGCTACTAAGTAGTAGTCTGCGTCAATGGGATGGAAATTGCGGCTAAGGAAAAGCCAAGTCACCGATCTGCAGAGTCCAAGCCCCCGGATACGTCTCGAGTACCTGCCTCAGGTGATCCCGCTACTTCGCATCCGGGCAGGGTCGCAGCTTCGGCTTCTGTACTATGCCCAGCCGGGCTAAGTACCGCCACTGTCGATTCGCAATTGGAGGTTTCCCCCCCCATGGTGTCGGCCTCCGGGCCACCCGCCTTGCTGCCTTGGCCTTGTTTCAGCGCCCAGGCGTTCATGGCGAATCAGTGCGGGATGAAGGAGCAGGTACATAGTAGATAATAGTAGCAAACGTTTTACCAGGGGCTTTGACGCCATTAACTCGGACGAACGAGAGGAAGGCGAGAAAGGAAAGGAATAAATAAATAAAAAAGCAAGAAGATAAACAGAGATGACAGGAGTCACCACAATGAATGAATGAACGAATGGGTGAGGGAGGTTGCGGGAAAATGTTGGAAAACGGGGGATGGTCCCCCGGCAGTCATGGGACGCACTACGACGCTGTTCCTCCAAGAGGCAGAAGCGTAAAGCGCACTTATTAGACGAGAAGAGCAAAGGGGAACTGGACACCTCCAGAACCAATGCACGCACGTATTCGTACTCTTTTCTCTCCAGACTGTCACTGCAGAAGGGGGGGGGTGTGATGCGCATCACCAGCTCCATTACATCAGGTGGCGTAATTCCAGGCCCGCAACAAGTCAAGTCAGCACTGCGAAGGGATGGGATGGGATGGGATGAATGGAGGCAGTTGGTTCCAGGTGCTGCTCCCCCTTCCCATCAGCGACTGGGAACCGATGACGGCCAGTCAAAGTCGGTGTCAGTGTCGGTGTCAGTGTCGGTGTCGACGTGTAAGCGAGCCCCGAGTGAGCGGTAACTTATCATCTAAATAACTCCATCAGCGTCAGCGGCTCTAAGGTATCAGCGATGACCCCCCTGGCATCGTCGCAGTGTGGCAGTGACTGACTAGGCCGCTCTGAATGGCTCCCTGGCCTGGCCCGGCCTGGCCCGACTCTCTCTCTCCCTGTGCAGGGCTCAATTCACTGGCTCCAAATACCCGAAGTGTCGAAAGTGTTCCAGCTTCCAGGTCTGGCGCCTCTTCCGCTTCTAGGGTCCATCGTGAGAACCATGTCCAGCGGCTAATGGGCCCATTATCCTGTCCACTCCTCCCTTGGTTGGGCGTTGGGGTAATACTGTCCTTGTTTCTTTTTTTCTTTCTTTTTTTCTTGGGGGGGGGGTTTGTTGTTAGGGGAGCCTATTATTGGAACAATTGCGTTGCGTTCTCGCGACTCTCATGGTTTCTGCGTCTTTGTGCCTTTGTACCACTTGTGTCTCCATTCGGAGACGTCGCATAATTATGGACTCAATGGATAGAACAGCCTATCACCAAGGACTGTGCGCGCTGGTCGGCTTTCCGCTTTTAGATAGGCCGCTTGGACCCAATGGCTACCTCGGTCTATGTACGGAGTACATTCTGCAGCATTGATTGCATCAGGAGCTAACGACGAAGATTAATTAATGATAATGTAACTTCCTAAACTAGGTCCGTTGCGTCAATGCTTTATCAAATATCAAACTTTTCGTTGAGTCATTTCAAAAACTAGCTCCTGCCGCCGAAGTCTTCTTCTTGTTCTTCTTTATATCCTTCATGTTTAAACATCCCAATTCGTATCCATGAAGCGAGCCCTTTGAGTCATCGGCGAGGGCTCCAGCGGAATGCTAAGCCCTTCCGTTCCGCATTTACCGTGATTGGATCGTTTGAATGGCGGTCTCTCCACGACAGCTTCAGCTGCGACGGCCGATTGTATATATCAGGTTTTAAAAATGCACTGAGAATTTATGTTTCTATTTAACCTTCTCTTCAAAAACATCACTGAGCATGGATGCCATCGCTTCTCCGTTGTTGCTTCACTCTGCTCTCGGATTATAGCACTATTTGTAGTTTGTGTCACTCACAACACACAGCACAGCTACAGCTCCACGCCAAACCCACAACACCTCCATACACTTACACTTACAATTGCACTTACACAACCATGACAGACACCCAACTGGAGATCCAGGCCAAGGTCAAACGTGCTCTCCACGGCACCGCCTACGCCCCAGAGTCCTTGAGACAACTCAGTGGCGGCACCGCAAACTTCATATACCACGCCGTTCTTCAAAAGCCACTTTCCGAGTGCCCTGACGGCGTCGTCGTCAAGCAGGGGGAGGCTTATGTCGCAACCAACCCCAACTTCCCGCTGGCTACTTCGCGATGTGTACGGTCACTCTCCTCTACAGTACACGCCGCGGAAAAGTCCCTTTCATCAAGCTGATTCTTCTCTCCAGGCTATTGAGCAACAGTGTCTTACCCTTCTCGCCCCGCTGCGTCCCATTTCCACTGCATCTTCTTTCATCCGAACTCCTGTTGTCTACCACTTCAACCAGGAGACCAGCACGCAGGTTCAGGAGTACCTCGTCAATGCTGTGAGTCTCAAGACCTATGCCCTCAAGCACTACGCCGCCCCAACGCCCGAGTCCCTCAAGCCCCAGTGTCAACAGCTTGGTTATGGACTTGGCGCTTGGCTCCGCTCGTTCCATGACTGGAACCAGCAGCCCGATCAGGCGGTCCTGCGCGAGAAACTCGCGGGGAACAAGGAGATGCAGGCTCTTAAGAACATGATCAACTACAAGCAGCTGGTCCAGATGGCTGATCGCCATCCGACTATTCTTGGTGACGTCAAGTCCGTTCTACAAGACATTACCAACATGGCTGCTACCGAGCTGGAAGATGAGGCAGCCCTCGATGTCATTCACGGCGACTTCTGGACTGGCAAGTGAGTTGGCCGTCTCCTTCTTATTCCACATACAATTGAAGCATATGCGCTAACAGATAACCGTATAGTGTCTTGCTGCCAGATGAGGCCATCGAGGAGGGCGGACAGACCCCCGTGAGGGTCATCGACTGGGAACTCGCCCAGCTCGGTGTAAGGCCCCTGGACTTGGGCCAGATGGTCGCGGAGCTCTGGCAGCTGAAGCTATACAAGGACATTGACGCGGGTGAGTGGCTCATATGGGCCTTTGGGCACGGCTATGGCGGTCTCAGTGCCGATGATGCCTTCCGTGCCATCATCCACGTTGGCGTCCACTTGATCTGCTTCGGGTCCCAGACTCCAGGCTGGGGGACGCCTAAGCAGGGCGTGCAGTTGGTCGAGACGGGCAAGGAAGTGTTGCTCAAGGCTTGGACTAAGGACCGGGATTGGTTCAGGGGACATGTTCTTGGGATGCTCTTCAGTCCGGGGAGCTAGATATGTGTGACTTGCTTGATCTACTTAAAAAATATAGACCTACAACCAGAACACTGATGTCTGCGATAACTTATGATATACTTCAGGTGTTGGATTTAACGACAGAGCTTGATAATCGACCTCAATGACCCTGTAAACCTACCTCGGGGTGCTCTTGCGAGTCCCAGGGTACTTATTGAGCCTTTATATATCCTCGCCTTCTCCATTTTCCTCTTCTTCGTCTCCCTGCTCAGCTCTACACCCTCCCCTCTAAATCCCTCCCTCTACCATTGTTTTCTTGCCGTTCGCCTTTATCGATACCATCACCACCATGCTACGCCATCGCCAGCTCCGTCGTTTCATCACGAACCCCCATCTACACACGTTTCAATGGGCCCTCACTCCGCCACGGAACACGGCACTCTTCTCCTCCTCTTACGCGAAGGCTATGGTCGAGCAGCATTTAAACTCCCAGCCCTTATCGCGGGCGGAGGCACTCGCAGAAGCCCAAATGGAGCACACAAGCAGCGAGACTTCATTCAGAACTCCTCGATACAATGAGGGTCTACCGACATTTGCCTTGGTACAGAAGATTTTTAGCTAGTGGCAGAGTATGAGGAGCTGCCTCGAAAGTCTGACTAAGTGGGCAACGTTGTTGAAGTCGGGTTATTGAGAAGCGGCAAGGAGCCTTGAACGACTAAATAAACAATCTCCGCTACCATTTGCCAACTACTATAGCGAGCATGCGTGAATGAACAACAGGTCTGTTTGTAGTCCGTATACGTACTAGCAGTTCTGGGTTTATTCTTGGGGTGTTCTACATATTGCCTCCCCATCTGGTGGACCGCTCACTATCACCATCTTCAGGCTGCAACCCATTTGGTGTGGCAAAAATTTCAAACCATGACTCTTTCATTCCTTCACTCCTTCACACTCCCACACCTGTATAAACCACAACTCATCCACAAACACAGCCACAAGGATATCCCATGCATTCAACGCATACGAAATCCATCGTCTCCCTACTCTCTCGCCTCGTCTCTGAAAGCACCCCCGCTGCAGCCTAACCTGACTCCGTCGCCTACCCTGTACAGTCCGTGATAACCCCCGACAGGTCTCCGTACCTCCGCCGCCGCCTCCGACGCCGATGCCCGGCTCTGAGACAAGTCGGCCTTGCAAGCGGTGCAAGGCCGAGGACGCCCCGTTCCGATTGCGGGCAGACCCGACATGCCGGTAAGTTGGCGTCGCACATCCCGCTTCATCTCACGTCACGCGAGGCAATCCTCCTCCGTCGTCCTTCTTACACCGGTGTTAATTCCTCACCAGAGACTGCTACGTTCACTATGTCGCCCTCAAGATGAGTAAGCGCCTCGGTCAGCTACACAGGGACATCCGTATATCCAGGCAGCTTACGGCGCGCCATTACATCGCCGGCCTCTCCTTCGGGCCCTCCTCCAGCACCCTCGTCGAGCTCCTCGACGACACCGGCCGGCGCCTCGCTCTCAAGAAGTCGACATCTCCCTTCAACCCACTCGTTGTCCATATCGACACTGACTTGTCGGCGGGTGAGGACTCACCGGCCCAGAAGCTCATCAAGGAGTATCGGGCGCGCTTCCCGTTTGTTGAGTTCGACTGCGTGCCCCTTGCCGATGTCCTCGCCGTGAGGAGTGTTGACTGGCGGGCGCTACCGCTTCCTGCTGAGGATGACTCAACGATGGATCCAGCTGTTCGCCTACAAGGCCTCTTCAACGCGCTGCCGACGGTCACGTCTCGAGCCGACGTGCTCCGCCAACTCATCCGTCACCTTCTTCTGCACCTTGCTGTCACACGCTCTTGCTCGGCGTTGCTTCTCGGTCACAGCACGTCTGCACTTGCGGCCCTAACTCTCTCCGAGGTCGCCAACGGCCGTGGGTTCGCTGTTCCCTGGCAAGTCAACGATGGGCTGTGCACCATCTGCACATACCCGACACCGGCCAGTGGTTCACATACCACGGAGCCAGCCACCGAGAGTGGTCGGACCGAGTTCCCTGTCTACTACCCCATGCGCGAAGTCTTCCGCAACGAGATCATACAATACATCGACCTCGTTCCGTCCCTCTCCGGCCTGGTTCCCGCCGACCAGATGATTGTTGGCGGCAGCAGCAGCGTCGTCTCGCACAAGGACCTGAGCATCGAGGAGGTCATGGCACGGTACTTCGACAGCGTCGAAGGCTCGTACTCAGGTATCGTGGCTAACGTAGTGCGAACCACGGGAAAGCTGGAGCGGGTCGCTGGGGATGATTTCTGTGGGAGCTGCGGCATGACCCTCGACGAACAGGGCGACTCGAGGTGGGCAGGCGAGCTTGGAGATGACCCGGGATCAGAGGTTGGCTTTGGAGAGACGGGTCGGCTTTGCTATGGCTGCAAACGGTCGATCCACGGATAGGAGTTTGTGGGAATGAAAGGGCTTCAAGAACAATGAGAAAAATTCACCCTTCAGTTTATCATATTGGTTGATCAGACAGAAAACTCCCCAGAAAATGCGCCGCCTTTTATTTGCCAATTCCGTGACCCCGGCAGTGCCAAATGCTCCCGTCATCTTACCAAGGTAGTAACAACTATATGGATGAGAAGCTGAACCCCCGTTCATCATATACAATGAAAATGATCTCCGCGCAAAAACCCGTAATCCCAGAGCCCCTTTTTATTCAGACATATAGACCCAGCATAATCCTCAAGCTAGGTTGACCGCAGGAAGGATACGGTTCTCGAGCTTTTTCACCAACTTGTTGGTCTGCTCCGCAAGACTGAGAGTCAGGATAGTGTGAGGCAAGATCCGAGCCAGGTGGGGTAGGAAGCCCTTGTAAAGCGCGAAGAAACCTTCGGAGCGGACCGTCTTAGAGAAGCAGTCGAAAACGCCCTTGTAGAGGTTTCCGTTCTGGTTGTACATGCGAGACATGATGGTGTCTGTGGCGAACTTCAAGTTAGCAAGGCAGAATTAAGGGCTGACAGAGTATCAGGGAGACTGACCAGGGGGATGCATGAAGCAGCAAACAACGAAGCCGCTCATGGAACTACAGGCGAGGTGCAGAGCGGGCCCTTCCTTCATATCGAAATGCTGGACCAGGCGTCGCTTGGCGAAGAAGTAGGTGGGAAGCTGGACAGAGCTGCCGAAGCCGGTGCGGATCATGGCTGCGCTGACACCGCGGTAGAGACCACGGAAGCCTTCGGTGCTGTAGATCTGGTTGAGGCCGTGCCAGGCGCCGCGGTACTGGTGTTGAGTGCCGACGGGGCGGAAGGGCGAGTAGCTTTGGAGACGAGTTTTAACAAGGAAGAAAGGGCTGCCGGCGGCGGCGCCGATGACGCCTGACGAGGCACCACAGAACATGTTGATGGCAAGGTTCTGGGCGTTGCCGTCCTTGAAGAGGAGAGAGGCGAGGCCATGGCGCATGGGCTCGTAGAAGCCCAGACGGCAGCCGTTGAGGAGGATCTGGTAAACGTAGGCGGTGCCGAGGCCGCGGTAGATAGCGCGGAGTCCCTCGTTGCGGACGATGACGCTGACGCCGTGGATGGGCCCTCGGTAGTGGTGAGGCTGGTGGCCCTTGTTTTGGAGCTCGCCCTGCAATTGCATGCTGCGCGGTGCAAGTCAGGTCAGCCTGGGACACGCCGAGAAGATGGCATCCGTCTTTACCGAATCTTGACCGTCTCAAAGGGATGGGTCGCAGTAACGGCGCCGCAGGCCGCGATGCCGCCGGCGAGGAAAGCGCTGCAGAAGGTGGTTAGCTATTGGGAAGAAGATCAAGAACAAGAACAGAAACAAGACGAGGATTGCAGGAAATTACGAGGCCTGAGGACTGAGGCCTTGAAGCACCGATCGTGGCCCAGGGAATTAAGTCGAGAGACGGGAGGGACTTACCCGAGGGTCGTAGACATCTTGCCCCGAGCTCTCCAGGCGCAAGAAGCGAGTAGCGATTAGGGAAGGAAAGCAGGGCAGAGTCCTGGGAGGTTGGAGAGCTCGGGAGAGGGGGATGGAGGCGGACTTTACAAGCAGACGAGCGACTCTATACTCTATAGGCGAGGTGTTTGGGAGGAGTTTCGGAGATGAGGTTGTGGTTGTGAGCGACGAAGGAGAGCGGAAAGGAAAGGGTGCAATGGCGACAGCGGCTTCGGACCCTATCGCAGGGCAAGAAATTGTCAGCGCTGGGCTAGTCGCGTGTGGGAGCACGCTATACGCGCTATTACCGGCATTGCTGCTGGGGAGTTCTGTACCGTTCGTATGGATGGATTGATGGATGGATGCGCAACGATGGTGGAAGCTTCGTAAGTGAGGCGGCTAAGCTGACGAGATGTGAGAGTAGGTGGGTTGATTACTGTGCTTCTGAGTGAGGCAGGCTGCAGTTTTGACCTCCCCATTGGCTTTTTTTTTGTCTCCTATTTCCCCCTTCTTCTTTTCTTGCGAGGGTTTCTTCTGGTAGCTCGGTGCTCGGAAAAGAGGTGCCGACGTCGGCGCCCTCATTTTGTGGGGGAAGCTCCCGTCCCCACGTCGAAAAACCTGAGTTGTCTGGGTCTGGGTAGGTACCTACGTATCTAGATACTAATTAGGGGATCTCGCTCGAGAGGGATCGACCACGCTCAGCGCCAGGGTAAAGGGGACGTGGAAATGGTGGCTGCACTTTGCTCGTCATGGACTTTGACCTGCAGAGTCAGAGGTAGAGGGGAGGAGGGGAAATCATGCCGGCTCAGCGGGATGGATGGATGGATTTCTTGCGAGTGACGTCTTGTTCGTAGGTAGTAAGCCTGTAATTATAGTACCGTACCTATTATGCAGTACCTATCGTGCATCGTATATCCATAAGTACGTACGCTAGACTACATAGGTAGTCCAGCTTAGGTAGCAACCTACTATAGGTAATTTACAAATCCAAAGCAGCTACAGCTTGAGGGAAATGACAATGCTCAAATTGTCGTGTTACAGGTCCAGGATCCATCCAACTCATTCCCATCTCCCGCTGCAGGTGGTGATGATCGCTCAATTCGATCAACTGGGATCCAATGGGTACGTACCTTGCGTAGCTGTCTTCAAAGTTCCATTCTGCACCCCGCACCGGCCAGCCCACGCCAGCGCCTGTGGCCCTGGGCCCTTGTTCCATGGCTTGGCAGCTGATTTCTTGATCCAACCACCAACCACCAACCACCACCATCGTACAGAGCGCGGCCAACTATCTACAACTCCACGTTTGACTCTACATATCTATCGCCCCATCCACCTCGACACCGCGTAAGTATGCTTGCCCAGTGATGATTCTGCGGTAGCCTTCCTACATCATCCGCCTCTCTCACTGCCCGCCACTCGCTGCTCTGCTCACCATCACACCCCACCGCCGCCCATCCGCTCTCTCGCGCCCAGCCTCGCCGACCTGGCTCAGCCCTGTCTCGTCTCACCTCGGCCGTCTACCCGCCATGGCTTCAACCCCTATGGATATCGATCGTCCCGATCGCGCTGCCGCCTCCAATGGCTCCTCCCTCAATATTCAGCGCACCATCGGCGGCACCGCCCCCGTCTCGAACCTCTCCGACGTCATCTCCACCTTCCGTCCCACAAAACTCTTCCGCCGCGATGACCTCAAGGCCGGCCGGCCACAGCCCCATGTCCTGTCAATCGACTACGATGATGAGGGCCAACTCATCATGGCATCGTCCAGCGACGAGACCATTCAGATCTACAACGTGAAAGAGGGTCGCCATGAGAAGAGCCTTGTCAGTAAAAAGTACGGCGTCAAGCTGGCCAAATTCACCCACACCAGTTCCAGCATCATATATGCTAGTACCAAGCAGAACGGTACGCATACCTTACTAAAACGCCAACGCACGATACGACAACGGCAAGAACTAACTCGCGCTTTTCTACTACAGATGCAATCCGTTACCTCGCTACCCACGACAACTCCTTTATCCGCTACTTCGAGGGCCACGAGGCCACCGTGACAAACCTCGCCGTCCACCCTGGCAGCGACAACTTCATATCCTGCTCTCAAGACAATACAGTACGATTTTGGGACACTCAGACCAAACACTGCCGAGGACAGCTGTTCCTCAAGTCACCCTATCTCGCCGCCTACGATCCCTCCGGAACGGTCTTCGCCGTCGCCTGTCCCAGCAGCGGCACTATCCTGCTCTACGATGCGCGTAACTACGACAAGGCCCCATTTGCGACAGTGGATATTGTGGAGCAGTGCAGGCGGGTCGATTCCCAGTGCCTTGTCAAGGGCTGGACGAAACTCGAGTTCTCCAACGACGGTAAGTCCTTGCTACTAGGCACACAAGGCAACGGCCACTTCCTTCTTGATGCGTTTGAGGGCACCATTAAAGCATACCTTCACAAGCCGACTGGTGGCACAAGACGGTTGGCCATTGGCGAGACTTCGAACGCCGGTGCCGGCTCTGACTCGTCCAACCTTGAGAGCAGCGGAGAATGTTGCTTTGCGCCCGATGGGCGCTACGTTCTTAGCGGGTCCAAGAAGGACGTGCTGGTCTGGGACACGTTGGCTTCGCCCAGCGACAGCAAGGTGTTGGAACCGTCGTGGACACTACCCGACAAAAGGGAGGCGGCTGTATTGGCATTCAACCCTCGCTATAACTTCTTTGCTACCGCTGATCAGGACCTGCTCTTCTGGGTACCTGATCCTCATGCTTGAGGAGACGCTTTCGTGACGAATAGTGACTGGGATTGAAGGGCACAGGTCGCCTGATGTGATGAGGATCTTTTGCGAGACGAAGGGAAGGAAAAAAAAATTAGATACCCTAGCACACAGGAGAATTGTCTGAATTGCAAACCATGTATATGGAATGTTCAGAGACGGAGGGGGATATGCACACAGGTAACGAGAGGAAGCCCCCAATCCGTGCAAGGCTTGTTCGCGAATCCTTTGGCTATGTGCTGGGCAATACGGCCAAGACCATTAAATATGGCCAGTCTTTGATAGATTCACACGATCAGATCCCTATATACCATAGACTATATTGAGCTACGATAGCGGTTGCGATGGGAAGTGAGGTCATATCCGCAGGGTAGTTGGTTGTGAAGGCAATTATTTAACAAGGGTTGACTATGCAACGAAAAGGGAAAAAAAGGGCCATTGGTTCTTATGAAAAGAATTACAAGACAATCCCATGAGATTCAGTGTTATCGGTCTGTTAGCTTGTAAGACTATCAATCTACACATTCTTGCTTATGTATTAAAGTCAGTTCCCTTCAGCGCCAGCCTTGGTGGGGTTTCCCGAATGGTATTCCACCAGAGTGCCCCTTCCACCTCCGTCTCAAGCCCCACCAAAAGAATCCCACCTCCAGCCTCAAACCGAACCGTAAGTGCCAGAGCCAGACACCCGGGGGAAAACACACCACGAACCACACGAACCACCAGCCACCGTCGAAGCCTCACCTCCAGCTCTCATCCTTCGTGCTCCGCGGTCGCATGCGAAGCAATGCCCTACTTCAAGACCAGCCAAGAATGGCTCGACCAGTCCGTCGCTCTGCTTGAAGCCCGACCGGCCACGGTACGTCACCGCACTCCCGCGCAACTGTGCCGACCCTACCCTGAGGGCGCCTCGCTGACTTGCCATGCTCCCTCTCCTCCTGCTAGACGCACATCACCACCCGATACTCCCTCAAGGCCGCCCCTCCGCGCGAAGACGCCGGCGATGCCACGCCCAAGCCCCCCCGCGGCGCCCTTGTCATCAAGACCTACGACCCCGTGAGCGGCATCACCCTCAAGTACCGCACCACCAAGGCCGCCGAGGTCTCCCGCCTCATCGGCGCTTCCCTCGGCCGTCTCGGCCGCAGCATGGCCGCCGTCCCCGAGCCCGCTGAGGAGTCTATGCTCGATGTCCCTGATGTTGAAGATCAGAAGCCTTCCCCCGCATCACAACCCCTACAGCAGCTGCAGCAGCAGCCTCAACAAGGAGGAGGCAAGAAGAAGAAGAAGGGCAAGAAATGAGAGGCGAATTGCAGGAGGCAATTATGGACGCATTCCTCCGGTGGCGCAGAGCGGCTTGTGGATATGGAGTTTATACACGTAGGTTGATCATAAAGGGCAAAATGACGGTCACGTTAATATCGCATTTCGCGTCACATATCACGAGAACGGAAAGGATTAGGCATGGTTGCAGTTGTGGGAAAACCAACATCAATTCTCACATTGGGCTCTCTAGAGCACTACAGTAACATCATCAATCCATCGCAGTATTACAAAACGTCAATGCTCTTTTCCTCCCAGAGTCCCCACCAAAATGCAACCCCTCAACGCCATGTGTAGTTTGGTGAAATCCAGTTTCCGGAACCCAAACATGATCATGACCACGGCATCCAGCCTCCGGCGGTCTGAGCCTTAAATCATTGCCCCGAGGCTCTCTGCATGTACAGTGACAAAAGGAAATAAGGGTATATGGGGGTATTTGCATGGAGCGGGCCAATTGGCCCGCTGTGCCTGAGTGCAGAGATGATCGGCGTTGAGCTTAGAAGTCATCATCGAAGGTGAAGTCACCTCCGTTCTCGCCCTTGGGAGCCTCGTCGTCCGTCTTCTTGGTGCTGTTCATGATACCGGCCTTCTGGTAGTCACCGACACGCTTCTCGAAGAAGTTGGTCTTGCCGCCAAGGGAGATGTTCTCCATGAAGTCGAAGGGGTTGGCAGACTTGTAAATCTTCTCGTTACCCAGTGCGACAAGCAGGCGATCGGCAACGAATTCAATGTATTGCTTCATGAGGTCCGAGTTCATTCCCAAAAGAGCGCAAGGCAGGGCTTCGGTCAGGAACTCCTGTTCGATGTTGACAGCATCGGTGATGATCTCACGGATGATCTGCTTGCTGGCTCGGTTCTTTAGGTGAGAATGGAGGAGGCAGGCGAAGTCGGTGTGCAAACCCTCGTCACGAGAAATGAGCTCGTTGGAAAAGGTCAGGCCAGGCATGAGACCACGCTTCTTGAGCCAGAAAATGGACGCGAAGGCACCGCTGAAGAAGATACCCTCGACGGCAGCGAAGGCGACCAGACGCTGGGCGAATGACGAGTCCTTGTCTTGGATCCACCGGATAGCCCAATCAGCCTTCTTTCGGATGCAGGGAACTGGGGCTGGTTAGCGTATATGCACGTCAAGATGTGACATGGTGGAACATACTGGTCTCAATGGCGTTGAAGAGGTAAGTGCGCTGGGCAGGCTCCTTGATGTAGGTATCAATGAGCAGCGAGTAGGTTTCGGAGTGGATGTTCTCCATCATGATCTGGAAGCCGTAGAAGCAGCGAGCCTCAGGGATCTGCACCTCGCCGCTGAATCGCTCAACGAGGTTCTCGTTGACGATGCCATCAGAAGCGGCGAAGAAGGCGAGGATGTGGGAGACGAAGAACTGCTCGTCTGCAGTCAGACGGTTGTTCCAGTCGTGCTGATCCTTGGACAGATCAATCTCCTCGGCAGTCCAGAATGAGGCTTCTGCCTTTTTATACATCTGCCAGATCTGATGGAAGTTAGCAGGGATACTCAGTGTGGGGAGCCACTTTACGCGTGAGCGACGCGTGACATACCTCGTGGTACTTAATAGGGAAGAGGACGAAACGCTGGGGGTTTTCCTGAAGGAGGGGCTCGTCCATCTCCTCAGGCTTGATAGTGGGTGCAGCGATAGTCTTGTCCGCCTTGTTGATCTCGTTGGCGGGTTTCTGATTAGCGTCAATGCTGTCGGTGACGGCAGACTCGCTCAGGGGCTGGTTCTCCTTGTCGGACGTGTTGAAATTGAGCTTCTTAATGGGAGAATCCATCTTCAGGTTCTCCATACCGGAAGCGGCCTGTTGAGTTGGTGTTAGTATTCAATTGCATCGAGTTTGGCGAGGCGGTGACAGAGAACTGCCCACTGTGCCAGGAGGTTCCGTCACTGACTTGCTTCGAAGGGGTGATTTGCGCAGCCATTGCGTTTGTATGTGAAAGACTTTGTGAAAATGAACGGTTGGATTTGATGGCAAGACGAACAAAAGACACGAGGCGAGTGTATCCTGTATTGGATTGAGCGTAGGAGATAGTTGCGGACGCGGTTGTGATGGGATGGACGAGTCTCGGTATGGGCTGAGGAGGAAGGGCTTTTGTATACTTAGGCGGTGATACGCTGTCACGTGGCCCGGGACGCGTCGCAGCGTGTTCTCGCCAGACAGGGAGGTTTGGCCAATCAAACGAGCGAGTGGCGTGTGCAAACAAGGAAAGACGGGTATCCCTCGGTGTCATTCGGGGCGGCGCCAGCGCCAGTGTCTCTAGGGGCATCCACCGGGCGACCAGCCACCGGGGTGGGAAGCAGGTACGAATACGTAGTGGCAGGCGAAGACGCGTAAAGACGCGTTCAGTTCGCTCCACGGCCTTTTTTCCATGGGTGGCGGACGTACAGACACGCCACAGGCATGGCACATGCAGCAACTCGGCCTGGATGCATTTGGCTGCTGAATCAGGCTTGGTCACGTCATACGCAGTATTATCAATCAGCAAATAGAGGCTTTAAATTGCTGATTGCCCAGTGTGTCAGCCCAGCATGCGCCGTTGATGGGGTGCATATGGAGACAGGTAGACATGCAAGTATGGCGCCAGGCGGCTCCGGCTGTTTGGTGGGGGTTCGGAGAGGGCATCGGAGCAATAGTTTGAAGCGACATCTCGGACAGCGTCTCAGAATTGTCACAATGGCTGCGGTCTGCTCGTCCAAAGCTACGATCGGGGCTCGAGCGGTCGACTTCGCGCCGCCACTGAAACAACAAAAGCCGCCAGTCCGCCGCAAGTTGCTGTTCCCTAGACGACCTCAATAAGCCTCGACGGATGAGACGGCGTTGGGGCACTTAACATAAGATGAGCTGAGCCTTCAGGCGGTCGCTGGGCCGATCGACGCCAAGCAAACTTATCAGATCTTTTCGAGGTCCATGCAGACGCGTCGGACTCCACTGTATTCCATTAAACTCATGTCATTTATTCTTTCACACATACGGAGTAAATGCCTACCTAATAGCTACCTAAGCTAAGAATCCTCGCTTTGTACTTCTTACAAACATGTGGACATGAATCATACATTCCAGACACGCCTTGGCGTCATGGGCCATTACAGGATATCAACCGCCCAGCCCACCTTTGACTCACCAGGGCCCGCCATGACCGATGAGTTCTATCGTATCATTGGTGGTCCAATCTCCATCGTTACTCGTGCTCATGCTTTGCAGCTCTTGTTCATGCTCGTGCGTTCCACAATCATCCCTATCTGTCTTCTAAATCCGCATATCCGGTGGCTAGCGACGTTCCCTGCGGGACGATTCCCTGCGAGACGATTCCCTCCCAGACGGTTCTGTGCGAGACGATGACTTGTGTTGGGTCCTCGAGTCGGATCTGACATTGCCCATTTCCACGTCGTGCGGCTGGGTCCTGCTACTCCGGCTGAAGAAACCCCGGTTTTCACGGACCCGAGCCGGTTCTAGCTCGCTGGGCTCCCGCTCGTGGCGGCGATCGCGGCTGTGGTCGCGGCTGCGCTGAGGTCGTTCTGACATGGATTCGTATCGAGACGGAGGCTGTGAGGTATAATCTGGTGGGGTTTCCGATTGTATTCGATCAAACTCGTCCGGGTCACTTGGATCTGTAGCTGGTAAAGGCAGCCCACTCTTGAGCAGGTTCTTCTTTCCTTCCTCTCGTAGGTAAGCCTCTAGGAGGGCGGCGTTGCGGGTGTTGGCTCGGAAAAGGGCATCTGCGACGTCGCCGACGAACGGAACTAAACCCACGAAGAAGTCTAATACAATATTTGCCATCATCTTGGCCTTGAGTGTGCTTGGCAGTCCACCTTCGATCTGGTTGCACGTCTTCAAGACAATCAAGGCCATGAGACCATCAATAACATCACCGATGCTGTGGCTTGGGTTAGGTTTCGCTTTTCTTCGACAAACGGCTAAGAGTGGGAAATGACGTACGCAGGGACTATGCCGATGACACTGCTCCAACCGAAGCGGATGCCGCAGCAGTTGAAGAGGGAAAGATCCAGACGGTACGCGCGCCGCTTGACCTTGGTCAAGACCTTGGCGTCATGGTCAGAGATTCCTGGTGGCAGCGCCTTCTTGCGCTTCTTGACCTTTCCGGACGGAGTCCCGTTTAGTCGGGTTGCGGGTACGCTCTCAAAGTATGGATCCTGCAGGTGGTCAGTAAAATACTTGGCGGAATCGTAGTATCGCTATATTAATGTGCCACACACCTCTGTTCCAAACTTATTCGAAAGCGACTCTCCCAGAATCTTCTGGGTGAAGAACTTCGCGATGAACCCAGCCATGGTTGCTTGATAGGTCTTGAGGAGAAGTTGAAAATGCCAACGTAGACAAACCGCAGGTGGTCTTTATGTTGCGATAAGCACAGGGTTGGACAATGCTTGCTATCGTTTGGTTCGGGAGGCGCTGCAGGCTTAACGTCAGCCAAAGGGTTCAGGTGAATGTTGATAAGGAGTCCAAGCAAAGAAAGGGAGGGAGAAGAAATTGTTGAAGGACGCGCCCTCTTCTTTTATTGCTTGTATACAATCACGACTTGGTACGCATTTCAAGCGTGGATTCCGGTTTTCTGAATCATGTGCGGTGCGGTGACGGTGAGGGAGGCCGCTTGAATGACGTAAGACAACCAGAAGTCCAGAACACTACTAGTAGCCTTAAACTCTTGGTGATGGGAAAACCCCAGCGAGTGCTAGCGAAACAGTGGGAGGCCTGGGGTGGCGGCTGGCGCCACAGCAGTTCCAGGTTGTTTCCCAGCCTCCAAGGCCGTAGAGGCCACTAATAAGAAGCCACCGCTACTGCAGTATCGACGGATCCCAGGTGCCGCTGGCGTCTCAACATGCGTCTGCGACAACAGCTGGACAGGGGACGCTAGGAACTTGAAAGCTTGTTTTAGAGGGAGCTATCAGCTATCCAGGGAGAGACTTTTAGCAAGCCGCGCCACTCAATGCACCGCCACAGTGGCTAGAGGGATAGATCCTCGGCACGTGCTGCACTCCCTCCCTCCAAGCTCTGTTTCGGTACTAGCCGCAAACGTGGTCAGTCGCGATTCACTGTCCCGTTCACACAGTGCGGGTGTCCCCACTCCGGAAACGTTGGGCTTATGCCTGGGCTTGGACTTCGGAGAAAGGCGCGGATGGGTAGCTAACTGGCCTGTGATATTATCGCCAAACCTGACGACAACAACAACAACAACAACAACAACGACGCACTCATCCTGTCGCCTTGACATCACAGTCGCGCACTTCGATACCAGAAAACCTCGCATCCTGGAACCCCCCGCCTTTCCCGTTCACGGCTCTCTTCCTCGCTCCCAGCAAAGTGACCTGCGATCTCGACGACCTCGCGCGTCTTTTCGCCCGTCGCAGTTGCACCTTGCGTCATATCAGCTGTTGCGCCTCGACCATGCTCAGCTCTCCCACGCAGCGACACTCCCAATATTGCCTTGCAAAATCGTGAAATAAGACGAATCCAGTCCCCGAGATAGTCTGCTAGGGCATGGGCCGAAGACATCATCAGCCATGGCCGCAATAAAGATGCAGTTAGAGGATTGTATGTATTGGTTATCTATCTACCGAGTAGTCTCACGAACTCGTCAACAATCGCTGATACGACGAGCATAGGGCTGGACGACCTCTGCGTCCGCTTCATCATCAACCTTCCCCAGGAGGACCTCTCCTCCGTCGCCCGAATATGCTTCCAAGTCGAAGAAGCCCAGTGGTTTTACGAAGATTTCATCCGCCCGCTAGATCCTACCCTCCCGTCCATGTCGTTGCGAACATTCTGTCTCCGCATCTTTCAGCACTGTCCCCTGCTCGCTTCATTCCCTGCTGAGAACCATCTCAAAGCTTTTGAGGAGTTTCTAGAGTACAAGACTCGAGTTCCTGTCCGCGGTGCCATCATGCTCAACGAGGCTATGGACTCGACTGTCCTGGTCAAGGGATGGAAGAAGGGCGCCAACTGGAGTTTCCCTCGAGGAAAAATCAACAAGGATGAGGATGACCTGGACTGCGCCGTCCGAGAGGTTTACGAGGAGACTGGTCTAGATCTCAAGGCCGCAGGCTTGGTCCCCACTGAAGGGAAACCTAAGTACATCGAGATTGCCATAAGGGAACAGCACATGCGCCTCTATGTCTTCCGCGACGTTCCCATGAACACCATGTTCGAACCCAAGACCCGAAAGGAGATCAGCAAGATTGAATGGTACAAGCTGTCAGAACTTCCTGCGTTTCGGAAGAAGGGCCAGAACGCCGACTCCGGTCCGGTCCCCAACGCGAACAAGTTCTACATGGTTGCCCCATTCCTGGTCCCTTTGAAGAAGTGGATCGTCTCCCAAAAGAAGGTCGAGGCTCGAAGAGCTGCCAGCGGGACCCACGCTCCTTTTCATCGAACCATCGATGAAGTGAATATGGAGGATGAGTGGACGCAAACCGACACTGGCGCCGAGACCTCCGCTCGAACGCCCGCCATTGAGACACTCGAAGGTGCCACACAAGAGCTGCACCGCCTTCTGAAGGTCCAGCCACCGACTCAAGGCCTTCAACCAGCTTCTACCCAGCCGGACAAGGGGAGTGCTTTGCTTTCCATTCTTCAGTCTGGTCCAAGCTCGGCGACTGTTGGACCGCAGCGTGGTCCTCAACTCCCGCATACCCCTTATGATATGACCATCGCGGAGGCACCCCAACCTCACACTCCCCATCATCACAACTATCATCATCAGGTACCTTCTATCGATACCCAGCAACCTCCTCCATCATTCCCCTTTGCGCCGAATCAGGCGACCACTTGGAACGCACCTCCCATGCAGGCTAGGAACGACCAACCCTTCAGCCAGCAGTATCCCGTTGGTCTACAGCAACAGTACGGAAGCAACCAGGCCACTCTCGTCCATCCTCAACCTTTGCCTCCCCAGGTACAGCGAGCCGTCTTCAATCGGAGCGTGTTTCAAGAAGGGCAGCCGCCCACTCACCCAGGTGCTTTTGCGAACCCGCAACAAGCGCAATACAGTGTTCCTGGGCAAATGCCCCCTGGTCAGATGCTGACTGGTCGAATGCCATCAGGTCAGATGCCCCCTGGCCAGATGATCCCCCCGGGCCAGATGCCGTCCTCACAAATTCCAATGCCTCATAATAATTCGAGACCGGCCCAGCTGAACGGACAATCTATGGCGCTCCTGAACGCTTTCAAGAGCGGCCATGCCGGCTCTCAACTGAAGGAGAACACTAGACAAACTCAGCCGCAGGAACCTCAACCTCAATTCCAACCCCAAAATGCCGGGCAAGGAACAATGGGACAGAACTATGCCCAGCCGTACGGCCATCCAGCCGTACCTCATGGTCCGTCGCTTATGGCTGGTACTTTGACTGACCATCAGCGATCTCAACCAAGCCCGAAGGAGCTTGCAGGGTCCAAAGTTGGACCTCCTGCCGATAACCATCGAAATGCGCTCCTCGGTATGTTCCGGAAGGCAGACTCTGAGGTCAATACGGCTTCGGCCTATCCTCATAACGACGGTTATTCCCATGTCAGCCAGGGAGCACCCGGTAATATGCTGAATGACCTGCTGCGCTCTACGGGCGGCGCATCTTCTCTACGTGCCCAGGGACCGTCTCGAGGCAGTGTGGATACCACCCCGTCTCTCTCCATGGAGACTCTGTCAATACAGCCCCATATCAGCCAGTCCGGAACACCCACTTCGCAAGGTAGAGGAGACTACGCGTCACAGTATCCTCAGCCGGTTCAGCCACTTCGTATTCTTCAACGGGGTCAGAACGACCAGTTCCTGGGGACCAGCGGTCAGGCCGTCGTTTCTCCTCAAACCTCTCCGCGTGAGATAAGTATCAACCCACCACCGGGGCACTTTGCAAGCCCGGCGGCTGCTGCGGCTTTCCCGGCTCAAGGCGTCCCCAACCAGCGCCCTCCGTCCGGACCGGACCAGAAGCGACAGCTGCTGTCGCTCTTCGGCAAGCAGGCTTCGCCCGGGCTGGAGGCGGGCAAAGGCAAAGAGGTTGTGGTGGATGCATCGAGGTCGCGGATGGCATCATTTGCCTCTGGGGCAGGCGAGATGCTTGGTGCCGGGAGCACTTCTGCGTCCCGCCGTGAGAGTCAAACGCCCATGACGTCGGCGGACCGGAGTTTCTTGCTGGGTTACCTCGAGTCAGTGACCAACGCGGCGTCGCGCTGAGACGGAGTAGTGGGAGTGGGAGCCTGTCGCTGTATAACACGGAGCATAGCCGGGATTGGGAGCGACATTATCATTCGGAGTCCAGAGTCGAGATGTCTGTCAGATAGGGAGATATGTGTAATTGCAACATGATTAATCGCATGCATATGTCGGTGTGCTTGTAGAATTACGTGATTCAGTGCTGGCAAGAGACGGAGATGATAGAGGCGTTGTTAGTCCTACTTGATTTGGGTCATCTGTTGCTAGGTACTAGGCACCTGGCTAGTAACGTAGTAGCTGAGTTATCTAATACCTTGGACACGTCGACAGGTCCTAGGTTGATTGCCCTGACGCTACTTGGCACTCCCTGACAGCCTCTTACAGCTGGCAACTACCAAAACAGCCTTATCATTCTAAACAGCAGCTCCTCCTAGCACAACCCGACAGTCAGTCAATGGTGTAGTGGTCTGGAGAAAAGAAGCCCCCATGCACTATCCTGATTGCGAACCAACTTCTAGATGTGTGCCCGATTGGCAATTTGGTAGTACCTAGTTGAAAGGAGTTCGCTTCAAAGCATGTGATGGGGGGAACTTAGCCAACGTGACTGCAAACCGGAGACAACTGCCAGCGCGCGCTCTTTTTTGGCTTGTTCATCATTTTTCTGCTTTGTTGTTTTGTTGATTGAACGTGCGCCGGATGAACTCTCGGACGGTAGAAATCTCCATGGGCGTCTGGTGAGAGTGGTGTTGTGCCGCCTTTTTCTTGTGCCTGACTTTGATGACACTTGGTTGCTAACTGTCCGACACTCGAACGTGAGTCTAGTCTATACTATAGTTTGGAATGGTCCGAATGACACTTCAAAACTTTGATTCTGATATTAGAAGCTTTGCATATTTCCCGCTGTTACCTTTGACTAACCTGGTTTTCGCTGACTCCTATTCATTTGCTTATGACATCCGGAGATGTGCAACAAGAGACAACAGTAAAAGATGTAGAAACCTCACTTCATTCAGGGTTACTCGGGTCATGGCTTTGAGCTTATATCATATGCATTGCTATTGAGCACTCATGAACTAGAATCGCTTTGAATATCTGACATCCAGACGGGGCGACACGTCATAAAATGAACTAGTGGATAGTATCGTCAGAATCATCATCATCAATTTCATCATCGCCAATGAGATCCTCATCATCGCCCAAGTCCAGCAGTTGAAAGCGGTTGGACATATGATCCGGTTGGGCCTTCACAGTAGGAACGATACTGATACTACGTCTCGGGGCGGGCATCTCGGCTAGAGGCTGGGCACACTCATCGGCAGCCCACTCAATTCGGGAGCCTCGATATTTTCTACAGGATAACAAGTCAGTTGGTCACATCGTTCATAGAGACAGCATGGATAACCCAGTGGTGTTGCTATTTCAACTTACGCGCGGCTCATCATGCAAGTCCGGGCAAACATTGCGGTGTGGACTGAGCTTGTGCTAATAAAACAGTCGCCCCTGACGAAGTTGACGTTGATAACCACAAGATTGTGAATATGCTCGAGATCATCGCGTATGGTATCCTCGGTATGGTTGGGATCACAATTGCGGATGACGAGGTTGCGACTAGCTCCGATGTTGAGTTTGTGAGCAACGTGCCCGGCGAGGGTGAACTGTCGGTCACCCCACCTTAAGTCGACCTATCACATTGTCAGCGATATGTATCGATAGCCGTTGTAGGATGCCTCACCCTCTTGTTCTTGATGTAAAGATCGGCTTGGCGAGCACGGGCGAAGAAGGCTTTGGCGTCTTCTCCGTACACGAATGAGACAGTGGCGGTGCGGTCTCTTTGCTTGAGATAGACTTCTAAGATTTGGCCCCCACGAACAGCCTTCGTAATGTCAGCATGGGTGACACTTTCGGCAAGATTTGATAGTTGAATTGTTCTTGTGGCTATGCGGTCGAACTGGGGGCCACGGGGCGTAGAGCCAACGGTGGTAGAGCCAACGACTGGGGCACCTCCGATTGACGAGTCGATCGAAACAGATGCGTTTTCGGATAGTGGATCGAATTCGGCCCCGTCGTGTCCATATCTATCTTGAAAGGAAGGGCGAGGCTGGCCCCCATCTGTGTGCTGTGGGTTGCTCGAGAAAGTTGCTTCGGAACCGTCTTCGTACTGGCCAGCAGTATTGCACCCCTGTGAAGCTGCTGGTGCTTGACCAGTTCCAGGCGAAGAATCATCACTGCTCAGGATCTGTGTTAGAGTTAGAAGCCAGGTATGTTTCCAAGAGTAGCGTCATTGGCGGCTTTGGGGTCATGCTTCCATTCCTAAGTAAGACGAACCACCGCGTAGAAATGCTACGCGGCCATATCCCACGTATGCACACCACGCGAAGAACGCGAGCCCTCACCCGCTTGGGCATTGCATTTTCCCAAGGCCAGAGGTTAGAGCTCCGGGATGGAAGACGTACGGCAATTGTCTCCTCTTCAATACCACCTCGGAGAAGATTCTGTCGCAAACGAGCTATGCAAGAGGCGCAGGGGTTAGTCGACAGCCATATAGCAGGACATTTTGAAGTGTAACAGCCGGCGAGGATCGTACCGTATTGGCTGGCAACCTTGACGAGGCCATCATACTCGACCTGGGTGATGTATACGGCAGCAGGTCCATGGGCGTGAGCCCCAGAAAGCTTGAGCGAGGGCCAAGGTTAGTTAGTCGATGGGCGATTGGTGGGGGTGGGAGGATTGGGCGCTGGAGCGAGATCGGGACCGTTGCAGCGGCGGTTGGGACGTACAAATTGGGTTCTGTTGCAGGCCTGAGGTCAGACACGGAGGTTTCGTGGGCAGACATGGTTCTGGACTGGGCGCATGCTGTGTGCTTGGTGCCTTGTGTCTTGCGCCTTGCGCCGTGTGCCCACGGCGGCGAGTCTGGGGGACACAACTTACTGAATTGAAGCCATTCCGACCTGCAGAGTTTGGTGATCTCCGGTGTAACGAAGGAGGAGGGTTTTTTTTTGTTATGGCAGAGGGATGAACGCCAACGGGCTGGGCGCAAAAAGGACAGGTCAGGCAGGTTGGTAAGGCAATCAAGGAGGCACCTGCCTTGCCGTATTAGAAGCAACCTCAGGGCGAAACAGCCAAACACACAACGGGAAGCCACCTCAGCCAGCCGCAACCGCCCAACAGCTGCGACTGCCCAACAGCTGCAACTTCCCACCATGGAACTGCTACATCCCGATACCATCCAATCTGTCTCACGTGCCAACCAACCTCCTCGAAGCATCCAATGCCATCGCTGCAGCCCGTGGGCTTGCTGCCGGGTACGTCTACTGAAGTACCTGAGGTATGACTTGTCACCCGTAAGTAAGTAGGTAAAGTCGCAATTGTTTGCTGTTCAATCCGGAGTGACAACCAATTGACACAGTCGTCGGACGACGAGATAATGAGACGATGATCACTGGATAAGATACCACAACTTTGCGTGATGGGATACCGGTATGTCAAACGAAACGGGGCAGAGAGGGAGAAGTATGTTTCCTCCAAGACAACGAAGACTTCTTCGCTGCATCGGCATGACCTTATCTCTCTCGGTAGATGTCATGTTGCGGTTCTGTGGCACTGTGTCCCGTCACCATGTCGCCATCACCATAGCACCTTTACCTTAACTTCACTTACTGTCAGACACCGCCCGTTCGCGAGTGTAGCCTATTCGGAAAGGTTGACCGGCTTGATGTAAATAACAGCAAAATGTCTCGTCTTTTATCAGGTTTATCAAATACCCAAACTCAAGGATACGCTGTCTGAAGGGACTGGCAGACAAGGGTGGGTAGGATTCGGCAGAGAGGCATGGATGGTGTGTGTATGGAATTGGGTTGTGCCAATATCGACCAGGAAACGATCGCCATAAAACAAGACACGGCTGCAGTTTGCGTCTTCCAGTAACACTCAAGAGGCACCTATGCAACTATGATACGATGCCTTGGTTCCATTAACACGCGGGATAACTTTATCCAACAGGCATTAACATCCGTCCCCGGTTCAGCGGGCAACTCGGCGTCAGACGAATGGCTTTGAACCATGACGGGAACATTTGGCTCTGAGACAGGGTCAAACAACTTGCCTGGTGGCGGGTCAGGGAGAATGAAAAGGGGAAAGGAACCGCTGGGTGTATGCCGCGGCCGTGTTTATACGAGACCTGCGCGAGTCTATAAGTAACAACAAATGGAGCACTTCGGGCCTAGATAACCCAAAAAAAACCCAAAAAAAAAACCACCCCGCTAACAGAGAAAGGATTTACAATGACAGACAGGATACATAGTATAGGCTTGGAATAGTCTGGAGGAAGAACGTCTTTTTTAGCATTCATCCCCCACCCTGAATCCCATGCCAAGTCATCACGGATGGAAATCCAGGGAACACCTAACTTAAGTTAGCCCGCCGATGCGTGGTGCATGACGATTGGAGACATGGGGCTATATTTAGGCACAAAGGGGGAAGACGGAGGAAAACACGAGATCATGTGACGGTGACGCTCCCACAGCCAATGGTCACCTTAGCGACGGGGACTACCACGGGGACTACGGAGGATTAGGGGGCGACTATTCTCATTTGCTCTCAGCGCCGTGAGAACGAGCTTGTCACAGGCCCAAAGCATGCGTGTATGTATGTGCATGTGGTGTTTTGTTGTGAAGAGCGGCTGTAGCGCTGATGGTGAGTTTGGCCGGGCTGTAATGGTCTGGGCCTGGGGGCTTGGGGGCTTGGGAGGCTTGCTGTCGTGCGTGTTATGTATGTGTCTCGTGTCGTGCATGTCGTGTCGTGTTGTGTGTTATGACCTCTTCTTCCATCTCTTTCTTCTCTTACTTCTGTGCTGAGACATGAGAGGTACCCGACGGTATGTTCAGTAGTGCCCACTGCAAGCCGAGACAAACGTAAAAGAAGAAGAAAAAAGACAGCCTCCCTTACTTCGTGCGTACCGATGGCCAAGCACTTCTGACCATTTTGTGAACGGCGGCGCAGTGGAAGTACATAGTAATTAGTCCGTAGCCCGTAGTTATTTGCATGGCCCTTTTTTCTCCATACGAACTGACTGCAGCGGGCGGAGTGGCCAACACGACCCCCTGGCGACGGCCAGCCCGTGTTGAGTTCCCTGGGGTGTTGGGCCGTCCATGACATGAGATCAGGCCGGGTACCTGCAATTTGGCTATGCTGGGTGCTCCGAGGGAAGTACCTCCTCCAACTCCCACACCACCCACCCCATCCATGTGCTAAAGGCTGTGTGGGTGCCAATCACTAATGGATGACGGGCGGGTGCCATAAATGGACCCAGTGGCTTCCAGTGGCCGACTCTAGTGGGTGGCTCCCTACAAACCCCTGCCTCTCCTCGATTCCCACCCAATTCTTCTTCCCGTCCCCTTCCTTCCCCCCCTGCTCCCGCCAACACAACACAAGACGCTTTTTCTTCCTTCTCGCTCGTTCGTTCGCTCGTTGTTCAGGCTGCTCATTCTTCCTTATTCCCGTCACTGTCATTGTCACCGTCACCCAACCGACCGACCTCGACCGACGCCAAAGAGCCTCTTCCCTCGCTTTTGCTCTTTTTCTCGACACTCGCTCGCTTGTCACATACCGCCGCTCGCTTCCCACCCCGTCGACTCGTCTTGCTTCCCTTCTGTCGACACCATCACTGCACTTCGTCGCTGTTTACCCTTGGACTCGCACATACCATCGCTCTTCGTTCAAAGATCCAACCCAACATCGAGACAGGCCTCTTTGCGGCCCTCCCCATCATTGGCTGCATCGTCCTTGGTTCAAGTATCCCGACGAACCGCATCGTCTCTCTCTGCCGCCGAAAACATTACCACCCTCATCGCCCATCATGCGTCCCACCGGAACCCTCCTGCAGCTGGCCGTGTGTCTCTCCTCACTCACGCCACTGACGGCTGCATGGCCTGGGTGGATGCCCGAACTTGACAGCATCGTCGTTCGTCGAGCCGATTCTTCTGATTCCTCTGTTGAGAGTACGTTGATGGTCTGCCCGCTTGACACATGCCATTGCTCAAACTGACCCTCGTAGGCGAAGCTACCGAGACTGCCTCTGCCGACGACAGCACAGAGACTGAAAAGCCTACCAAGGACTCTGGCAAGGCTGTCACGACGAGAAACCTCAACACCGCTAAGATCGAGACGGACACGGCGTCCGAGACTGAGACCGCCACTGGCAAAAAGGGAAAGTCGACGGCCACCGGCAAGAAGAACAAGTCGGACAGCGAGGAAACCCATACCACTTTCGCCCCCGACGATCCCGCTGGTGGTGTTACCATCACGAACCCCGTCACTACCGCTCAGCCTACTCCCCTCTTCAAGATTGGCGACTACGTCAGCTTCGGCTGGAACTACACCTCGCTCCAGGGCACTCCAACTGCCATCGACGTCCTCATCAGTTGCTCCTCGGCCAGTGAGACCTGGACCCTTACCTCCAACATGACCTTTGAGACCAATGTCGACTTCGTCTGGGACTCCAGTGTTCAGGCCACCGATGCCGATGCGCCCCTTCCCGTTGAGCTGTACACCCTCATCATCAAGGATTCCGATGCCTCCATCACCGACAGTGCTGAGCCTGGTTATCTTGGTGTTTTCAGCGGCCTCAAGTTCGGCATGTACACCGGCAAGCCTTACACCCCTCTGGCTGACTGGACTTGTGTTGGCTGCAATGGTGGCCCTCCCAAAATCGATCACCAGGCCGCTGGTTTCGCTCTGACTATGAGCATCATTACCATCGCTTCCTTTACTTGGTTCGTCGCCGGCCTGGGCCTGCACTGAGCGTCCATTATGCACTTGTTCGGGAGTTAAACGTGTTGTCATATATATGACCGGGGGGTTCGTTTTTTGGGTAGGCCAGCATCGAGTGGGTAATTTCTATCTTTTTGAGTAACTTTTTTGGTTTTGCCAGGACAAATTTTGCAAATTCTTACCCTGGGGGCGTTAGACAGAGGCGGACGTTACAGGATGGTTCCGCGAAGGCTTGGGAAAATACTCCAGTGAATGGCTCACGATCTGGACGTCAGACAGCACAATCATGTAGTGATTCTATATACATCTTAATTTCGTCGCTGTGAGGGGTTCGTTCAACGAGCCCCCTATTCTGAACCATGCAACATACCTTTTGCTGTGCAATCAACTAACTCCGTGTCTATCGTCCATCGAATATCGAATGATTGGTTTGCACGCAATACGCGAGTCAAGCCAAGCCAAGCCAATTCTAGTGGTGGGTATATTTCCGTAGATGCTGATGAACCTCTTGTCTCATGCCATACGCAGGCTGAATCCTGCTCCCCTCTCCTCCTTGTCGCGCCCCTGAAAGATAGTGCTTAAGTCTGCGTCTCCGAGCGACGCCGCCTGGCCTCGTGCGGGAGCATGGGGTTCGTGACGACGCCGCCGCTCCTGGCCCGCCTTGCTAGGGAACGTCGGGAACATGCTCTCGGGCTTGGGCTTCGGATCCTGGCGGAAGTACTCGTGCTGAAGCATATCACGAGCCGTGGGACGGCGGGCGGGATCCAGGGCGAGTAGGTCGGTCAGGAGGCCCGCGCCGGCGGCCGTCAGGTTGGGGAAGCGGGCGCGGACCACGGAGCCCACGGAGGCGGCCGTCTTGGGGAGGCGCAGGGAGCGGGCGTTGGGCAGCCGTCGGAACCCCGGCCACGACTCGTCAGAGGGGACGCCGCAGAGCTCGAAGACCTTTGAGATTTGGTCGACCTCGTTCTTGCCCTGGAGGAGGGGCTCGCGAGTGAGCAGCTCACCGAAGATGCAACCAACACTCCACATGTCGACAGCGGCGTCGTACGTCTTGGCGCCCAGGAGCAGCTCCGGGCCGCGGTACCAAAGTGTGACGACGAGCTGGGTCAGCTTGGGCGGCGGGTCGCCCACGTATCGGGCCATGCCGAAGTCGGCAATTTTGAGCTGGCCGCGGTTGTTGAGGAGGAGATTGGATGTCTTGAGATCGCGGTGGAGGATCCAGTTGTCGTGGAGGTAGGCGATGCCCGATGTCAGCTGGAGAAGCAGGCGCTTGACTTCGGAGGAGAGGAAGGGCTCGGGCATGTCCTCGAGGATGCTTTTGAGGTCGTGCTCGACGAATTCGAGCACCAGAAATAGAGAGCTGCGAATGGGGTGTTAGTTACCTAGTTGAGTGCCAGAGGAAGCGAGGTGAGGATATGAATGCGACTCACTTGTCCGGTCGTGAAATATCGTCTCCAACGACAATTTCCTCCAGAGCCACAATATTTCGGTGCTTGGAATCTCTGAGGATTTGTATCTCGCGGAGGCCTGTGACAGGCAATCCGCCTCGGTCTGCCGGGTCCAGCTTCAAGCGCTTTAAGGCGACGACCCGGCCCGTCGCCCTCTCTGTCGCGCGCGCCACCCACCCATACGTGCCCTCCTCGATGTCGTTGAGCTTGTCGTAATTCTCCACGCTCCTGCACTTGCGCCAGCCACCGCCTTGGAACCTCAACAGCTTCGCGGGTGCAGTATCGGCCCTGTCTGGTGTTGCGCCGGGTTCGGGCGTGAGTCTGCGTCGCTTCGACGGCCGGCCATGGCCGTCGACATCCAGGGAATCGGCTTGTTGACTCGATGCCGCCGCCGCTGCTTCCTGCGCGGCCTGCTCCTGTGCCTGCTTCTCGGCCTCGAGCTTACGAGCCTTCTCAGCCTTCTTTAGACGTTTCTCTTCCTTCTCTCGCTTGAGTTTGGCGTCCAGGCGGGTGTCTTCTTCGGTGTCTGCCCACCGGGACTTGCTGGACATGGTGGGCGGCGCAGGTGGTCGGAAGGGGACCGAGAATGGAGGACGGGGGTACGAATAGCTCCCAATTCCTTGTGAGTTGCTACTTTTTCCGGCTCTGGGGGCGCAAGCGAGCCGTTCTGCTGTGTACGACGGAGTCACAGTTGACGTTGATGTTGAAGGTCGCGAGCGAGGCTGGGATCGTTCTGCCTGACAAGCCTCGATGTGACAGCCTTCCTTGGACGGTGGGGTTTGTTAGTGGGCTTCGATACCCCCTGTAATAGCCGCCTCCAGGGGCTTTTGCCTAGGTTACAGGGGCTAGACACTACCGTACTGGAGCGGCGGGGAGTAGGTGTTTCCTTATCTTATCGCAGCTCCGGCGTCCTTGAACTACTAGTACATAGGTAGTCTACAAATTCGACGTTGGAGCTTTCACGTGTGAGTGCCAAAGACGACTACTGACGACATCCCGTCCCTCCTCCTTGATGCCAACCGCCTTGTCATAGTCATCTTCTATGATGAGGCCTCTTACTACGCGCTCAGTCCTGGGTCTGGCTGCTGGCCGCTGGACTCATCGGTCTGGCTTGTTTGCGTCATGTGCGACAGCCAGGAGCTTCTCATCTAGTATTCAGCGTCGTCAGACCGAGAGGACCTGGTCGACACCCCTAGCTAAGCAGCTATTTGAGGCTATCTCGGTATAAGATCACCTGTGATAAATCGCCGCTCCAGCGCAATGCTAACTGCTGGCCCTTAGACCACCGGGCCAGTTCCCCTAGCAAGCTACATGCGCATGTGCTTGACCGGCGATCTTGGGGGTTACTATACGGGAGCCATTGCCGACGGACGAGACCAGTTCGGCGTCAAAGGCGACTTTGTAACGTCCCCCGAGATCTCCCAGGTCTTTGGCGAGTTGATTGGCATCTGGTTCATCGCCGAATGGATCAGCCAGGGGCGCCCCAAACACGGCGTCCAGCTCATTGAGGTTGGTCCTGGTCGTGGCACTCTCATGGATGATATGCTTCGGGTACGGCTCGGCGCATTCCTTGTCCCTCTAGCTGTGGAACCCACGGTACTGACATCTCTCAACAGACTATCCAGAGATTTCCTGCCATGGCTGACAGCATAGACGCTGTCTATATGGTTGAGGCTAGTCGTGAGCTTAGGGATGCGCAAAAGAAGCTCCTCTGTGGCCTAGATGCCCCATCAACAGAGTCCCAGGTTGGCTCCCACAGCGCCAGCAAGTACAACGGCCGACCTATTGTCTGGACCGACACCATCAAATCTATCCCCACCCGTTTGTAGCCCTAATCCACACCCTCGTCCCTTGTATATACTGACTAACCGCGGAATAGAGCCTAGCAATATGCCTTTCATCGTAGCCCACGAGTTCTTCGATGCTCTTCCCATCCACAGCTTCCAATCTGCCGTGGTGGACCCTCCTCCGCCACCGCCACCTGGCTCGCCTGCCGCTGCGAAGACACCTCCAGCATCCCAAGACGGCTGGCCAACTATTGAATGGCGAGAGATGATGGTCTCCCCGACACGTCCCGGCGTCACCCATGCCGAGCTAGGAACCCCCAAGTCTGAGCAGCATGAGTCGCCGCCAGAGTTCCAGCTTGTTCTATCTTCAGGCACTACGCGACACTCGCGTTTCGTGCCCGAGACCTCACCTCGCTACCGCAAGCTCAAACAGACGCCTGGATCGCTCATCGAGGTCTGTCCAGACGCCTCCACCTTCGTCACCGACTTCGCAACCCGCATCGGCGGCAGCCCCCAGCATCCCAAGCCTATCCCCAGCGGCGCCGCCCTCGTCCTTGATTACGGCACTTCCGACACGGTGCCTATCAACTCCCTCAGGGGTATCCACCAGCACAAGCGCGTGAACCCCTTTTCCGCTCCAGGCCTGGTCGATCTGAGCGTCGACGTTGACTTCACAGCCATCGCCGAGGTGGCCATGCAGGCTAGTAATGGCGTCGAAGTCCACGGCCCCGTGCCCCAGGCCGACTTCTTGGAGCTTATGGGTATCCGCGAGCGTGCCGAAATGCTCACCAAGGCACCCGGTGTTGGGAAAGCCGCCGCTGAAAACATCAACAAGGCCTGGAAACGTCTCGTTGACAAGGGCCCTGGAGGCATGGGCAAGGTGTACAAAGCGCTGGCTATCCTACCCGAAAATGAGGGCCGTCGTCGACCTGTCGGATTTGGCGGGGACGTGAAGGCCTGATATACGGCTGGATGCCAATTAAGAGAGCATATCTTGGATACTGAGAAGTGTGAGAGCCGGGAATATTGTACTACCATGTAACTTTGTGTGATATTGACCATTTGCCACCCCGAGTCTGTGGCCCTGGACTTAGCTAGCTGATTCCCATCCCGATCATGCAACGCACACCGATCCTTCTCCGCGGGACCCAATGTTATACACGACACAATTCCCAATCCATTCATGAATGCTATATGAAAACCTTGACTATACAAAAAAGTCGAACTTGCGGGGCCGGCGAGCCAGCCTTCATCTGAGAAATGCCATCGCCGTTTTATTTCCCTCGTACAAGCTTCGCATCTTCCTCGTCACTACTATCATCGTCCGAGAACTTGTCACCATCCTCACCGACGGCGAAAATGGTCTCGCCGTCCAGCGACTCTCGGGGAAGTGGCCTGCTTGGCCTCTGCTGGCTGCCGGCTTGGGAGGTCCCAGCGACCGTAACTCCGTTGAAGGGTTCAGGCTCGTCGTTTCGCTTACCCACCTGAGCCTCTTCATCATCAGAGTCCTCGCCGGGCATTCCGATGTCACCAATCTCAAAGTTACCATCGTCGTCCTGTGCAACCTCGTCACTCATGGCGAAGCGACGGTTGTTGGCAGTGGGGCGCCAGATATAGGCAATCCAAGCGACATCGGCGAAATAAACCAAGTTGAGCCAGCCATCAAGAATAAACCATCTCGTCTTCCAGTGGAAAGGAACGAAGTCGGGGTCGTTGACCGATGCGAAGGTGAAGCTGTTAAAGAAGAAGAAGGCAAAGATGACAAGGATGCTAATGAGGATAGCCCACCACAGCTTCTTAAACATGGCCTCCTTGACGTGCTGCTTTCGCTCCTTAAGATCCTTCAGGGTGAGGTTGAGCGAGTTCAGTGTCCAAATGTAAAAGGCAGTCAAGGTGCCGGCAAGAGGAAGCACAATGAGGAGAACGAAGGGACCTGAAGAATTGTGAGCGGGTCGAACAAAGTAACATCTAGATGCCAAGGTGATAACTTACCAGCAGTCTCAGGGGTAATGGTAAGACTGGTAACAGAGTAGACAAGGCCGAAGAGGAAGTGGGCGGCGGCAAGCCATCGCACCCAGATCATAGTCCGACCCAATGTGGGCTTAACTACACCGTAACCCATGCAGACAATGAGCAACAGGAAGAAGGAGAAGGAGTTTCTAGCTGCGTTAAGAACTCCCACTACGGTGAGGAAGACCTTAGAGCCAATGTTGGAACCGTTACGGTTCTGGTAATCTTCGATGAAGTTAATAAACGACCATGCACAATATAGATGGGAACGGCAAACCATAGAAACCCCAAGTCAGGATCATCTCGACCACCAAGAAGACTAAAATAGCCGTGATGTAGTTCTGGACAGCCACTAGAGAAAGATTAGCAAAATTGCGGGGGTGATGTGCTAACATAACGAGACTGCTCACAGATGTCATGTCGATGTTGGTAGTAGAGGAAACCCCAGTAAACAGCAACCAACGCATAGAGGATAGTGATGCCGCCGTAGAAAGGCAGCTTGGGGATTTGCGTGGCCTGCAGCTCGCCGTAGGCATTGCGAAACTCGACAACGGCAGAATACTCCTTAGTGTTGAAGCCGTCAGTGACAACGCAGTAGTATCCCGTCTTCTTTATAGAGTATTTCACAGAGCCGGCCTCCTTCAAGTGGACGGCCTTTGAGGCAATGAGGTTCTTGGACTTCTCGGCGGCATCGGATGACAGGACGAATTTGCCAATGTCAGTATCGTTGCAGTTGCCTGCCTTAACATAGTTATCGTTACAGATGGCGAATCGCTGGATGCGCGTCAGATGTCAGCGAAGTGCTTCAAATCAGCTGATATGGCGAATACTTACGTTGGCGTGTAGTTCGGCATCAGGAATACCAATCAGATTTCTGTCCTTCCACTCAAAGATGACCAAACTAGCAATGGGGTCCTTATCCTTCGTGGTGGTGTTGAGGAACTTGACCTGAATGAAGGGGTCGACAGGGCCTCCCCAGGCACTTCGGCTGTACATGCCTATTGTCTGTTAGGCGGCGAGATTGGCGCAAGAAGGTTTCGGCAAACTAACCGGTACAAATCTCTTGGTTACCATCTTTGTTGTCCTATAAGTGAGCGTGATTAGTATGCTTCTGAGTCTGGCAGGCATGTGGCGGCCGAGGAGCCGTGAGCTGCGTACCAAGCCAACTTCCATGGCCTGGGCAGTCCAGAGGGACATGCCCAGCAGGAGGAGTCCCCGGGGGAACCTCATGTTTGACAACGAGCTTTCCGGTGTGTTGTGGGAGCTTCTGATGGCGGGCGGAGGGAACACGGGAAGCGGGGGACGAGGACAGGTCGATGAGTTCGGTGATAGAGTGGGCGGGAGGTTCGGCGGGAGTTTCGAGATGGATCTTGGTGCAGCGTCGCAAGAAGTTCTAGGCGAGCATGACGAGGCGGGCAAGGGAATCCTCTTGAGGCGAGAGGGAGGATTGCGCGGGTCGAATGGATGCGCGCAAGACGAAGAAGGGAGAAGAGGAACGGAGGCGGAGGCGGATTTCGACTTGTTTCAAGATGTAAGAAGGAAGCTCTGGATGCAGATGGAGATGGGGATGAAGATGGGCTGCGGCTGCGAGGTTGGCGGTACCTGCGCTACGTATACGTAATTGGCTGGTCGAGCCAGTGAAGCCAGGTCAGCACGCTTCCTGTCGAGACTGGAGGGAGGGAGAGTGGCCGGGAAGTGGCTCTAGACCTAACCTAGGTACGGGGAAGGTCAACAGTACCTACAAACGGTGGATGGTGCCTGCAAGCCACAAGGGACTTGACCTATCACCTGCCGTGCCCCCCCCTGGATACCTCCTAGTACCTAGTACTACCTAAGTATGTAAGTACGTTACGACGGCACGCAACGGGACCCGCCAGACGATCCCCAGCCAGAGCGCGGCCGATAAGCGATAAGCGGCCCAAGTTTTGGCAGCTGCATCCATCCGTCACTAATAAATTCCATCAACACCATCCGTCTTTAAGGTTGCGACACCGAACACCAACAACCCATCCGCCTCCAACTCTCAAGCGCAATCATGGGCAAGGGAACTGACAAGCTATACGTAAGCTACCCCCCTAACTGCTTCCTGCCAATTGCCCTCTAATCACCCGTTGCATCCCACAGATTACACACTCCGAGTGGTCGTCCTCCGATGCCTATTCCGCCAGCGTCGGCGCTGGCGCCGCTTCCTCTCGCGGCCAGCAGGTCGCGTCCTTCCGCCGCCTGCCCTTCAACTTCTGCGCTGCAAGCCTTCAGCCCTTCAAGAACCCCGTGTGCACCCCGGACGGCACCATCTTCGACGTCGAGGTCATTGGCGCCTGGCTCGAGAAGCACCCCAACCAGAACCCCGTCGACGGCGAGCCCCTAGAAAAGAAGGATCTAATCCGCCTTAACTTCGCCCGGAATTCCGAGTCCGACTCCCTTGGTGCCGGCTTGAGCGATGGCAAGGGCGATTTAATTGATCCCGTCACGTATAAGGTCTTCACCGACAACACCCACATCGTCGCCATCCGCCATGGCACTTACGCCAACGTCTTCGCCTGGGACACAGTTGAGCGCATGAACATTAATCCCAAGACGTGGCGCGATTTGGTGGACGACGAGGAGTTTACACGAGCAGACATAATCACCCTCCAAGACCCCCAAAACGCTGGAAGCCGAAACCTCGAGCAGTTCAAGTACCTAAAGGAAGGCCATGAGGCCCAGCTCACCAGAGAGCAAGAGGAGGAACGGCAAGCAGGCAACATCAACACAGGCGCGCTGGGAAACATTGGCAACAAGGTCTTGCGCGCAAAGGCTGCTGTGGAGAAAGCGCGCAAAGCGCGAGAGCAGGGTGGCGATGTCAACCGTAGCTCCACAGCCCTGGCGAAGCCCGTCGCGCCTTTGGTTCGGCAGTCCATGATTCAGGACAAGAAGTTGGCGTCGAACTCGGCCGCATATACCACAGGAAGGGCTGCCGCAAGTTTCACCAGCACGGGACTCACGCCCGAGACGAGCGGCGAGAGGGCTCTCCTGACCGACGAGGAGTTTATGCTCAAGCCTAAGCGGGTCAAAGCCAAAGGTTACGCGAGAATGGAGACCAACCTAGGCGACCTGACTATTGAGTTACAAACCGAGACGGCGCCCAAGGCAGTCTGGAACTTCATCAAACTTGCGCAGAAGGGGTACTACAAAGGCGTTGCCTTCCACCGAAACATCCCCAACTTTATGATTCAAGGTGGCGATCCCTCTGGAACAGGCCGAGGCGGCGCAAGTATCTGGGGCAAATACTTTGATGATGAGTTCGATGGCCCCCTGACACATAACGCCCGCGGCACTGGTAATTGGCAACCCATTCTCGCAAGTCTAGTATCTCCAAACTAACTCTCCACAGTCTCCATGGCCAACAAAGGCAAGAATACCAACTCGAGCCAGTTCTTCATCGCGTACAAGCCCACTCCCCACCTGGACCGCAAGCACACCATTTTCGGCCGCGTGACTTCGGGCCTTGATGTTCTTTCCAAGATGGAAGACGTTCCCACTGATGGCTCCAACCGACCCCTAAACAAGATCGTCATCAAGGATGTCGTCGTCTTCGTCGACCCTTTCGAGGAATTTCAGACCCAGCGCAGGGAGCAGGAGAAGCATACTCGGGAGAAAGAGGAGGTTCAGCGTCGCGGCGGTACCGAGGACGACAAGACAACCTGGACTGGCAAGCGCATACGTAATGACGGTACGATTGAGCCCGTCGACTCTAGAGAGAGCGTCGGTAAATATCTCAAGACCTCGGCGCCACAGAGCGCTTCCACAACAAACGAGGCGGATCTAGATGACGTCGACACATGGGAGGAACCGGCACGCAAAAAGATCAAAGGGGCTGGTTTTGGAAACTTTGACAGTTGGTAGAAGGGGCATCGTTCGCCTTCACGAGAGCTTTCATGCTTCCACAAAAATGTTGGTATGCGCCCTTTCTTGAATCTTGCCTATTCTCAATACTAGAGAACCATGCTAAGGAAGCAGCAAAAAGCTCATCAGCCACATTTTACGGGTATCCAGCCTCATAACTCCGTCGTTGCATACATCAAAGTGAAATTCCGATTGATACACACAGGGTGATTGGCAAAAAGGAATTGCTGACAAGTCTACGCTTAGGCTCTAAGAGCAAAAGCCGACATCTAAACAACATCAGGCAAAGCTTCCTCTGGTAGTAGTGGAATGGCGCCGAAGAGAGTCGCGCCCTGCTTGGCGGGCTCTTCTCTACTTTGCAGTAGCTTTGCGACAATGCGAGCCTGCTCGAGGCCAGTCTCGCAGTGAATGGCGTGCAGTCTGCCGATAGCGTACTGTTTCGTCTCGGAAGAACAAGTCGAGGACATACCCAGGATATAAAGGGGCCATATTATGGTGTGGCTTGCGGACGCTAGAGTCATAAAGCGCTCCGCATTACCTTCCTGGCCGACCGAGTTCGTCGGGTTGAGGAGTGTTGGCCTGCTGGACTCGCCTTGTGATTCTGGGCCATGGTCGGACCGTAACTTGGGGCCCACTGGCATTGGCGTGTCGCGGTATCGTTGCTCTTTGGTAGGACTTGAGACTGCAACTCCTGTGTCTCCCGTTGAACAGCCTTGTCGAAAACTGACAACGCCGAAATGCTGAGGAATACTCGCCACAATAGCCTCCCCCAATAAGCCGAGTAGCCTTATGATCCTTGCCACACGTACTCGGTGGTGATCTGACAAGGAGGCCAGATCTGGAGGCTTGGAACCGCGACAAAGTTGCTCCAGGATTGTCTCTAAGACAAGCATTCGAACTGCTCGCACACCGTTCCACATAGTTGCTTGTAGCAGACCCGGGTATACATGGCACCAGTGACCAAGGACTCGAGGGTCCGATCTCGTCAACTGGATGCGCCGGTAGTTCCAGGACGGGGGTAGCTTAGATAATATGACTGCGAACTCGTCGTCGATATGCGTCAGTTTCTCCACTATGTCATCAATGTTGTGAAGTTTCCCCGACTTGATGTCGTAGCGGACCTGAAGCGCTCTATAGACGGGATCGACCACGCGCCATACTGGGCTATCGAGCTCGAGTGACGGCTGAAGCTCGTTACGGAGATCAACCATTGCCTGGGGCATCGGCAACCCGCTCTGAATGCAGCTAATGAGAACGGACTGAGACAGCATGAGAAACATGCTGACACCAGCTTTGGTTCGAAACTGGGCAGAGCCTCTCATGCTGGCAAGAATGGCGGCTCCGTTGACGTGATCCTGCCATGCCTGCATGGTCTGGGGACTGTGACCGGCGACGAACTCGTATCTGCCAAGTATCAGGACGGCGAGTAAAGTAGTGTCCTTGATACGTTCGTCGGGATCGCAAAGAGCATTATTAGTGAGCTTAAGGGCGATGCCATAGCTCTGGCGAGCTCGATGCATAGTCTCTTTACAGCGGGTGAGCTGAGACAGGCCGGCGAGGCCCACCGCCGCCATGCTAACTCTTACGGCGTCGACTTTGGCATGGTCCGAGTCCGGGGGTTTCCAAACGTCGTAGATGAAGGAGAAATTTTGGTGACAACCGTTATCAGCCGCGACGTAGCGAGACCAAAAGAAGGCGGTGCCTTGTTCCTGGAGAGCTTCTGGCAGAGCTTCTTCAAGCAACACCTGGTCTGAAGATGGGTCTTGAGGGCAGTACTCGCTGCCGAAAGCATCGCCGTCGTTGCTGTCGGTGCTCTCTTGGGAAGGCGAGCTACTGCTTATCGGGGTGAGGATAGAGAGGACTGGGCCCCGACGACGGTTGCGACGGGAAGCTGACTTCTTGGTGACGGACGTGGTTAAGGCGCTTGGGACTGGGGCGCTCGGGACGGGCCGAGGCGACGGGGATGGCGATGTTGGGCCAGGGGTATGGACCTTCTTCCGTACATGGGCTCGGGAGCGAGTCTTCGCAGCTTTGCTAATTACGTGGGAGCTCTCATCACGGAACATGAGGTCAACCAGGTTGCGGTATCCTGGACATGCCTGGTGACGCTTCTCGCACTGACCACATGAAGGTTCTCTTTGGTCGCACTAATATTTGACATTGGCAAGTTAGTAGGGCCTTGGGCTAGCGTGGTTGAGGCAGTGCAGAAAGAGAGGATGGGTAGTAGGAACGGCGACTTCGGCGTCGTGCTCGCCCTGGTTGTCGCGAGAGTGGCAGGCGCAGTGAGTGTGGTTTAAAATAGAGGAACTCACGCGTATCTTGCGCTCGCGACACTTGGAGCACCCCTTGGAGGGTTTGCCGCAGTAGACCATTGTGGGGGTTGTCGCAGGGAGCACGAGGCTTCGGGTGCTGAGAGTCGGACCGAGACCAAGGAGGGTTGGTGGTGGTTAGGCTCGTTTGTTCTGGTCAAGACCGAGGCATGATGATGACGGTCGTGTCTAGGGACTGTTTCCAGTCTCGGCCACGGTCTGGACGTCTCAGTCTCGAAATTGATGGTGCGGGTGGGGAGAGAGAGAGGGACCAAAGCGCGAGAAGAGCTAGAAGGGTATTGAGAGCTTGGGTGAAGTTTGGTTTGGTAGGTGATCAAGATGGATGATTGATGTTTGATGTTTGATTATGTACGTACGTGGGTGCTTTGCAGGCCAGGAGTGGAGGGGCCAGTGGGTGCACAGTGGGTAATGATAGGTAGTCGAACGTGAAGTTATTCGTAGATGTGATCGGGAGGTAAAACGCCGAGGTGGATTCAGATGATTTAACCCGACTGAGTTTCAGTCCGACGAGGAGGGTGAAAGAAGGGGATGGCTTGGTTTCTAAAGAAATTGGTTTGGGCTGGACTGGACTGGATAGAAGGAAGCATGGGCTGATTGGGTATTGGGGGGCAGTCGCGGTCACAGGGCAGTGCTACTCTTTCCTTGCCAATCCTGCATACCGGCAAGTTATGCTGCCGACTCCATCCGTCCAAGCCCTCCTTCCTCACCGACGAAACAACACATGGGCAAGGTACTACTGTACCTTGAATAAGTGCCACTGGTAGTTGCGGAGGTATATAGGTAGGGCTTGCAATTATGACTCTATCGAGCGTAAGCTCAGCCTTGCAAGATTCAAGCTCTAGGTTTCTTGCTTCGCTTGCTCTGTCCGGAGACATGATTAGTTAATGTACTACAGTTAGAGGCCTGCTATACAGGTACAGGTACAGGTGAGCCGAGGGTTGCATTGGCAGTGGTATTCTAGGCGGTGGCACATGCCAACACCCATATTACATGCCTTGGCCAATCCACTCTGCGGGGGGATACTTAAGGTACCTATGAAGCACGCTGGTCATCTGCAGTAGGAGCATGCATCCCATTGAATCGTACAGCACCAAGTACATTGCAGTACGCTATACGAAGTTCAGAATATATTAGATCTCTTAGTTAAAATAGCATCTCTCTATGGCACTGACATCTCCCGGTCATCCAGAGTGCTTCAAGTTTAACCTAACTCACACACTTGTCCCTGTATGAAGAATGGGTCTACACAGCCAATCCCAGTCATACCAATAATTAGCAAAGTGCTGAGTTGACAACTGAGTGATAAACACTTGATAGCAGACTAGTATGCAGCCTTTCTTCGCATTCACGTGTTTTGAAGCAGCTATCGTAGGTACTGCAACCTCCACGGAGAGGCTGTGTGGAACGAGTAGCACAACTCTACTGAGGCTTGTGCAGCTCAACTGGTAACATGCGCCGCACCCCCCCCCGGACACTCGACACTGAGAGGTCAAATAGGTAGTCTAGCCTCTAATCAGGTATATCGAGTCCTAGTCCGCAGTTGCACTAACAAGGATGAGAGGGTTCCATGGAGCTTCGCCTCAACCATAGCCATATTGCCATGGCCCTTCGCAGAACGCGTGCCCGGGTGGTTCATGCTAAAATTAAGCCTGTTGACAAAGACTAAGAAATTAAACGGTAGTAATGCGGAATAGTGATCGATAAGAGAGACTGGCGCACATCTTGAGTAGATAGGTAACCCGTAGGGCTACTATAATTGCACATTAACAATCGGTAGACATATCCTGAAAACAGTGAAGCTCGTTACAGGCCCCGTCTCATGGTCCCCCCGATTACATGTTCCCGGCCCGATGTCCTCCAGCCGTCACCGTCAACACCTTAGGATTTCCATGGTTCACGTAGCCCGACTGATCAGACTTGCCATTCGCACTCACATCGTCATACGGGAACGCATACCCACGATTCCCGACCGACATTTTGTGGCAGAGCCGCGCGTAGTGGTTGATTGGCTTGTGAGTGTAGTACGTCTCGATCCGCTCACCATTAGGCTGTCTAGGGTTGATCAGCAGCGTCCCTCGATTGAATGCCGCCGCGATCCGGGCTCCGACGTTGAGTCTTGCCTCCTCCCTCTGATCTCGAGGTTGTCGTACAGCAAACGGTCCAGTGTCGCATGTGAGAATATCCTTCGTTGTTGGTTTCTCGTAGGTCAATTTCCAGCCGTCCCCCCCTTCCAATTGGAGCACTCCTCCACTGACACGACCTCGAAACACGCCCCAATCGCGCTAAGTGTCAACGACCAGGTCCGTATTCTCGTAGTGCTCCCATACCGTGTCTACATACTCGCGGAAGAAGCCCTTGAACAGGCCTGGGTACACTTGCTCTCCAGAGTTGGGGCTAAGGATGCGGATGAGGGCACCCAACGAAGACCTCACAACCAGCTTCTTCCAAGGGCTTCCGGGCTGCTCGAGTCGGTGTGCGATCGTGGTGATGGCGCCCTTAGGCATGCAAATCACCTCTTCAGGCGGTCCGCTGTGTAGTCAGGTGGAGGGCCACGGGATGTTCAAGAAGTCAACGAACGAAATGTTTGCATACTCCTCATTATTGCTGAAGGTGAGCTTGGCAAAGGTCCACTCTATGGTATAGTTGGCATCCCCCTGGTTCATCGGCGAAGGCTCCACCAAAGCCGGCGCTGAGTTCGGCCCCGAGTTCACGTAGAACGTGAGCGGCCGGTTCTTGCTGAAGTAAATGCGGCCGCCGGCCAGCCGGGGGATCCGCACCCGCTTTCTACAGTATCTCTGGGGCCGGCCACGCGAATCTCGTGGTCAACGCCGGGCGGTCAGCGGTGCCCGACGCCAGCATATGCGGCGTCACCCCATCCGACTTCATCATCATCGGTCCTGCGTCATCCTCGCCATCTCCCCCGTTGGGCCGTAGCCTACGCCCCGTGATGTGGGCATAGAGCATAGGAGCCGCAGTTCGGTTTACGAGGACGATGTCAAGGAAGCCCAGAGTCATGATGGAGGGCTGGGGAGGGTTGTTTGAAATATAGGTGAATAAAAGGCTCCTTGTAAGAATCAAGCAGAACTGTAACCTTCGTGAGGTCGATATGTATGAGCTAGAGCAGCCTGATCGAATCTACCTATTCGTACGGACAAGTATCCTCTCTTTATATCCGTCCCCTCCGCATGTTTCGATGCTACAGGGTTTTGTTCCCCTTCTCCTTCTCCTTCTCCTTCTCCTCTTCTTCTCCCCTTCGTAGCCTCGGTTTTTTTTCTTTTGCCAAGCCTAGCCTTGACATTATGTTGCTTTTTCCCACCAAAAATGCGATAGGAGGCTGCTGCGCCAATGTCCATCACCGTACGGAGTAGGGTTGCATCAGATGACTGGTATTATGTTCCGCGCGGTCTGGATTACGATTAAGCTAGGTAGGTATATTGAGGCGTTTATCAATGTTCAGCTCTTGTCTCACTATTAAGCTCCCCCTCGCCCCAGCTCTTCAAAACCATTTAACTCTAATTTACTCAGCTCCTACCACTGCCGCCTTGTCTTCCTCCATGATTTGAACTAGCTCGAGACTAACAATCTTGCCTGCTTCTGTTCTTAATGTCTTATTGTATAGGTTTCCCGTTTCGGTACTGCCGTTAGAGTTGCAAGGGAACTAGGTATTTTGACCATAATTCATTCGACTTTCATTATCTTCTGCATAGCTCGGTAACTAAGCACTAGACAAGTTAACAATTAGAGAGTCCATTTGCAAACTTCTATTGTGCCTTTAACTCGACCATGTCTTTGACCATCTTCAAATTTTTTGCTTCATCCACTTAGCTAGAGCAGAACTATCAACCTACTTCACCGTCTCTTCATCGAGAAAGGATAATGGCTTGTTCAGCTAGTTCTTAGAAGCTATCAATGTCTCAGGGGTGCTCCAATAGTTCTCCTTAGTCCAGCCTCGATCGGCTATGCGCGCAATACCCCGTGAGAACGGCCCATCTCACCCATGCTAGTCCTCCCAGAAAATTATGACCACCGCCACCATCGCCACCAACAGCGATCCTCCTCTTGACTGGCAATATTGATTCCCACCAACGCTTTCCTCGCCGTCATCCGTTCCTTGGCCCGTCGCATTCCCATGGTCACTAAAGAACGCACCTCCCGTGCTCGCATTCCCGGCTGTCACATCTGGAACCATGCACGCTGCCTCATTGGCCCTCTTAGCACGGCACTGGCGCGTCAAATCCGATTGGTACTGCGCATCCGACGAATTGAAGTATGCCTTAATATAGCTTACTCTCAACATGGCGTCCTTGGCGGGAGGTCCTCCTGACCACTTGGGATTGCCGTTGCTCCAGTGCTGAAGAATGAGATGGCCCGCGGCTGAAGGAATCGCGCTGCCCTGCATCATAGCAACTTGCTTGCTGTCGGCGTAGAACACAACCCTCCCAGGCATGTAGTCGAATCGATACTCGTGGAAGCCGGCCGTTGGGTCAAAATCGAGTTTTACTCGTTTGAAGGTGCCCGTCTTGCTGGCGTCGTAGCCTGCCTCCCTCGACTGCGAGGACTGTATAACAAGGTTAACAGGGTAGATGCCCTCTCCGCGGTCGAACTCTCGAGAAAGAAATTCAACGTCGATTTCCTGCGTGTCGTTCAAGTACTACCGAGGTTACGTCAACTTCAGCCGTCGTAAGCAAGCCACACCGCTCGACACACATACCCAGAAGAAGGCAGCACATGTGCCATTGATTGCCGACAGCTTCATTCCAGTTCGGTAGGATCCCCAGTGAAGGTCACGTCGCGCCGTGTCAACCTCTGCTGCAGGCACTGCATCATCGCTGATAGCACTGCTCACACGCAAGCCTAGGCTCGAGTCGCGGCTGGACGAAGCTTCGCCCTCTGTAGGCAAGACGACAATATTGGTGGGTGAGAACGACTTGCCATACTCGCCACGTCCATTCTCAGCCGAGACGTTGAACTGCTGCCGTATCCAGTCTGGGTTCTTCGAGATGTCGTTGACCCTAGTGAAGTCGGTTTCCAAGAGGTCCATGAATACCATAGGCTCGCCATCACCTGCATCTCCAGTAGTGTAGCCGCACTCGCATCGGCTTGAAGCAAACCGCGCCCCAGCAATCATCAACAGTAGCAGCGAGTTCATGTTAGCAAATGGCACTCAAGCTTAAGCTTATCCATCCTAGGTAATAAGGTGAGAGCAGCAAAAGCCACATTGATGGAGACAAGTTTCATCAAGGGAACGGCACGCATGCCCTCGATATCCCACCAGCTTAAACGAGGAAGGAGCGCCGTAGCTAAGAAAGAATAAGACCGAGAAGTGGTAAGCGACAAGTATCAGGAAATGATAGGCTAGGGCTGAATTGACATTGAGGAAGGTATGGCTTAGCATGGCAACACAAGGTAGGTAGGAAAGGTGCCCTATCTACTTCCTCACAGGCAAAAGTCGGCGGCCGTACAAGGCCAAGATCCATATCGACGCGATCAGACCAAGACGATGGAAAGAAAGTGTCGACTGTTGTTTTCTTCAATTAAGCACAACCTCCGATAAATGGAACGGAGGGCGGCAGTTCAGCCGCACAGAGATACGAAGCAGATCCTAGGCAGGTGACAGAACCCAGGTGCAAGACATAGTTAGCATCTGCTCACGGGCACGCAGTCTAGCATCGTGACAGCTACGGGCCATGATCCTTCAAATAAAAGAACAGGACCACTGAGACCAATGGTGACAGGTAAATGATTATTCAAGCAAACACTAATCGTCTAACACGAGCGAATGGGCCAGCCTCCCCTCAACGATTTGCGACGCCGAGTGGCTGGTCCCTGATGCTTTGAGCCGCATCCCCGTGCATGCCACACTTCCGTAATACATGGCCACTAACGAGCAATCTGTATATCGAACAAGGTATCTGAAAGAAGAAAGACGCAGAACCAACAAGAGAAAGAGATGAGAGAAAGAAAAGACCATAGGAGAGAAGCCCGAGCCATCAGAAAGCAAGCCGGTGGGAGAAAGTTGCCAATATTAAAACAAATAGGTGCCGCATATTGAACAGAGAAAGCAGAAGGAGACACCATCATGGACCAGCCAATCATCCTGCCAATCGCAGTCATTAGCCTGCGCTGCCTTCGCGCAAAGATCCAATTCCCTCTGCCCGAGGCGCAAGCCCATGCGAAACCCCGTATACCTTTCCCTGCCCCTCCGATTAATGCCGGTGAACCCAGAAACCATGCCAAAATACAGGGCGCGAGATGCCCATGAACAAACCCAACGAAAACCAAAGATTGCAGATTTGCAGATACCACGACCACCCGCCCTGCCTCGGGCATCGCGAAGGAGACAATTGAGATAAAACCCTTAGGAAAACGGCAAGGAAACGAGACGAGTCCAACTCCCTCACCAAAGCCTTTTCGCGCCAGAGCCAAAGAACGAACAAGGAGAGAACATCAAGCAGAGAGGTATATGCCTAGGAGACAAGGAAAAAACCCAACCCAGCCCGGAGGCACACAAAGGAAATGTCGTTTCAATCATCGTCGATTAGATTAGTACACGCTGTCCTCATCTGCCCCCTGCGAGGTCATCGAGGGGGTAGAGACATTCGAGGAAGCTTCAGGGTCGTCGACATAGCCGACAAGGGCCTGAGAGTGGAGCTTAAAGGACTCGCCCATAAGTCGTGTAATTCTATCAATCTTGTTAGCATGACGAACAGCATCAGGTGGCATATTGGGTCGGTGACTTACCCCCATACTACCACTTCGTCGAGCATAGAACCCCATAGTCGGGCGACGACGGAGCTCAGCTGCGACATGTAGTTCTCGTCCAAGTCCTTGACGAATAGCTGGCGGACCTTGTTGTACATGACCATTTCTTCCGGGGTCGCGGGCTCATCGTCATGTTCCAGACGATACAGCCACAACGACAGGACGATCATCAGATCCATCCCGCAGAGCGGATGCTCCACACTCCAGTTAGTAGGCGATGTTCGGGCGACCCAGCGAACACCCTGCAAGACGGCCGTCTCGATACAGTTGTAGCATTCTTCAATGACCTTGATCATCTCGCTCGAGCGCTTTACGCGATCCCGAGCATTCGACATGGCGGCCGCAACTTCATATGGGTCGTGGTACCGCATGGCCTCCTGCACCGCCTTCAGGTCCACCTCCAAACGGGTACGGGCATTCCGGTACATGGCCTTGGCATTGAAGAGAAGTGGGTGGCCCTTGTGGGGTGCACTGAGAGGAACTGCAATATCCTCGGGCTCACAGAGTTCGAGAGATTTCTCCCACGTCTCCAATGCGAGTCGCAGCTTGTACTCGGTAACAACGTCCTGTAAGGCCTCGGGACTGCGCTTGTGGTACCACACCTCGAGGAAGAGGGCATTGATCATCACGCGAGCTGCAAAGGCACTGTATCGAAGGGTCTCGCCTTGGAAAAGGTTATCATGGGCCTCCATGAAGGTCACAGCAGGGGAGCCCTTGAGCTGTTCTAGCCAGGTTCCCTCCTCGACGCCTTGCAAGTTCCACATGGCCTCGGTGGAGGGCAGCTGAAGGTCCTCAAATTCGTTGAAGCTGATTGCTGGGGTGTGGTTGTAGGTCATCGTTAGCAGACCAAAGAAGATGTACACTGCATAGTAAGTGCGTCGGCAACCCTCATCCTCAACCCACTCAGCGCGGGTGGCTTTAGCTGTACCACGGGCCTCCTGTCGAAGCTTGAGCTCATATCGGTTGCCCGCGACCATGTTGGCGAGCAGACTCTTGATCGAACACGCCCACTCCAGGCCTTTGGGGTCACCGCTCCAGCTTGCAAAGATCATATTGAGGAGAGAACTCTGCATAGTCCAAAGAGGGCATTTACGAGAGCTGAAGTTCTCCTTGTTTTGAAGAAACTGGTTGACGAGAACTTTGGAGCCAATGTGGAGCATATAAGCCTGGTCTTGATCGAAGGCGTAGAGAGCACCGATGCTAAGAACCGCCAGCAACAGAGGAGGCGATACCTTGGTGGGGTTGAATGAGGCCGGGTGCAGAAAAGGAAGGTGGTGGTGAAACAAGCCGAAGTACGTGGACAGGTATCGGTTGAGGGAGCCCAGGCCCGGTAGGCGGAAGCCGTCCGGGATTGCGTGCTCACTATCGCTGCTGCGAATGTGGTCGAGGATAGCGTTGCGCTCGTCATCGCTGGAAACCTGGGGAGCTTTGAAGCCGGCTTGGGACGACTCGGCGGTCCAAGGGCTGGGAGGAATTGCAGCCCCAGCGGCAGAGTTGGGCAATGAGTTGATCATGGACTGGAGAGCAGGCACAAGGCCGTTACAGCTCTGGCCGCCGATGGGGGGGAGCTGGTTGGAGTGAGGTTGCAGGGTGCTTCCACTGGCGAAGGACGGTTGTGACTCGAAGGATCCTGAGGCGCTTGAAGTGATGGAATGCGTCTTAGGTTCGTTCACTGACTGAGGCATGAAGCCCTCCCACTGAACCTGGGGCAGAGCGATGGCGCCTGATGGGTACGTGACGGTTGACTCCATGATGGAGGAGCCATGAGAGTATGCCATAGAAGTGCTATCCTCGTAGGAGCTGTCGTCGCCACGCATAGCAGCAGTAGCCTTGTGGTGAAGGTCGGCTACGAGCATGGCAGCAGCCTCAACATCGAAGATTCCGTCGTTGCCGGCCTCCATTTGCTCCAGGGTCGAGGTATCAATAGCGATGGTAGATTTGGAAGGAGCGTTGATGGCGCGGGTCTTGGGACCGGCCCGGCGCTTGCCATCGCTGTGGAGGGGGATGCCACCATCCTTGGCGTGGACGGTTCGGTCATGTCTGAGGAGAAGATCGCGACGCACAAATGTACTCCTACACTTCATACACTTGAAGGGACGTTCCTTGGTGTCTGCGAGACGGTTAGCTGATGCGGGAGTCCAAAGGGTAGATAGAGGGGTCGTGGGGTGATGGTCGGATGGAGGCGAAGGAGAGGGGGTGATGAGTGGCACATACGTGATCGCTCGTGTCGGCTTCGGTGTTCGCTCCTGCTAAAGGCCCGGTTGCAGAACTGGCACTTGTACTTGCGCTCGGGTGCCAGGGCGGCCTTTCTCGAGGACGATGTCGAGGCCGCGGGGGGCGGGAGGACTGCGACGCTTGCGCCAGGCATCTTGATGGCTGAGTCGCGTTTCCGGTTGGCGGTTTGGCGACAGAGGACGACAGCAAGTTGGCGCTGGTGAAACGGCAATTAGGCTGGGCCCGACGGCACGATGGTTGAATATCGTGTGGCTCGTAGGCTCTTGCACACTCTCTCGCTCTCGCTCTCGACTCCTAGCTCCTCGCTCGCGCGCGCTCCCGTGGCGTTTAAAGGGTGTCTGCGGTGGACTTGATCGTGTTTATGGTCATTGGAGATGTTTGTATTCTGGTCATGGAAAGTTGGCTGTAAGGGTGGTGTTGATGGGGACAGAGGCTCTTGAAGTCCTCGACGACGTGATGCACCGGTGGGTGGATGGGCGATTGGGGGGTTGGTGAGCGGGTGGGATGGTTGCGAGGGAATGGTTGATGGAAGTGGGAGGGATGGAGGGAATAAAAGCGAGGAGGGACGTAGAAGAGGTAGAGGGGCGGGAGGGGAGGGAAATCCGGAGGGGGGGAGTGACCCGGAACTTTGGGGGGGGGCACTTATTTTCTGGGTGGGGAGGGGGAGGAGGGGAAACCGCTGCGAGACTGACTCCAAGAGACGACGGAACGAGGGAACGAACGAGGGAGGGAAGGAGCGAGACGGAAAGAGGGAGGGAGGGGTGGCTGAGGGAGTCACTGGGGCTGGTATCCCCGGGGGGGCGCAACCCGACTCCTCCAGCTCTGGGCTTGCCATTCGGGTACGTACCTCCCTACTTGGTCTTGGTCTGGAAAGTGGCCCTGTCTGGGCATTCGTGCCAGCGAAGCATACTCGACTCCAGCTGCTCAGCGCACTGGACAGAGGGCACAGGGCACTGGCATCAGCGCCGGCGCCGGTATGGTGCAGGGAGGGGATAGGAGGGGAAAGGGGAGGGATGGCCCTGCACTGCGCGTTGAGGGGCGGGCGGGCAGCACACCTCAGCAAAGCAGAGCACAGCACAGCACAGAACAGCACACAACACAACACAACACAACACAACGCTATGCAGCCCGACAACACCGCCCGGAGCGGAAACGCAACACGGCGGCCAAGTGTCCATGCTAACCATTGACCCAACAGCGGGGCCCCCTTCAGTGGAGGGGCACCTGAGGGGCTCCAGTGCCGGACCCCTCTAAAATCCCCCCATACGCCCTAGGCTGTTTACGGGTGTAGCAACCAACGCCTGGGCGATTACGGGCGAGGCGGACGAGGGTCGCGGGTGAAAATTCTGTCAGGAGAACCTGGCCAACGCCGCTCACTAAAGCAGCGCTGGCCGTTGTCCGAGACACGACGGCGGACAATACCAGGTACATCGCAGCGCTGACTTGGGCCACTGGCTACCTGCACAGTACGTACAAGCACCCTGCCCGGCTTGGTTCCTGCAGCCCTGGTCCGCCATTTTTGCTTTCCGGCGCTCTTTCAGGTGGGTGCGTGATGGGGGCGATGGGGGGCCGATACCACAACGGGAGGGCGGTTTTGCTTGTTCGTGCAGGGCCTAAGGCACGACGCTGGGCCGCCCCATCAGGATGGCCATGGGTAAAGACAGCGTTCGTGTGTCGGTCACGAAGTCGGTGTCGTCGAAATGTCGGAGTCAAAGTCGGTGTCGAGAGAGCTGAGAACGGTGAACACGAACCCATGGCTGGCGGCAACGACACACTCCACTTGCAATCCATCAAGGCTGTCTCGCTGGCTAGCGGTCTGCTATGTAAGGTCAAAGGTCCACCAAGCCGGAGCCCACAGTCCAGTCCGCCAGGCCTTGGAACGAGGGTACCAAGTCTATCAGGAAACAGGGAGGGAGGTACTTGCTTGCTTTCTTTGGGATAAGAGGACAGGGGGAGGGCCAAACAGCGAGCAAAGGGCAAAGGACAACGGGCAACGAGAAGCGAGGAGCGAGCAGGGGTGGCGGGGATCAGGAGCACACGCAAACAGGGACACGCAAACGAGGCTCGAGTCACCATGGCCACGGCGACGACGACGACGCGATGATGCGGCGAGGCAGATGTATCTATTCGCTGGCAGGCTAGCCCAGCCTCGTCGCCCCTGGCCAGGCTGGCCGCTCGTCGCCACTCGTCAGCCCGGGAAACAAGATGAAATCATCATGGATTGGGTTGGCCTGGCGGGGAAGCTCAAGAGCTCCGGTGGGAAGCTGGGAGCTGGGAGCTCTGTCTACCGTCACCAGCGCAGATCAGGCGTAGCGCCATCCGACGAGCGCCTGTCAAGAGATCCCGCTTCCAGAGCACCGGCGCAAAGGCGATGGACTCCGCGCCCTGCATCCCGCGGCCCACCCAAAGCAAATCTCCCAAACCGAGTTAATGGCGTTTTGTTGGTGGCCAGCCGGAGCTCGTGTTGCCCTGCTTCCCCGGCGCCGCGCCGCCCCGCTAAACAAGACCCTCACACTGTACTATGTACGTGTTTGCGCATCGCTGCCGTAATATCATACCGTGCGATCCACAGCGGGGGCACGGCTTGCTGCTTGGATAGTCGTCTCTGGGACACAGTAATCTCTCTCGGGGTCGGTGCTTAATTTCATCAAAATCCCTTTTTATATCTTTCGTGTGCCAGAGGACGTGCAGTACCTCATCTTCCGTGGCCGCCAGAGTTTGATCGCTATGGTCAAGTCCGTGGCATCCATGTCTCCGTTCTGGAACACCGTCTCCAAAGCAATAACGCGTAGGAGTCATGTCCCAAATCCCAAGATGAAGGACTGTTCATTTCCCCTTCCCTGTGGGAAAGAAGGGTTGTCCACAAGGTGAGGCCGATTGGTTTTTGTGAGAGCTACTTCGTACACGCAGTGCATATGCGTAGCTCTTGCCCCTGACGTATCTTCATGGACCAGTGGGCTCGCTTCCTCTCGGCTGCGATGGAACGGGCAATGAGCATGTGCTCCGAGAAGCTCGCCCTTTTGCTGCAGACGGGTCCGCACGGAAGGAGTGGACTCCTAAGTCGGCAGCGATCCGGAGCGGAGGGCTGTACGAAGTACGAATAGTCGCAGGCCAAACGCCCACCGAAATTCAGGCCTGAAAGATCGACAGGAACCAAGTGACAGGACATTCCGAGAAACGCGACGAGCTACAATCTCCCGATCACTTATCGGTGCCCGTAATCTGGAATACACGAAATGAGGAATGAAATGGAAGGCGGATGGAGGATTGCAGGATCCACGTCTGTGCCCACACGACAGGAGAATGAAGGAAAGTACAGGATGGAGCATTCAAGCGACGCTGACGAGTGACGACCGTCATCGGTCATCAACAGGGAGTTTCCAGGGAGGGAGCATTGTGATCTGGGGTGCGAGCTAGAAGGGTTCGTCTGGTCGTGGAAAGAATGGAAACCCAGCAATTGAAGCCTCTCCGCCGTCCGGCCCCCTCGGATCGCAAACCTATTTGTCCTTGGCCCTGTAAGTACCCCGCAACGGTCGGGCGGCACAGGCGCCCGAACGGATCCATCAACCAAGTCCAGTCGGGGGAGATGGAGGGGAGAGATGGAGGGGACGGGAGGAAAGAGGGTGCCTAGAGAGGAGAGACGGCCAGGAGACCCAGATGTAAGGCCGAGGGCCGAACCCGTGGATGATCCGCAGGAAAGCCACCCGGGTCTATCGAACGCACAAGCCATGCATTCGATTCGAAGGGGCGTTTTTGGACCATGCTTGCGATGCTCCCGAGCAACATCAAGAGAAGGGGCATTCTCAATCTCCAAACGCAGAGGACATGCTCAGAAGGGTCGGTGTGTATGTAATTACTTTGTTCCCAGTAGTGTGTAACGAGGCTTGCGTTGCTCTCTTAGGGGATCCACGCCGGCGGGCTAGTCCATCGCGATGGTATGGCGGGCGGGTCCGCGGCAGTGTCCCGGTGTAGGGAGCCACCGTTTGGGACGAGCTCCACGTGGTGTCAAGACGATAGGTGGTGGAGTGCATGAGTGCGTGCGTGCCTCTCCAAAGCACTCAATCCAGTCACACTCTCACTTTGGTTCGTATGCACGGTACCTCGATGACCGGCTCCTTTCCTCTGACGACTCTCCCTCCTCTTGCGCCGTCTTCTCGCTCCTCTCATTCTTCTCCAGGCTCGTCGTCACTTCCAGCAGGCAACTCTCCTGACCAAATCAAATATTTGATTGTGCACATGCCGTCTTGGCTACTTCCCTAAGTCCGAAGTAAGTAAGGTGGTCAAGTATCCGTTGGTATGTCTAATGCTCCCCATCTCTCCGATCTCGAGTCAGGCTCCGGACTGGACCGTAACTCTCCGTGCCCACATCCAAGCGCAAAGTGGGCAGGTTTGCCGTCAAGGGGGAAGCTGAAGCTGGGGGAGAGGAAACCATCGAGACCGGTAGTGTGGGAGAGTGAGGGGAGAGAGGCGAGAGTGCGAGAGTGGGATGGAGAACGCGGGAGCCCGAGGACAAAAACGGTGCACCAAGCCGGATACTGCGTCGTGGCTTTGTCTGGGGGCTGACCGGCCTAAAACTCTGCGTCGGATCGGGAAGGAGGGGAGGCCCGGTGATGAGCTTCCACCTGAGGCAGACACAGACAACAAACAATCTAGGTCAAAACCTGGCCCTCCTGTCCGTTGATGGGAGCTTGCTTTATTCTTCACCAACTGACCCCAATCAGACGGCGCTTGCTTTTCCAGTGGTGCTGCTGTGCGCGCAGTCCGAGGGACGGCATGCCAATGCAATAGCTGGGCGATAGCACCACCAACCAGGACAACCTGGCCCGAGTTCATATGCCAGGATACCCTGACCTTCAGAGGGTACCAAGGTAGGTAATGCTGCGCGCGTCACCTTGCCTGAGTACTTACCTGTACATACTAGAAGTAGTAAGTAAGGTAATACAGTAGGTAAGCAAGCAAAATAAGGTACCTTGGCTGGCTCGGACTCCCGGTCCAAGTGGCTTTCCGTTGGCTGGTAGCTTCTCGCGCTGGCTGACTCATCCCGGTCGCAAGGGAAATCAGGAGAAGAGTTGGTGTTGTGCAGTAGGGCGGTTGGTTGGGAAGAAGTGTGAGGAATGTCCCCTGGGATCGATCGATCCATCGTGGGTGTTGGATGCATCACAGAGCAGCTGGAGGCTGCGAGTGGACGCACACGGGCACTCGAGTTGAGCGCATTCGGTCATTGACGAACGACGGCAGACCACCCGCATGTCCAGTGGCTCTCTCAAACCCCGATGTCCTCCGGGTGACCCTTAAGAGGGGTGGGGAGAAGAGGTAAGTGGACAAGTTGCGGCAGGGCCCCCAGGCTTGTTGTCTCCTGGCCTCGTTGTAGGGTACGGAATATCTGCCTGCGAGTTCCGGAAGCATTGGTGTCGGGTCTATGTTGTACATAGTACTGTCACTTGCTCACCACTTGATCATTGTCAATAAGACCTTGGCGTAGAAACAAAACCACTTAAATAATATTACCAGCCGGTGGCTTCCTATCGTCAAGGTAGGATAGGCCAGACGCTTCCCCAGAGGCCCAGACAAGCCTGATGTCGCCAGCGCTCGATAAGCTGTTTGTCGATGGTTGGTAGCTGTCAGCGTTATTGCTACAAAGGAGGTTGGTTCTGGTGGTTGTTATTAGCAAGGGACGACAAAACAGTGACACATACCTGGACCTACGATAGAAGCTACTTCGTAATTACTACCTAGTGAATACCGTGCCAATGCGATAATTACCGGGCGCTCAACAGTCCCGACCTACCTAGTCTATAGTCTAGGTACTCACTCACCTGGGTCAGGGTGTCAGAGTGTGAGCGTCAAGCGTCAGTGCGGATGCGGACATATGTGTGTGCGAGTCAACCCTGGGCTGGGGCCTTCCTGTGGACGGGCGGCATCTCTCCGACACCCATTGGATTGCCTCCCTTTGTTGTCGCGACCACGGCCATCAATGGGTGTGATCTTCCCCCGCTTTCACCACAGCAACAATAACAACCCATTGCTCCGTTCCCTTCCAGAGTCGATTTGCATCGTTACCAGGCATCGGCCCCCTCCCAGAAGAACAGTACCGTCCCGTCCCTATCCCCTCCACGTGCAAGAGGTCAGGGCTTTGAAAGGTAGGGTTTCAAAGGCCAGGGCCAGCCACCTCATCCACTGCAACTCCAGGGCTACCTTTTTAGGGGTGCTTAGGTACCATCCATTCGACCTCGGCCGTCTCAGAACCCTCAGCCAACCCGCCGCCGCAGCCGTGGCCGTGGCCGCCGCCTGCTCCTCCGCAGCACCTCCCCGACCACTCGCGTTACGGGCTTGCGGCTGACCTGTAGGATACGGTGTCGCTGTCTTTGTCGCCCCTCTCGAGCCTCCCTCCCCCTTCGGAATCTGGAATCGCTCTTTGCATCCTGCATCCTGCTGCGCTGCTGCGGTCAGCGAGCCCTGTGACTGCCAATCTGTGCGAGCCTCTAACCTTGTGCGACCGTGAACCCCCAACCCACGAGCCTAGTGGTGGGCATGCTGCTTCTGCCGCTTCTGCTGCTGCACCATCGCTACCGCTGCGAGTAGTCATCGTCAAAAGTCGACCACGGGGAGAGAATACGGCCCAGAGACCGTTCCACGCCCACGTGCAAGCCATTTGACTTCACCAAACCTGGACACGGCTGCCGCATCCGACCATGTCCTAAGTCGAGCGTGGTCGCCGCAATATGCTTAGGATTCAGACCGCCGCCGTGCCGCCAAGTATCCACTCTTCGCGCACCACCCACGACCCCTCCGCCGACTCCCCGTCCGCGCGCATCACGCCTGCCTCACTTCAAGCCTCCGACCCCCATCCCTCCTCATCTAGGGTCGATCCCTCCTGGGACCTCATGAACGGCATCGTCGGTACCGCGCCTCCGGGCGCCATGTACGTCCGCGCCCTCTACGACTACGAGGCCGACGACCGCACCAGCCTCAGCTTCCACGAAGGCGATGTGATCCAGGTCATCACCCAGCTCGAGAGCGGTTGGTGGGACGGCGTCATCAATGGCGTTCGCGGATGGTTCCCTAGCAACTACTGTCAGATCATTACCAGTCCCGACGACCTGCCTGACCCGGGCCAGAACGGCCTCCTTGGCCAAGTGGATGACGAGCCCGACGACCCAGAGATTTACGACGATAATTATGAACAGGACGACGACTCCGAGGCCGACGGGCCAGCTGGCTTGCCTCTCGAGGGCACCGACACCGTCGACAAGTCGCGAGCCGATTTCTGGATACCCCAAGCCACTCCCGATGGCCGCCTATTCTACTATAACATGATGACGGGCGACCACAGCATGGAGCTGCCCCTTGAGTCTCCCGTCTCCGCCACCGAGACCGGTCCACGAGACCGCATGAATGTCAACATACCCGACAAGACGAGGCCACCCCCGGAGATGATGGCACGCGGCTTGACTCAAGACGAGGACGACGAGTCACTAACATCGGCCTCCGAGGCCGAGGGAGATTCCAGACTGGCCTCTCGCCGCTCAAAGGTATCACCACACTTGCTCCCCCGTTCCCCAACCTTGTTTGAAGTGATCGCTAATCGATCCTACTTCAGCCCCGAAACCGCACTTCCTTCAGTGGCGCTCTATCCCCATCAACCTCGATGGATTCTATCAACGGAGCTTCTCCAATCGGCCGCATAAGGAATGACCTCTCACCCAACGGTAATATGCTCACTGGAGCGCCAAACATAGCCTCAGCGACTTCCTTCACGAGCACCACCTACAATCTCCCGACCACAGCTACCGTTCCTCGAAGTTTCTTTGACGATGGATCCACCCCTTCTCTCAGCTGGAGCTTGCTTGTCTCCAACATGAAACGTGCTATTGATCGATACCGCGAGGCAATAACAAACAACAGCCGCTCCGAATATGTCGCAAGGGCGGAAGACATATCTGACCATCTCCGACTACTGCTCGCTGCAGGCTCTGGTACCACAGACAACCATTCCGGCCAGCCATCCATCATCTCGACCAACAAAGCGCTCTACCCCCACTTTCGCGATATGATGTCCAAGTTTTCGAAACTTGTCATTTCATCTCACATTGCCGCTGCCGACTGGCCCAACGCGGAGTCAATACAGAAATGCTTACAGGAGGCCGATGGAGTACTCCTAGGCGTATTCAGTTATGTCGAAGTTGCCCGACAACAACGCGGTGAAGAGATTCCTCGCCTGTTTCCTGGATTCGTTATCGGCAGCACCACCGGCGGAAGCTGGCAGAACAACGGCTTGGGTCCTCGCGACCCAATCACGGCTAATTTTCTCGAAGATGAGGAGGGTGTGGTGGATCCTACGGCCATACTCGACAACAGGTTGCTAGAACGGCTGGACGAACAGAAACGGATTCTCGTGTCGAGCATCCGAGAGCTCGATAAGAACCTGGTCACACCAGACAAGATTGTCACCCCATATCGCCATGAAGTGATCGGAAACAACGTTTGCTTTGCTGGTGGGAGGGTGCTGGAAACATTCAAGCCCTGGATTGCCATGATCGAATCCATCGACTTATCCTCCTTGGGCAATAGCTTCCAGACTCCCCAGCTCGCGGACTTTGGCACAAACAAGCAGAGCCTTTATGACAATGTATCCGATCTGCTCTTGGGTTGCCAGGCCGTTGCCGGTCCCTTGGCCGATGAGTGGGCTGAGGTTCGGGGTGAGGCCTTGGAGAACCGCCTTGAGTATGTTCGTCAGTGTGCGCGAGCGCTCGAGACCAACTCTTCTCAAATCAACTTCTCCTTACAACTCCTCTCAGAACAAGTCCAGATAAACCTGCAACAGCAACAAATGGAACTGAGACCCCGCGAGGAACAGTTCCCCCGGATTCAGCTACAAAGAGGAGAGACAATGCCTTACGATCGACCACACCAACGAACTGAATCGAGGACGGCCCCAGTGCGACCTCCGCTGATTACGACACAGTCGTTTACCGAGGGAGATCATCCACCGGGCAACTTCAGGAAAGGCGACTACTCTAAGGTTAAAAAGATATTTGGCGAAGATCCCTCACCCCAAGCTGGCCTCCCACCTGCCGAAGATACTCCTGAATTCTTGCGCCTCGACTTTGAGAACGATGTATCCTGGGACGCCAAAACGACGAAGCCCACCGTCAAGGGAGGCTCCCTCCTTGCTCTGGTAGAGCAGCTCACTCGTCACGATAAGCTTGACTCGAACTTCAACAACACTTTCCTACTGACCTACCGATCCTTCACTTCGGCCCGTGAACTCTTTGAGCTCCTTGTCAAGCGATTCGGAATCCAGCCCCCCGAAGGCCTCACCCAGTCAGATTTCGACATGTGGAGAGACCGAAAACAAAAGCTGATTCGCTTCCGAGTTGTCAACATTCTCAAGAGTTGGTTTGATAATTTCTGGATGGAGGAGTATAACGAAGAGTCCAAGCAGCTTATCCGGGATGTGTACACCTTCGCCCGAGATACCGTCAAGTCGACCGAGACCCCAGGATCCGCGCCTTTAATGGCGGTTCTGGATCAAAGACTCAGCGGAAAGGAGGCAGGCGCTCGACGAATGATTCAGACAGTCAACCAAAACACCCCGACGCCCATCATGCCCAAGAATATGAAGAAGCTCAAGTTCCTGGACATTGATGTGACCGAGTTCGCCAGACAGCTTACTATCATCGAGTCTCGTCTGTACGGCAAGATCAAGGCCACAGAATGCTTGAACAAGACATGGCAGAAGAAGATTATCGAGGGGGACCCCGACCTCGCCCCTAACGTCAAGGCACTCATTCTCCACTCAAATCAAATGACGAATTGGGTTGCGGAGATGATCCTAGCCCAAATGGATGTGAAGAAGCGTGTGGTTGTGATCAAGCATTTCGTTTCCGTTGCTGATGTAAGTCAACCCAAGCGAGTTCATGCATCGATGATGAGAACAGCTGCTAATAAGCAAACAGCGATGTCGCGCCTTAAACAACTTCTCTACACTAACCTCCATCATCTCGGCGCTAGGTACCGCGCCGATCGCTCGACTGAAGCGAACATGGGATCAAGTGCCCCAGCGCACGCAAACCGTTTTGGAGTCGATGCGAAGGGTGATGGCCAGCACCAAAAACTTTGGAGAGTATCGAGAAGCCCTTCATGCCGCCAACCCGCCCTGTATCCCATTCTTTGGTATGGAACCATAACCCCCAGCCGCCGATCTATCCTATGTTTCTAACTACCATTAAAGGTGTCTACCTGACCGACCTTACCTTCATTGAGGATGGAATCCCATCCATCATCAAGAAAACCAACCTCATCAACTTCGCCAAGCGAGCCAAGACGGCTGAGGTAATCCGTGACATTCAGCAGTACCAGAATGTGGGATACTCGCTACAGCCAGTTCCCGAGCTGCAAGATTACATATTAAGTAATATGCAAGCGGCTGGCGATGTGCACGAGATGTACGACAAGAGCTTACAAATTGAACCTCGTGAGCGAGAGGACGAGAAGATTGTGAGGTACGTAGAGTTGCGAAGTCTCCCGTCATTCTACGGCGGCACGATCTCCTGGCATTGATACGTTGCGTTCTTTGAGGAGATCTATCCCAGGACCATTGCCTGAGTTCTCGATCAAAACAAAGATGGAAGAAGAAACATGCTTACTCATCATTTTAATACGCAGGGTCTTGGCCGAATCGGGTTTCCTATAAACAAACCACTTTAGCACGGTTCCGAGATACTGTGTAGTCGCATGAACGCATGGGACGGAAGTGTTACAATAGGCTCGGCATTTGATGGTTATTCTGTCATTGCGGCAAGGATGATGACTGGCGACCATGTGGAAAGGCAGCGACGCGGTGCACATCGTGTTGTCCCCATGGAGACTTCGGAGAAGGGCACTTCGTCTTCGCCAGTGAAGCAATGTATCTCTGTACAGAAACGCATGGACGGAAGGCGAGCGGAAAATGTCATGCCAACAGGGGCGGGGTCGCTTGGCTATTGTCAGAGTTGAAAATGGGATTGGATCAGGATGGCCTCGAGCCAATCAAGCTAGGCGCAATAGTCTGGGTGTGGGAGGGGCCAGTGGACGGAATTGAGCTCCAAGTCCCAAGTAAAAAGGCGAGCCGTATTGGAGATCTGGTCGGAGGGCAACGCAACGCATATGTGCAGTACCGGGCGTGATGACAAGTCATACTCCAAGTGAGTGGCTGAGGCATATTGAGAGGAGCCGAGACAACGGATTGGATATACCTGGGAGGCCTAGACGGGTCGAGATATGGATGCATGTACCTGGTATGGAAACTATGGAAGCACGAGTTGTGGGTGCAATATCATGGTGGCGCCTGAAGCGGGTTCCAAGTAACCGTTTCAAGCACCGATATTTTCCATTGAACAATCTCAGCGTCAACACCCGGCGCAATAGGCCTGCACAAACCGTTGATACTACATGAGAAGCATCGACTATCCCTTTGACAGTCCTAAGGCAACACTTCCATACCAGGCCCCACATGAGCCCAGCCAAGGCAGAGATACATGCAGTAACATTAAGCAGCCGCTAATGAGCCGCTAATGTTATAAATTAGCAGCAGAAATAGGGATTACTGCTAAGTTTAATGTATCTTTATGTCGATCTGAGAAGTGTGAGGACTTACGTTGTTATATAAATTTGTATTAGGTCTAATGTACCCTTCAATTGCCTGTTTGTGGTTGGATTAAATCCTTGCTCGTGACCTAAGTGTTGCCTTAGGACTGTCAAAGGGATAACAGATCATCATGGCAGATAAATTCTTATCGTTGGACAGCAGGCTTTATAATGTGTCAACGAAGGTAACTTATAGCTCAAGTGGTATTATAACAAACTCCAGGCAAAAATATTTCCACCTAGCTTAGGTACAAGGTCATATGAAGCAAACCATATGAGAAGACGAACATGAGACCACAATAATCCATGACTTAGTGCTTGTGAAGCTTGGCCTTGATGCGCTCACCCAGGCTGGGTTTGTCCTTACCACTGCTACCGTGGTGAGAATCACCCCCTTCGTTATGGTGTTCACCTTTTTCTTCCAAAAGACCTGTCGAGAAGTAGTATGTTAGCCAAAGCAACGAACTCGCCGCAATAATTATTAGACTGGGAGTTTTTGTAACGTACGATCGGCCTCGCGTCCAGCGCCAGGCTTGGTAGCATCAAAATCTCCGCCATCAGCGGCGAAGCCAGTCGTCTTGACATACTCCTGGCCGGTGCCCTCGGAGTGATCCGCCTCAGTCTTCTGAGCGGACGAACCTAGAGGTTTGGACTCTGCAGGCGTCGACCCCAAGGGCTTCGACTCATGTGTCGATCCTAGGGGGTTTGACTCCATTAATTTCGACTCCAACGACTCCGACTCCAGGGGCTTTGACTCTGGGACCTTGCTCGGGCTGTCGTTACGCGTGGTGGTGGTACTTTCGTGCGGACGTGACTCTAAGCCCTCCGACGGCCTTGAGTTGAAGCCTTCGAGGCCGCCGCTGGACTTACTGGCCGGGCCAGGAGTAATGGTATCGACATCGTGCAGCTTGGAGGCATTCTGGGGGACTTTTGCTGGGTCGCGCGTGTCGATCTGTTCAGGCGTAGTGTCGTGCAGAGCAGATTGGGGAACAGAGGTAGTCTCGAAGTGCTCGGAAGTTGTGGTCGTCCCACGGTGAGGGAGTGTCGATGTTTCGGATTGCTGAGGGAGCGTCGTCGTCTCGGAGTTCTTGGGGATTGCGGAAGCCTCAGACTGTTGGCCTTGGAGAGATTGCTCGACCTGCTCCTGTCGTGCTGAATCTGTGAAAAGATTAGCCAATCTCATCTGCGGCAGATGCTGGCAAATATTTGCAAGGCGAAAACCTACCCAGATTTCCGGCATCATACGGCTCACCCTTGGAGACGTTGCCCGTCACGCCGGACACCGGCTCTTTGTTGGCAGTGTCCTCTCCCCAGACGGCCTTTGCGGCCGCAGCAGCGACACTGTTGATGGTCTCCATGATGAGAAGTTGTGTGGAGTGTGAAGTACCTATGAGGGTGGGGAGGCACTGGTAGTAGTTGTTGTGATGTAGCCTAGGAGTTGTAGAGTGGGAGGGACGTAGGAGGTAAGATGGATTATAGAGTGGAAGGGATTTGGGCAAGGTAGGGCAGGTGCAGGTGTAGGCTTAAATATAAGGACGCATCTGAGGAAGGTCGGCAATACGGCAACTTTTAATTGCAAGTGGGACGACGATCAATGAATGTTCAACGGTGCTGACGTCGTCACTTTGTGTGCAAACATTCGGTGTATTCCGTTGACTCATTACTACTATCTCTGGCCTAAGAGGCGGGAAGGTGCGTAAGGCTGTATCCAGTTCGTATCAAGTACGGCCGGTCAGACAAATGATGACGACGACCTACCTAGTCGATCGGTCCTTTCAAAAGAGGTGTTGGCCATGATTTTGAGCTTGGTTGGCCGTCCCATGTCCCCCGGTTGGATGGATGATGTAGGCTATGACGTTTTGTGCCAGTCGGATGCAAGTAAAAAAGCAAGCCGCAGTGACACGGATTGCCTTCAAATAGAGACCCCTGGAGGACCAGCGACTTGCCTTGTGGACGGGCACCTCCAAAAGTTCCAGATCTGAAGGCTGGTGGGATCGGGAATATGAACGACGTCATCGACGAGGGGCTGGTCGAGTCCGTCCTAGCTTGCGAGTTGGTGATCCCCCGCAAAATCTCACCTTTGCGACCTTGACCTGACGCCACAGTGCAGGAAAGCAAAGAAATCCAGACCAGGCTTCTGATGCACTTATTGGTAGAGCATCATGATATTTTAAAAAATGAAAATCAAACTGGCATTGTAGGTAAAGGTTTATTTGATGAACCAACCAGACCTGGCCATTCATCATCAGGTTTGTCGTGCGACTCCGGCGACCCCTGCCACCGCTCGCCATCTTCCGGTACCTGTCGGAGTTTGCCATCTTCGTGATACATGTGGTGTGGAGATTCTGATTCAAGCTCTTCTTCTCTGCTTTGTGGAGGGGACAGTATTTTGTCGATTCCTCCTTGCTTTCACTGTCTCTAGATAGATACCTACCCAGGTACCTAGTAGGTTAATGAGAGCTGCTGAATGGAGGTCATGCCGGAGGTGACATAAGAAGCCAACCTTAAATCGACGGAAAGGTGGGCGCGTCGACCCGTGCATGCCTCAGGCGAGAAGCGAGAGAGATGCTTCGGCCGAGTCCCGGCTTTCGCTTCGCCGCTAGAGAAGGGGTTCAAAGGGGAACGAGGGTCGGATGCGTCGGGGCCTTGCATGGTTCTGCAGGCGACTGATCAGTGGCCAGCGGCCACCCTACTAATCTGCTTGGTACAACTGTAGATCAGGCAATACTGTAGTTGTATCCCGTTCCATCAGATAAGTTAGACTACGCCGTTCTGTCGGTATCCGTATCGGCAAATTACAGTAGAAAGAACTCGGTAGGGATCAGGTCTGTAATGCAGCGGTTACTCCTGTGCTCAACAGAGAACGAGGGACAGAAAAGCGTGAACGGCTGGCGTGCCTAGCGTGTAAGATGAGGCGCAAAGATTGCGATGGTCGGTCACTGTTCTTCTAGACTAGACTCCCACCATTCGGACAGGAAATAGTCTACTCCGTACGTTTTATCTAGTTCACTAGACAAGTCGAGAGCCAGCCAAGGTCCAACACACCGTCAGTAATCAAGCCCAGGGAATTGGGGACTCGGTCAGAGACACACCGACGTCGCGAACCAACAAAGTAACTAACCAGCCAACCAGCCAATCAGCGGACTGTCGTCTTGTCCCAAGCCTGCCTTCTGTTCTACGGCTCCGCCTCCGTCTCCGCCCCCCACCACTTCCGGTCCTTTGCCGACGTTTCTGCTCCCTTAGTCTGGATTATTTGTGCCCCAAGAAGACTTCTCCCTCCTCTTGTCTTCTCTCGTTGCTTTTCCCGGTTTGCCTCTGAATTATATGACTAGGCTGACCCTGTCTACTGCACACTCAGCTTCAGGAACCCACCTCCTTCAAGGTCAAGGGATCGTGGTCTATCTACCTACCGGGCTAGGTAGCTGCCTACAGCGTAGCTCCATATCTCATCGGGAACCATCTCCACCTGCTGACACGGGTTACAAGCTACATGCAACACGGCATACATAGTAGAGAGGACGCTCCGCAGTTTATACTTTCGTTCTCATTAGAGCAAGTGGGTGGAGGTGGATAGATGCGTGTTTCGCACGCACGACACTGGGCCTGTAGGCCCTGTAAATCTAAGCTGTAATTACTACTTGAATTCGCAGGCTGCGACAGACAGTGTCCACTTTGACGTCCGAGCAACTCTCCACCGCATTCCATCATCCCTGTTCCCATCCACATCCACATCCACTTCAAACATCCACACATATCCACACATCCACAGCTGCATTTCATCCTCCTCCCAACGGACTGGCTGACTGGACCTGTTTGACACGGCATCTCATGGTTATTCGCTTTTCGACTCGCTCGACAGCTGCGTACCCGCACGGCGCTCTGCGCTGTGTTGTGCCGTGCTGTTACAGCAGCCGAGTTTACTATACGCACTGGACTGGACAGGGCTGGTGACAGGGCTGGACAGGGCTGGAACTGGACCGGAGGCGCCTGTCCCACAGTTATTATTAGTCCTTCCGTCACCTTTGATTGCCATTGTCCATTGTCCATCCACCCATTTGCGGTTGCCCCCTCCCTTCCATCCCATGGCAAAGGTTGTCACAGGGTTTCCAGCGCGTCCCCGAGCATCCCAAAACGTCCCAAGAGTGTTGTCTCAAGCTCCCGGACTTTCGGGTTCCCAGCGCTCTGGCAGCGTTTTGCAGGGTTCCATTGCTTGCTCTGAGCTCCCGTCACCCTGCTGTGCCAGTGGCTGGCTGCAATATCACCGGCTCACGGAACGAGCCATTCAATGCCCGGGTGCTCAACACACAACGCACTCGCCTAGCACTCTCACATAACGTTCGCCCATCACCCTCACTTGTCACTCTCGCACTGCTCAATTAACCGGTCTTCTGCTGATACCCCCTCACTTGCCCGTCTTATTCGTCCTCTCTTGTCTTCCTCATCCTGGTCTCAAGATCTAAGTAACGGACTAGCTCAAGCAGCCGGCTCGGGTAGGTTGCGGGCAGGCAAGACCCGGTCTTTAACTACAGCATTCAACCATCCTCCAATACCGTGGAACGGGATCGTTTACGAATACGCCTACAAACAACCGTGCAAAGGTCGCGCCAGCGGGCACAGTCAACGGTGCTGGGCAACAGAAACAAGGAAAGGTCGCGGCCTTCCTTCACGGCCTGGGTGAAAGAGCCGTTGTTGAGTGGCCGGCCGAGGCGATCAATGGTAGCTACGACGAACCACAACCACCACGACATCGGCGCGCATTCGCTCGCGTCACTTCTCGTGATGGGCTCAGCTCTGCCGAATCGCTATCCATCCCTCCACATACCTCACTTGTCGACCCCCGCGGCACCACGGTGATCCGAGCCGCAAGTCCACACCCGTCAGCGCATACCTTCAACCGGCCTCAACGCATCGTCACGTCGACCGACCACCAGTAACCCTGTTCGCCATGGTCTACTGTGGAAAAGCCTCCCAGGGCTGCCAAAATTGTCGCACACGGCGAATCAAGGTACGTCTATCTCGTCCAGGTTACTCCTAGTCACACTTCTCCCCAAACCTCCCGCTCTTACTCACTGACGACGACATTAGTGCGACAAGGTGAGACCCGATTGCTCCCAATGCATCCGAGTCGGCAAGAAATGCCCTGGTTACCGCGACCAATTGTCGCTCATGTTCCGCGACGAGAGCAGCAAAGTCATCCAGAAAGCCCATGCTCAATGGGGTGTTGGTGATGCTCCCCCTGTTACCCCCCAGCTTCAGACTGCCTCAAAATCTGTCGATTCCTCGTCCTCCGCCTCTTCGTTCTCGTCTCTAGCTCCTTGCGCGACTTCACCCAAATCCGTGGCCACTCAACGACTTTTACCCCCGACGCCTCCATCCCCGGCCTCGTCCCAGTTCTCCTCGTCTCAACCGCCATCATCCATTGTGCTACCTCCCGCTGCTGTCTGGCCCCAACGACTACCCAGTCCCGTCGATCCTAGCCTAGAAGAGCAGGGTGTTCAGTTTTACATCAACCGGTACCTAATCGGTCACCCCGATGAGCCAAGGACTGCTGGCGATCTCGTCGCTCTCGAGTGGCTATGGGACCCTTCACTACAGGATGTCATGACAGCTGTCGGTCTCGCTAGCTTATCCAACCTGCGGGGTGACAAAAGCCTGATGACAACTGCCCGCCAGAGGTACGGCCAGGCCCTACGCCAGACCGGTCAAGTCATTCAGACCCCAGTCACTCCGTCTTTTGAGGTTACCATGCGAGGTGTTGTGATGCTTGCCATGTTCGAGGTGCGTGCAATCCATCACCTTTTCCTACAGCATGCTTCCTTGCTGACAGCTTGACTAGTTGGTCAAAGGAACCCACCAGGGGATCGCCCATGTTCATGCACACATCATGGGCGGTGTTGCCCTCCTGCGGCGATGGTGCCCTATGCCTGAAGCCGCCTTCGGAGGTGTTCGCGCCATGGTCCAGATGTGCTTTTCATTGGTATACCAACCCTATATTCTCAACTGTTGATGTCTGCGCACCCGTCTAACCGAGTTATTGGACAGTTCATTCCAGCGTGCATATCGAACACCCCTCTCCCGGACCCGTTTTACGAATGGGCGGCCTTTAGCAGCTCTCTCCTGGACCCTGAGGACCGCCCTGCCACCGGCCTGGGACTCATGATGGCCCGATTCATCCAAATCTCAGCCTATATCGAGACCCACGCCCTCAGCGATGGCCGGCCCAGCACGACTTCCCTATTGCAGCAGCTGCTTGACTTAGATGCCGAGTTTGTAGAGTGGGAACAGACACTCGGAGCCACTTGGCTCTATCGCACTGAGAAGGCAGACGATCTGCCACCCGCGGCCGTCTTCCAGGGCCAGTATCATGTCTACTATGACATGTGGGCTGCTCGCATGTGGGGTCACTACCGCTGGGCCCGGATCCTTGCCAACCAAGCCATCGTAAACTTCGTCAACAACAACCCCCTGTCCAGCTTGCCATTGATGTCGGCAACTGAGCATGATCGTCGGTTCGAAATCATCCGGGATCTAGCTCGAGACGTGCTCGTGAGCACACCAAGTCACTGGCGTCATCCTCTACTCGATGATAGATCTACCGTGCCCGTTGATAAGTCTGGCGGAGCAGGATCCGGCTCGGCCGGTATCCCGATCGTATTGTTCCAAATCAAGTTGGCAGCCTGTGCCCCAGGGGTTCCCATGGCATATTGGAACTGGGTTTATGGGGTCATGGAGTGCATATGGAGCGACATGGGCATGCTACACGCCAAATCCATGATGGAGGCAATGAGGGCACACAAGGATGCTCTGCACAGGGCAAAGGCAGATGGGATTCTTACACATAGTGCGTAGGCTGGGCTCAGAATTCGAAACTCGGAGTGAGAGCAAGCAAAGATTACGGGGAAACGGCTAGATGAGGCGCATTACTTGGGCCGGTTAGGTTCATGGATTTTGGACATCGGACGTCGACATCGAGTCCATTGCGATTTGGGAACAGCGGGTCAAGGGGGGTTGACAACGGTTACGAGTACCCCCGGTTGGTTGGCGTTTTTGGCGGTTAAAGGGGTGGGTTTTACATGACTGTATGTATATTAGGTCCTTTTAGGGATCCTCATGTTAGCATGCCAATTGTGATTTATATTCAATTACTTTATGAAGCTCCAGATGTCTTTGTCCTGATTGTACAGGGACAGCGTACCTTTGTGGGGGCCCCGCCTCTGGCCCAGTTTCGGACAAATGTTGGGGTCGGCCGATTAGCTCGCACGTGCACCTACAGCCGCATCCGCAAGGCAACAGCAACAGCAACAGCAACAGCAACAGCAACATCAACATCAACATCAACATCAACATCAACCACATCAACCCAAGCTTTGTCGATTATCATCACAGTCAGCGTCGTCATCACGATAACCCTCTCCCGGCCGATCGCATACCTCCTCACCCGACTGGCTCCAAGTCGCAGCTCCCCACCGGCACGATGGGCACAGGCAAAGGTAACGCAATCGCCACCAGGGTGCGTCGCGCGATCCGGACTAAGCACATCATCCAGGCGACGACCAGACGATCAAAGTCGCATCCAAGAAAGACGCCAAGAATGCTACCATCAAGTTGAAGAAACCCCCGCCCAAGTACAGCAAGCCTGGAAACTGGAGAGATGGCAGCATCATAGAAGGTACCGCCGCATGTCGCGTCGCGGCGCGTGACCGTCGTGCTGACCATCTGATAGATGACAAGAAGAAGAATGGAAATTCACCCTCAACAACAGCGGCCTCGCCAGGTCCCGTCGTCAACCAGCTTGATGACACCGCCCGCGAAACGTTTGCAACCGGCCGACCACTCGAGGACAGCCCCGATCTACAACAATGCAAGCATTGCAAGAAGAGCATACTGAAGACTGCTGCGAAGGCGCATATAGCGCAGTGTCTACGACTAAAAAAAGAGAAAGCACAGAGGAAGAAAGAAGCTCGCGAGGCTAGGGAACGGGCCAAAGAGGCGGCGAGAGAAGAGGAAGCACGAAAGGCCGATGAGGAAAATGGTGATGGCAAGGATGATGACAGCGACGACGAGGGCATTTCGGCTGAGAAGAAGCCTACTGGGAGTAAGACGGCAAAGAAGGCTGCCGGGAAGAAGCCCGATGACGACAAGAAGGGCAAGAAGCGGAAGGCAGACGGCGATCCAGAAAAGGGACCCAAGACCAAAAAGAAGAAGGACGAGCCCAAAGCAAAAGTCGCCAAGCCAAAGGGTAATGATATGCTTTCGATGCCTTCACTCCACATACAATTACTGATCATGTCGCTGTAGGACCCGTCGACGTCGAGCGGCAATGTGGTGTGATACTGGCAAACGGACAGCCTTGCGCGAGATCACTAACATGCAAGAGCCACTCGATGGGAGCCAAGCGAGCTGTGGCAGGACGATCGCTGCCATACGACATGCTACTTGCTGCGTACCAGAAGAAGAACCAGGCAAAACAGCAGAGTGAGTATCCCTCTGATCGAAACGCGTTCCCTTGGACCGTCACTAACCACCGACATCACTTTTACAGAGGCTGCGCTGGATGCCAACGCTCCGGTGGAGGATGAAGACGAGGCTAACACCGGGCCCATCGACTCGGACGAAGAGACGGCCGCCGTCATGGGTGCACTTGCACAATGGAATCCCCAACCCCTGCTACCACAGCCTATATTCACCCCGATCAAACGCCAGTACCAGATTTCGAGACTACACGAGCAGTTGCAGATGGCCACTAACGGCGGCCGGACAAACATCTTCCAAGTAGTCGGCTTTGGGGCGCAAAAATTCCCAGAGGGTCATCCCGGGCTGCTGGACAATGAAGATGCACCTGGGGAGTCGGAAATGGGCGTTGGAGGGTTCGGGAACATAGGGCGGTCGTCGACATTTGGATTGTCGGGGGCTCCGCAGAGGCAGGCATCGGTGGCGAGTCGGGCATAGGAGAGTTCAGAGCTTCGCTGAGCGTCTATTCTTGGGCAGGGTCACTGAAAGCGATACAGTCCAATATTTGATACACTGGGAACGGTGGGCTTTAATGATTCATGATGCTTTATATTCATATTCCCGAACTGATACGGACCGCCGTGTCCGTCGACGAAGCACTTGTAGTGGTTACACCCTCAATACCGAGCACAATCACACCCAGTAATCAGCAATACCGTATATGCCCACCGAGTCCCGTACTTCATGCGAGATGTAGTAGCCAAGAGGTGCATCGTCACATGCAACTAGGTACCTAGGTAGCCGCGGGTTGTCACCGGCGTCGCGGTCGGACCAAGCACGCCGGAGTCTGTATTTCCTAACTTGGCACGGTGATGACGTCGTGGTTTCTGCACCGCTCTCACCCACCCACCACCCGACCATTGGTCCTTGTCACCAGCTCAACACCAAGTACAGCGACAACTCTCATAAGCTCTTCGCTACCCACTTCAACCCCGAACAAAAACGAGAAAAAAGGCCCGGTAGGGATTGGTAGCGGACAAGTGCAGGGCCGCGGATGCTATGGCGTCGAACCAAGCTCTGAATGCCCTTGGGCACGCCGTCTCCGGCTCCGTGGGAACCGCCGTCTCGACGGCCGCGCTGTACCCGTTGGACCTCGTCACAACGCGCCTCAAAGCGCAGCCGCAGTCGCAAGACCCAGGCGCCACCGGCTACGACGGGATCATCGCCGCCTTCAAGGGAATCACGTCGCGCGAGGGCGGAATTCAGGCGCTGTACAGCGGGCTCGGGGCGGATGTGGCCAAGTCCGTGGTGGACAGCTTTCTGTTCTTTGGCTTCTACAACTACCTGCGCCGGCGGGATCGCAGGCCCAGAATCCTGGAAGAACTTGCTGTGGGCGCTATCGCGGGCGCGTGTTCAAGAGCTATCACTACGCCTATGTCCAACGTGGTGACACGGAAGCAGATGTCGTCTGGGCAACAGACGCTCGGTGAGATGCTCGCCGCCATCCGCAAGCAAAGCGGTCTTCTCGGCCTGTGGTCTGGCTATTCTGCCACACTGGTGCTAACCCTCAATCCGAGCATCACCTTCTTTGTCAACCGCAGGCTGGCAGAGCGCATTATCCCGGCCCTGAAAGACGAGGATATACCGGTGGCTTGGGTCGCCTTCTTGATTGCAGCTTGGAGCAAAGCTGCTGCCACGGCAATCACATATCCCTTTCAGAAGGGCAAGACCCGCCTTCAGATGGCCAGTTGTTCAAGAGATACGCCAACGCCTGACGAAGAAAAAGGCGCTGAGAGTAAACAAGCGCCGGTGTCGTCGCGTAACAAGGTTGTCAGGCTTCTCGACCAGACTATATTCGGTGTCATCCTGCGCATCATCAAGGAAGAAGGCACCGGAGCCCTATACGCCGGGATCCAGGGCGAACTGCTTAAGAGCTTCTTTAGCCACGGCCTGACAATGCTCAGCAAAGGAGTGATCCACCGATTGGTCATCCGATTATGGTTCTTGATACTACCTCACCTACCACTACGAAGGCTTCAGTCCAAATGATGAGGTATCCAAGAGACGAGCTATATAATCAAGCTAGCATTGGAAAGCGATACCGGTTCTCTCCACAGTGCTCGTCCCCCGGGCTGAGAAGCCTGTTCCTTCTGACTGGAGCATGATCAGCCCAGGAATCGAATCGCCTTGAGCGGTGTCACGCTTCTGTGGGTTTGAGGACAATGGCACGTCGCAGACGTAACAGCTCGCAGACGGTTTGTCTTCCGAATATGTCTTTTTTCCCGGGGGGATCAGGAACTTTTTGACGCAGCTATGGCACAGGACATGCCCGCACTGCTTAGCCATCATGGGGTTCGAAGAGTTGGAAAGCACTTTCAGGCAAGATGGGCAGGTTCTGCGTTTGCCCTCAGAGCTCGAATCGTCCTCTTCGTTAAAGTTAATGGTGATGAGGTTCTGCATGGAGAGTGGATGGGGATCGTCCCGTGCCGATGCTGGACATATAGGTACAACCTTTTCCTTCTTGGTTGCAGGGGGGGGTTTGCTCGTTTGCACGTCTGGCGTTAGTGACGGCGTCCAGAATGAAGGAAGCGTCGGTTTGGCAGCCTGTAAATAATATGGATTAATTAACATGCCCTTCCTTTGCAAAAGACTGCGTGGGAGTTGAGGACCGACCTTTTCGTCCTCGATGGCCTTTCTTGCCTTGGCCTTGTCTTGTCGTGTGATGCGATCCAGCTCGTCTTCGTCAAGCTCAAACTTCCTCTTAGTCCCTGCGGCTGTTGGCGTATCTCTCTCATCGCTTATGGCCGGTGGCCTTGCTTTAGCCCCCTTTCTGCCATGTTCCAGACCGACTTGGGTCAACTCGAAGTCCTTGACAGCTCGTTCCTGGTCTTCCTGGTCCTCCATGGCTTTGGCCCTTTCAGCCTCGCCTTGGGCATGTTGGCGCGCTTTCTCGGCGCGCTTGATGTCCTTTTTCTGGGCTAGGAGGTTTGTGAGGGCGCACTCGTGGCAGAAAATGTCACCGCGGCGGCAAGCGACAGGGTCGCGGGCGATTCCGAGGCAGAGGCCGCAGGAGCCAAAAGGGAGAAAGGAGTCGCGATTGAGGCGGGCTGAGTTGGAGCTCCAGTTGGATTTGGCGATGGCTCGTTCGTGGGAGGTGAAGACGGCCCGGGAGGTGTTTCGTTTGCCTGTCGGGGTGGCTTGTGATTAGCTTGGCGGCCTTTCGAAAGATGTGGTGAGGATCACGAACTGTGCGCCATGTTACGACTAACGAGTAGCTCTGCGCGAGTATAGGAATGTATGATAAGAGGCTCTCCTTTAACTCAAATGCTCTCGATTTCGGTGACAAGCTCAATTGATTCGCTGTGGCTTTGGCGTTGTTCAAGTTTCTTGTTGGTCAGGGTTGTACAGAGATGGGGTGAAGTTAAGTACAGTACCAAGTACGCAGGTAGTATGTATACAAGCAAGCAAGTTGGTAAGCTTGCCACCGGAATGATGTTGTTGGGTCCAGGGTACCGCCACGAAAACCGAAGTGGGGCCCGAATGAACCGGCCGGGCTCGCTTCAACACGCGCTCCGGCCTCTCTTCGCCATTCTGGCGCGCAAATTAATCTAAGTTGAAATATCACCGGTGGTCTCGCTCCCGTCAGGCGGTTGAGTGAGTACCTAGATGGGTCAATTCTCTGCATCTCGAGCCTGCGCCTGAACCGCCTAAACACCATGTCCGGGCCGCCCTCTCCCGCACAGTCCAGCCTACCTTGGCGCATGGCGTCCATGGCCGTCATGGGCTCTGTCGGCCTTCTGTCGCGAGCTTTCATGTACGGCCTCAATGACATCGAAGTCCGCGGCTTGGACCGTCTCCTCGGCGTGCTCGACCGCCGGAAAGCGCAGGGCCGTGAGCGTGGACTCCTCACCGTCTGTAACCACGTTGCTGTGTATGGCTTCTCTTCCTTGTCGACTCTCCCCGTTATGCGCCGCTGTGCTAACTGCTCTTGTTTGTCCGTTCAGGCTTGATGACCCTCTCATATGGGGAATACTGCCTCTGCGCTACTGCTTCGATGTCACCAATCTACGTTGGAGCCTAGGCGCACATGACATCTGCTTCAAAAACAAGTGAGTTTTGAGGCACTGCCGCCTGAGCTGTCATGATGCCTGTGGGAATTCTGACTGGGTACACAGGGCAACATCGACCTTTTTCAGCCTCGGCCAAGTCCTCCCAACTCATCGTCTATGGCATTCACCCCATGGCGGCTTGTTTCAACCAACCATGACCCAGGCTGTCAAGCTTCTATCCGGGCCTTCGTATTCGCCCTCCCTTTCGCCTCCGCCATGGGTGCCAAGCGCAGCCCCGATCGCGACTCCCGTGACACCTATATCCTCACTCTCCTCCTCACCTTTGCCGCTAGCAGAGCCCAAGTCGCTCTCCTTTTCGACTAATGGGGCCGACGACTTCCCCGCGCCAGCCTCCTACGCAGCTAATCGCAATGCTTGGGTCCACGTCTTCCCCGAGGCATGCTGCCATCAAAATTCCGACAGTGGACTCCGATACTTCAAGTGGGGAGTTTCTCGGCTCATTCTCGAGAGTGACCCGGCCCCTGAATTCATACCCATGTTTATTCACGGCACTCAGAACATAATGCCCGAAGACAGAGGGTGGCCTAAGTGGGCGCCGCGCATCCGAACCAAGGTGAGGGTCGTGATAGGCCAACCAACCGACGTCGACCAGCTGTTTGGGACATATCGTGCTGCCTGGCGGAAGCTGGTAGAAAAAGGGGACCCCGAACTTCTCAAACATAGCACCGAGGCTGTCGAGCTCAGAGTTGCCGTGGCCAGGAAGGTGAGATGTGAAGTTGAGAGGCTGAGGGAGAGTATGGGCTTCCCTGCTGAAGAGGACGAGTCGGCTGCCCTAGCAGAGACGTGGGCAAAGGAGCCTCACACGAAAAAGTTCAAGAGTCCCGTGGATGGCAGTCTTGTAAATAGACATTGAACGACCCCAAAATAGAAAGGACTGGGGGGGGGAAATAGACATGAGCTGCTGAGATACAAGGCGGAACCCGCATTCAGCCACCTGTAGATGATTAGTTGCGACCTGTGGTCAGGGCGACGACAATATATACCAACATTCAAGGCAATAAAACACACAACGTCCAGGCGGCGGAATTTCTTCATCCAACTACTTTCGCGTCCCCGGGTCTAGTTCATGCTGGCCCCCCAAACTCCGCGGTACTTCCGGTCCTAGAAACACCACCATCTCAAATCCCCGTCGAGATGCTGCACCCTTGATATATCACCTCGGGCCGTAACCCATTCCCCATAGTTGAGAGACGCTCGGGGCTAGCTTCAGTAGGTATCAAACCCTTGGCTTGGCACGGCCTGATAGGCACGAGACTGGGCCTGCAGGTTTTGTTGTTGTTGTTGCTGCTGCTGTTGCTGCTGCTGTTGATGCATAACTAGGTCGTTGAACCAAGGATGCTGCAGAGCGTCGTGGGCGCTGACTCTCAGCTCAGGTCGGAGTTGGAGCATGCGCTGGAGCAAGTCGATGCCGGTCGGGTCGATAGCGGGAAGGATGTTGCGAAGGTCCTGGGTGGCATACATTTGGAAAGTTGGCTTATACTCGGGGAACTGGGTGATGCCGGGCCAGGAGCGCTCCGTCGGAGTACCCATGATGCGGAATATCCTCACGATCTGATCCTCGTTTGTGGTTCCGGGGAACAGGGGTCGCCCGGTGAACATCTCAGCCATGATACAGCCGGCAGACCAAATATCAATGCTCGTGTTGTAGGTCCTGCTGCCGAGTAGAACGTCTGGGGCGCGGTACCACAAGGTCACAACTTCGTTAGAGAAAGTGTTGACCGGGATGCCGAAGGCGCGAGCGAGACCAAAGTCGCCCAGCTTCAAGAGACCCTTACTATTGATGAGCAGGTTCTGGGGCTTAAGATCTCGGTGCAGGACGCGGTTCTGATGGCAGAAGTCTATTCCCTTGAGCAGCTGGTACATGAAGGACTTGATGGTAGTTGGCTTGAGGGCACCCCGCTCGCCATTGGTGTCCATGTATCTCTTGAGGTCGCCGTCCATAAACTCGAAAACTAGCATGAGCTTGTTCTCTGTATGGATAACATCGTGCAGGGCGACAATATTCTCGTGCTTGAGCTCTTTCATAAGGGAAATTTCGCGGATGGCAGTCGACGGGGTTCCCTCTTCCGAATCGAGGTGGATCTCCTTGAGGGCGACGAGCTCTCCGGTCTGGCGGTTACGGCCTTTGAAGACCTACGGCAGCATATGGACACGTCAGCGATGGTGCTCCGAAATAGAAAGCAGCTGGTCTGAAAGCGGGAGAAGGAGTGCCAGTCGGTAGGGCGGTGGGCAAGCCAGCAGAGCGGCTGTTGTTGGGAACGGAATGGAGGACCGGACTCACCGTAGCATAGGTACCCTCGCCCAGCTTCTCCAGCTGTTGAAACGAGCTGGGATGTCGTTTGCCGTCCATGATGATGGCGTGAGGCTTGACAAACGGCGGGTGCGGGTGTGGGTGCGTGTAAAGAGAAAAGAAGGGAATTATTCAGGACGGGGAGAGAAGTCGCCTTGGGCTTGGGCTGTGATGTTGTACCAAGTACCTGGGCATGTAGCCCATTGTTGTGTCCTAGTAGTACGGCCCGGCGCCAGGCGCTTCCCTTTGCCTGTGCTAGCGCCTGTTGGCCTTGCAGCTGCAGGCGGCCAGTTGTCTTGACTCGCCCTGGAGTTACCCCTCGTTGGCACTCCTTCCGCTGAATGACCGACAGCGGCTGGTGGGCGCCCGTGTTCAGGCAGGTTCGAGCAGTTGGACGCGAAGGAGATGGGAGGAAGTGACAGGTACCCAAAGAGGGGCGGTCGGTTACCTAGGAGCTGCCGTGACCCAGGTATAGATATTGAATTTACCACCACAGCTCAGCACCCATCGGCAAGAATGATACAAGAGAATGTCTGGAAAAGCAGTCACTCACTGAAAGCCCAGCTGTAACCCTCTCTGCCCACCTACCAGGTAAGTAGTGACCAATGGAACCATGCATTCTCAAGGGTGCAAGGGCGCAAGGGTGCTTCACCGCCCGGTAAACGAATGTTACCAGGCAATATCGCTCTAGACGCTTCCCGCTAACCACTCAGGCCCCGCACCCCACCTCCAAGCACGGCTTATCGCCTCATCAGCTGCCGGTGAATCAAGCCATCGTCATCGCGTTGCGCGCCGACTGTCCTTCGTCTCATCCTGTCTTTGTTCGTCTCCCGTCATACTCACGCGCAATCCAAATCCAAATTCAGAAACCCTCTTTCAACCTCGCAATTTCGTCGCTACAGTGCTCGTTCATCTTCTTCTCCCTCTCGGTGGCCGAGGTCGTGTAGAAATCATCTCCCTTGGAACCCTCCCTGTCTCGTACCGTCTCACACAAGCCGCTTTCGCCGGCCGCCCTTCCCCGCCATGAGACCTATTCCATCAGGGAACCGCCCCCTCAATATTCAACCGCCAGGACGAACGGATAGCCTGGCGTGTGGCTCCTCGACCGCACCCATTGCTTGCTTCATCACCAACGAAGCAGGCATCGAGGCCGGCCGAGGCCGCTCTCCTCCGAGACTCCGACAACAGCCCGATCCTCGTAAGCTGCGGCACGGATCCCGCCACCCGTCACCTCGCGACCAACAGCCATCGCCAACTCCCGTGGCCGGAAGCATCTCATCCTCATCTGGCGAAGATCAATACCTCTTGACCTGTCCTTCGGATCCAGGCACCCCGTTTCTCCTTGGTTTCTCGGGTCCGGAATCTGCATTGAGCAGCACATCGTCAAGGAGGAGTTCGCTTGCCGGTTCCTCTATCGAGAGCCAAAGTGATCCCGTCGAAAACGAAACCGCTTTACCAAGGCCCGCCATGCCAGATATCGGCGATGGTGATCGGGGTGATCACAGTTCCGTGCCTCAACTCATCATGCCAAGTTTGATGGTTCCCCACCGTCGACCTTTCTCGCATGTCGGCAAGTCCCTGGGCAAACTCAAGATCATGGTAGCAGGCCGACCAGGTATGCTATGCTAAAACCCCTTCCAGTTCGTCATCCATCTTGTATAAAATTGCTCACTGCTATACTAGGTATCGGGAAAACCTCACTAATCAGGTCCTTGGCACAACGCTGTGAGCACATTGTGCACACGGATCAGATAGAGCCGACTCAGACAACCCAAGTCACTGAAATCTATGCTAGTTCAAGGCCACATCCCTGGTGGAAGGCCGACTCGCAGCATATGCCCAACGCAAGAAGGAGGTCCTCGACGACGGGCGAGATGTTGGATCGAAATGTTTGCTTCGTTGAGGGCCCCGGCCATCGACATGGTTCTTCGGTATGCTTTCCACTCTCTCACCAGACATGGATGTCGCTCACTAACGTTTGCTTAGGGCCTATGGCACGATCTTCGCTATGTACAATCTCACTTGGCCCCGCTCCTGGGCAAGTCCATGGACGATTCTGATTTGTTTTCTCTCCTGAATGCTGGTGGCGAACCAGTTGTTGACGTACTCTTATACTTGATACCCCACAAAGGTACCTCGTCGCTGACTCTCACATTGTGCCAACGCTAACATGCCCTAGGCCTTGAAGCCGAAGACGTGACATACATAAAAAATGCCCAAGCCATGACCAACGTCATTCCTGTGCTGGCACGGGTAGATGAGCTTGGCAGTGATGAGGTTGAGGTGGCCAGACAGAGAGTGCTCCAGGGCTTGCTGGAGGAGGACCTACAGTGCTTCTCCTTCGCCAGCCTTGAGCCATATGCCGAGACCTCTCACGTTTATGCGATTTCGACCGAAACACAAACCGACTATGACACTCTAGACGCGAGCGTCTTAATGAACTCGGAGTATATCCCGCCTCTGGTCCCCACCGACTTGTGCACACTTGTGGATCACATATTCTCATTGGACGGAAGCGCACAACTCCGACACTCTGCCGCAGTAAAGTGTGTGGGTTGGCGTCGCGATCATGGCTATGGCGTGCTCCAGGGTACTTTGCAGAATCGGAGTATGGTCCAACGCTCTATTCCTGGAAGGGCTTTGAGGTTCAGCTCTACTAGCAGGACTCAATGTTGGGAACGGCTGGAGTTGTACAACTGGGCGCATAACCTACGACAGAGTCTTCATACCGAGCGCCTGCACAACTTTCTTAGTGAGAGATCGGATCGCTCTCCCACACCCGAGTCTCGAATGGTAGCCATGAGGTTGAGCGGAGGTGAACAACCACGGTCGGATGTTCGACGGGAAACGCCACGTCGCCACCAAGACCCGCTCGGCATTCTAGAGCTGGGAGATAAATTGAGGCAAAAAAGCATTCTTGTGATGGAGGTGGTGAGTAGCATCGGACTAATTGGCTACGTGATCACTCGGCTGGTCCAGCCCGAATTTGCAGAAGAAACGGGCTCGGTGGCCTTTTCCGGTTCGAGGAGGATTGGGATGGAAGTAGCCGGGCTGGGTACGTTGTTGTTTTGGTAGGGCAAGGTAAGGTACATACTTCCGACTCTTCCTAGGCCGACGTGCCAGACGCTCTTTTTCGCGGCGGTCAGTCCCGACTCGCCGAGGCGGCAAAGTAGGATTTCTTTTATTTTCTTTTATATATACAATCACGAGATACCCCTTTACAAGACTCGGTTCTGCCAGAGAACCAACTTTGTAAAAATCACAAACGTCGAAGATATATCAAAGAAAAGGGCGCGGTCTCGGGTCAAGGCAGATGGAAGCATGAGGAGCTTTGAAGTTAGCGAAGCCTATTCTCCCTCATCCTCCGAAGTTCACCAACGATCATGCTATTGACAGCCGTAAACATCCTAGTTACTTGTGACTGAGTTTCGATGTCTGAACCATAACCAGCGCTAACCCAGTAAAGTGTATGTCCGGCAACCTAGGCCCATGCTCCCGGCACATCGTCAGGCTTGACACTGAGAGCTTCGACGGCTGCCTTGAGATTGGGCACATCGTCTGCGGTGCGGGCAATATGTGCCCAGCGTATGGAGCCATCGGGGTCTACGGCAAAGGCGCCACTCATCTGCCATCGCGAGCCACTAGTGGTCTTGCGGTTCCAGATATCTTCGTCTTTGGCAAGCCGCACAACCGACCAAAGGGTAAGTGGGTTGGCGACATGCCAGGTGTTAGAGATGCCAAGGCCCCAGATGGCGTAAAGGTCGCGCTCTTCGTCGATGATGACGTCCACCAACCAGGAGCCGCCAACGAGAGGGATCCAGTCCTCGGTTGCGGCGGCGGATGAATGAGAGACGGCGACGCAGTGGACATTCTTATACTCATCTGACAATGCGGCCAGAGTCTTAAATGTCTTCTCGGCAACTAATGGCAGACGGGCAGATATCAGCATGAATACTTTCGGATTATGGCGGAAATGTCAAATAATAATAAAATCGAGGGCGTCATACAGGGGCAGCCGCAATGGCGTAGAAAGACGACAATAGTTGGCCGACCATCTGATAGCGGAAGCTGGGCGGATGGTGGCGCCTTGAATCCAACCTTCAGGGACGGGCCGACATCCTTGGGCGAGGGAGTCTTCCATGACTCGAATCCCTGAAAGAAGCCGCCAGTGTTGGCCGGTTGCTTGGTGCTGTCCTGCGCCATTGTCTTCGTGAGATGTCGTGATGTTTATTTTTTTATTTTTGGTGAAGGGTGCACGTTGCAAAGACGCTGCGAAGACTGGCGAATGACGTACAACCTCGCAGGAAGGGGCGTTAGTACTTTAATTTATGGCTGAGGCATACCTAGGTCTAAGCACTTGCGGCAAGAAGGGGGAGGGAATTCCCTCTAGTTTCTCATGAAATTTTATTTCGTCCGTCATTACTCTACATCTCGGTCATCCTTTGTATCCTAAAGCCGTAAGTTGACACTAATAACTAACTTATGGTGCCTGTTTGTCTGGCGCTATGGGTGGTGGTTGATACTAGTCGTCTCCCAGCGAGGTGCTATAAAAGTACCTGCTATCCTGTACGATTAGATAAGCTAGCGAAGACCTCAACTCCATTCCACCGAGCGCACACCAAACAATCTAGGGTAGGCTGTTTAGGTAATTGAGCTTTGCTTAATCGACGGCATATTTCATCGCCATCTTGGCTTGCACACTTTTACCTCAACGTGGCTCGATCGATTCCTTTTCAATCTGGTCTTTCCATCGAACATTGCCCACGATGCGTGAAATCATCACTCTTCAACTTGGTCAGTTGAGTAACTACACGGCCAACCACTTCTGGAACTCACAGGTTGAAGCGCTTTCCGTAGCCTTTTCGCAGGACGATAGAGACAGCTGCTAATTCATGACCTAGGAATCATACTTCACGTACGGGACTGAGGAGCAATCTTCCGTAGACCACAATGTTCACTGGCGTGCTGGGGTGGGCGCTGATGGCTCAGAGACGTTTCTGCCCCGAACAGTCATCTACGACCTCAAGGGCGGTTTTGGTTCCTTGCGCAAGATAAATGCCCTCTACGAAGCTGAGTCTGAAGCGACTCCCGGAGCTCTCTGGTGAGTTTTGGGACGCTAGCTCTGGTGAAACCTGGAAGCCTGACGTTCGTTCTCCTGACGCTCTCCCCTTCAGGTCCGGACCGTCTGTCGTCCACAAGCAACAGCCTCTCGAGGCCAACGCCTACCAGCAGAGTCTGGATGCCGGCTCGAATTCTTCGCCGCTGACGACGTCAACGGTGCGTTACTGGTCCGACTTCTCCCGCGTATACTTCCATCCCCGGTCCTTGGTGCAGCTCTACGACTTCGAGCTCAACTCTACCACGATGCCTTTCGAGCGTTTCGGCATGGGAACTGAACTCTTCAGCGTGCTCGACAGGGAACATGAGCTTGTGGATCGCGACTGGCGCCCCTTTGCCGAGGAGTGTGACCAGATGCAGGGAATCCAGGTCTTCACCTCCATTGACGACGCCTGGGGTGGCTTTGCCTCCTCGTACATTGAGTCCCTACGTGACGAGTATCCCAAGACGTGCATCTGGGTTTGGGGTCTTCAGAGTCCCATGCTCGATATTACTAGACCGAAGCGCCAACTCCGCCTCGCCAATACTGCTCAAAGCATCGAGCAACTTTGCACCCAAGCCTCAACACTTGTCCCGCTCGCCTTGCCCGAGACTGACCTTCCTGCAGGCATATCAGTGGACAGTCGCTCGCCGTGGCATACATCTGCTGCCATGGCAACTGCAATAGAGACGGCCACCTTGCCGTCTCGCTTGTTGCAGGGTGGTGACGCCCAACCAGTCTCGTTGGACTATCTAGCCGAATCTCTGAATCCGGCCGGGAACCAGCCCCTTGCGAGCATCCAGATGTCCCTCGAACCAGCCACTGACGCCTCGGACGACAGCCGCATCGACATCGACTTCTTCCAGATCGGCCGTGGCCGGGACCGACCGCGAGACCGCGAGACCCGAATTTTTGGACAGGTTCTCTCCTGTCGTGCTCTAGCCCCCAAAGGTGACGAGCAAGAAGACAAGCTAGGTCAGCAGCGTCGCCCAGTCATGGGGAACTCTGTAATCCGCAAGTAAGCTCATCCGTTTAACATGGCCGTTTTAACAAGCGAGCTGGAAAAATCGTGCTAATTGTGGCCAGATACGACTCGTCCCTCAAGTTCCCACTCCTGGATAGTTACCCTCAAATTTACCCCCATGCTGCTGGTCAGCACGACATTGCTGTCCAGACAAACTTGTCGAGCAACACCGCGATGGCACCCTGCATAAAAATGCTTCGCTCCGAATCCACGCGACTTGTGGGGCTCGAGGACCGCGAAGCACTCAGCAACGGGCTGGCTGAGCTTGCTGAGGCCTACCGGGAAGACTGGTCCAGTGGCAGCGACGAGGATGACGATGATCTGTGAATCGAAATATCTCAGCCAGTGAGGTATCACGCAGCACGAGTTATCACACGAACAATGAACGGCCCTAATGTTCCATACTCACATTTCATTAGGCGATACGGATGAATCATATTTGACAAGGCTTATTTGTCCACAAATGTGTTTTGTATTGTATTGATCTAGCAAAGCCAACTTCCTAATTACACACACGACATAGGGCTGTCGCAAATCTAGGAGATACGACAAAGGGCCGTCCGCCGTCTGTGCTAGATAAGGCGCCCAAAACATGTCGCCGAGGACGCGAGGCAGTACTGAGAAGCCAGCCCTCTTAGCAACTGACCTGCGTCTGCTGAGTTATTAAAAATATATTCAATGAGTCCATGATTCATTGTAAGCTGGCGACAGAATCGACATGTGCAAGTGTAGCTGCATGTACCGTGTCCCGAGTTTTACTGGTCCGAGCCAGTGTGGAAAATCAACTTTGTGCATGTTAGTCAGTGGTATGAACCTGGGGACATCCTCTCAGCTGAGGCTTGCCCAAGGTGAAAATTGCTACGCAGCCCATCCAGAAATGAGCCAGCTTTTTTGGTCAAAACATCTTCCCAATTGAGGATGTTGGAAATGGTAGGTAGGAATACTCAGCCAGCGGCGGCGACCGAGGTCTGCTGTCGTTTTGCGGGCGGTGGGTTTTCCTGTTCATCGATCAGTTTGCCCAGTCTCCTCAACGTATAAACCGACGAAGCTGGTGCATCGTTGCTGCTCGGGGATGGATGCGGATATGAATAAAGTACCTCTGCAGGGCCGCGTTTCTTGCCGTTTGCGCCCTTGTTACCGCCAGTCTTCTTCTGGGGCTTCTTCTCACCAGCGTCAAACACGTCGTCCGGGAGGTTGAAACTTCGATATCGTTAGCTGCACTCGGCGGTTGAAGCCCTGGTTGAATAACTCACTTTCGAACGTGCTGGACTCCAATTGTCACAAAATCCTTCAGATCATCTTTGTACCTCTGCCACTGAGTGCACAGGGTCTTGAACTCATCTACCTGATATGACAGGTCGAGAGATTTGGCATCTACGAAGTCAGCATTGTTCAGAGGCAGGGAGCGCCGATCGAAGAACACAACAATCTCGCCGGGTTTCCCTGGCTGAAGTGTTGGAACTTACCATTGGCGAGCTCGAGACCAATGTAATGTGTGGTGGTGAAGACGATTGTTGAACAAGATGGTTCCGAGGCTTTCCCAGCTTCCCGAAATTCGCTCTTGATGCCAGGTTCTTCCTTGGTCTCAGACTTGACGATGGGTTGTTCCTCGGGTTTGGGCTTGACATCGGGTTGTTCTTCAGGATCGTCCGTGATAAGGAAATCGAGGCAGCCATCTTGCACTTGTTCGATTTCGTTGTCGTTGTTACATCGATGTCGTCGGTCGTATCCCTTGTTGAAAGCGTGCGCAATTGCTATTGACTGATGCTGTTCTAGTTTTTGGACAAGCATTCGAACCTTGGACTCGACGTAACCGGACCAGATCTTGTGAAATTCCTTCGTTTTACTCGCGGAGATGACTGAGATGTAGTATTTGTAGCCCGATGTGAAGAAAGTGTGCTTGACAAAGAGATCGCTCCAGGGTCGCTTGCCTATCATGATATTCTCTGATAGCTCAAGTCCTCGCTGAAGCTCTCGTTTGATGATGGTCATCGATGAACGTGTGATGTTAAAGGTGGCGCACATGGAAGGATAAGCTGGCGTGATGACCGGCATTAGGTGGAAAGAATCTCCCTTGTAAACCTAGTAGAACGGTATCAGCCAGACTCCTACATGCATGGAAAACTGACATACCTTTGGATTCCACACGCGAACGGGAAGAGGGCCACTTTCGATTGGTTTGAGGAGAACAGGTGTTGGCCATCGCCACTGACTGACGACGAGGAAAAATTTGTTTACTATCACAGAGGTCGCGGCTTTGGGATACAGCTGGCACACACGGGCGACGAGCATTGCCCAAGCGACACCTCCAGGAAAACCCATGATGTTGGCGTAGACGGCACGCCGTTGTGCCCACAACTTAATGGCTCGCAAAGCCAGCTTGAAGGTGCTTTGCTCTGGAACCAGCGCCAAAATCTCGTCTGTGACTCGAGTTCCGTTGAGAGATCGCAATTCGGGCTCGTCCAGGCCTCGGAGCAGACCCGAGTCTTGTAGACTGTTGAAATCAGGGGATATCTGCTTCTGGATGATCCTAGAGAAAATCAAGTCAATGCTGATACCGGAGTATTCAAACTTGATGATGGGTACGAATGCATCAGTCACCACAGTTAGATCGGTGATGGAACCCTTCGGGGCCATGTCAACCAGCAGGCCAGGGAAGTGCTCGAAGTAGTCGTCGCGGGTACAGTATTTCGGAGCAACAATTAGGGTATCAATGTCGGAACCAGGACCGAAGACGCCTAGGCGGAAACTACCGTAGGTAAAGACCTTGCCTCGCGCGTTTCGAATGAGGACTTCGTTGGCTGGTTCCTTCTGCTTGGCGACGCGGCGTACAAATTCGTCGCAGATGATCTGGAGTGAGTCGAGGACGTCGTGCCTGTGGGCGTAAGGGGTCAGCTTCAAGACGAGAGCTGGCTTGGGGCTAAGGAAACTTGCCTCTTCTGGGTGTCGGATGGGCTCTCGAAGGTCTTCTGGTTTCGTAGCTCCACGATCAAGGCATCGCTTGCACGTTTCTCTGACTCAGTGGGTAGAACAATCGAAATGGGCGGCGTGACGCCGAAAGCTTGGTCACCAGCCATAGCCTTGTCCAATCAACAGCAAGTATAGATTAGTCGAGGTTGGTTAAAGTTGGATAGAGGTAGCTTCGAACTAGCCGGCGGCGATGATCGACTTGGACGAGGGCCAAGATGAGGCCAAAGTGAAGAAAAGGGAGGCCGATTCGGTGTCGAGGGCGTCGTCTAGGCTCTTTGTTGCAGGCTAAAAGGATGGCTGGTTAACCGCCTCGAGGGCAGCCGCGCGTGAGGGAGACGGTAGGTCGGGTACGGCACGGGAGCTCTGGTATGTATGTTGAGGGGATTGACGGCAGGTGCAAGTATGTGAGGTATGGTCCAACAAGGACGTGGTGGGCTGTGGCGTGGGAGTGCAAGCTTGGCTTGGCTTTGTCTCTCTGCCGTGATCTGGACTGTGTGGTGAGAGAGTCGGCGAGGGTGGGGGCTGGCCAGGCGCGTCGCAAAATGTCGGATGTGGAGCCTGAGGCAGCCGGGTCTCGGCCCTTCCGGGACACCGGTGATATGAATAGGTACGAATACACGTGCCGGGGTGCGCGATGTGGTGTGTTTGCTGCGAATGCAATTGTCGTTGAGGCACGATTTTCGTCTTGGTTTGGGGGGACGCGACGAGACGAGACTGGAGACATTGGCAATTCTGCCCCAGGTTGCCATTCTGACTAAGGCACTCACGCAGTAAGGAATTAACGGGGCACATTGCGTACTATACTAGTACTGCCTACTAGTACTTATTAGGTACCTCGCCTCAGCGATGGGAATCAACTGGGCTACGGGGCATGCGCGGCTTTAACTAGTGTGGCCACAGGCCCCCATTGCAAGCGCAGTCGACTACGCATACCTACACTGGACATTGCTCTTACAGCACTGGCGGCACCGGTTCTCACGGCTCCTCAGGTCGCGCATGTGTATCTAGCAGCACCGAAGACCAAGACAAGGGGGTAAATTCTTGCCATGGATGATCCGCATCAAGTGGGTCAATGTTGCGGTTGTGGCATATGCACAAATCGGGGTTCCATGCCATCCCGCAAACCAAGCCCCGGCCAACCCAGCCCACTGCCCTGCCACTTAAATGACACTAGGTCAAACGCGAACGCGGTACAAACCTTACAAGGGATTTGCTGGATAATCGCCTTGACTCGACTCCCAAGTCCAACCACCACCACCATCGACGACAATTCCCCCACGCATATAACAACTTCTAACGGCTAGCCTCGTTAGTCTGTGCCTGTGCCTGTACCCGGCCTGCCTGTCCAACTGTTCTTTCTTCTTCTGCTTGGCCTCATTTCTCCTCGGCGTAGCACGATGCCGCCCTCTGCCAAACGAGCCCCAAGGGCCCGTCGCGATCCGCGCAAGGGTGCGGCCACCGCGGCCACCGATCTTGAAGACTCATCCCCAAGTCGCCCTGCTAAGCGTCGCAAGAAGGTACGCTCAGAACTATGATCGCTGCTGACCTCACCCGCCCTCACTTCGCTGACACCATCTCTCCGGCTGCAGATTCACGACGACGACTCGCCCCCGGCCACCGACGACGACCAACTAGTGTCACAGATCACTCAGCAGCTGAGGAACCAGCCCGTTCAAGCTAGCAAAGACCACGCCAATGCCATCCACGAGGCAAACGGAGACGGCGTCAAGGCCTACGCAAAGGTCGCTGCTCAAGACTGGACCTTCTACATCACCAAGCTCACTGTCAACATCGGCCGCGCCCCCGAGACATCGCACGCCGGCAATGGCGGCAGTGGCAGCGGCGACAACGAGGATGAAGACCAGGTCCATATCGATCTGGGTCCTAGCAAGATGGTGTCTCGTGAACACGCCTCCATTAGCTTTGACTCTAAGGATGAGAAATGGTTTCTGCGTGTCAAGGGCCGCAACGGTGCCAAGGTTGACGGGCAGCCGCTTAAGGTCGGCCTCGCCCACCCTCTCACCAGCGGCGAGGTCATCGAGATTGGAAATGTTGAGATGATCTTTGTGCTCCCGTCAGAGATCAGTCCTCTGCACGTCCACACCATGTTCTTGCAGCGTTGTGGACTCAGCAGCACAGATACACCTCAGGCTCGATCCTCTCGCCGGCAACCCCTCATCGCTCCGGCACCTCCCGAGTATAAGCGGCCGGGCACGCCGCCATCTGCCCAGAGCCTGCGTACCTCTCATACGAAGTCACCTGCTGCCAGCACCCCAGCAGTCATGGTGGGAGCTAACGGCGTGGATCTCAGCCAGGATGAGAATCAGCATATTAAACCACAGTACAGCTATGCCCAGATGATCACCCAGGCCATTCTCAATGCCCCCGATGGCAAACTGAACTTGAACGGCATCTATACCTTCATCATGAGCAGTTACTCGTACTACCGGCACCAGCAAGCTGCAGGCTGGCAGGTGAGTTTCCAAGGCACGTGTGGGCCCTTATCTTGTATGTACTGACCTTGGCTAGAACTCCATCCGACACAACCTGTCGCTCAACAAGGCGTTTGACAAGATCGCTCGGTCAACCGACGAGCCAGGCAAAGGCATGAAGTGGCAGATTGTTCCCGAGGCCCGGGATGAGATGGTGCGGAACGCGTACCGAATTGGCCGTGGAGGCCACAGAGGATCGTCGGCTCCGTCTTCACCAAGCCAGCTCAGCTACATCACACATGGGCCAAGAGATATGGCATCCAGAGAGCCGACTTCAGCTCGGAAACGTCGCGGCTCACCTTTAGCGTCACCACCGCCCAGACCATCTCTCCTCATCGCCCAATCGACTCCTGACAGACCATCCGACCGATCTCTGGGCCGGAGTGCAATGCTCACCGGCGATGGTAGTCCGCTGCCACGCCCTAGAAAGACAACCGCGGCGGATTCCTTCTCATCTTACCATCCTCAGTCACCTACTCTCACCTCGTCATATCTCCAGGAGGATGGAACGTCTTTTGTGACGCCCGCGCCCCCGAGGGTTCACCCGAAGCTGGCGCCCCCGAGCACAGCACAGCGGCCTAGTCAACATATGCCAACGAGCTCTCCCGCACCATTCTGGAAGTATGCCGATATTGGCAGCACTCCGTTGAAGCCGCTGGGCACATATGAAATGAGCCCGTCCAAGCCTGGAGGCGGATTGCCGCCACAGAGCAGTAGCCCTCCTCGCGGAAACAAGTCCCCTCCTAGCAGTCCGTCGCGTCCGCAGAAGTCTAGTCCACAACCACTTGTCGATCCTGGCGAAGCAGAGGAAGAGGAAGGGTTTGATTTGACCAAGTACGTTTAGTCCCATCACTGATGTTCATTCTCGTCCACATTGTGCTAACCCTCTACCACCTAGGGGATTCCAGAGTATCGGATCCTACCACGCTCCGGTGGGAAGAGGCGCTGCCATCGCGAGCGCCCTGAAAGGCCGCATTTGACGCCGAAATGACGATGACGACGACGATGATGATGAGAGGGTGTTTTGCTTACATACCAACGGGTATACTACGTAGCTTTCTGTCGTTTATCAACAAGCTGGCGTCAATTTATCATTTTCCTCTGCCATTGATGAGGCAAGATTCAGACGACGTGTGCATCGGCAACCCCCAAATAGACCTGGGGTCTAGTTCTTGGCGGTCAACCTGCTCGTAGCTGATCTCTTACTGATCGCCCAAGCTCTTTGAGCGGCTTGTCACTGGTGGCATCAACGCTAGCTGCCCGCCGTATCCCATGATTTGGCTAGGCATCGAGCTGCCGACCTAGAATCATGCTTCCTGGAGGCATTATTTGCTCATAGTTTACCAATATTGGTATTAGAGTGAAGATATTCCTCGGCTGGTGGCTCTATCTAGCCTTTTCTAGCTCCCCATGCAATATGCGAACCCGCCTATATAGATGTAGATGCAAATGTGTGACCGCCCACCATCCCAAGACCTACGCCAGGGGTCGTCTCCATTTTGAATCATTCACTGCATTATACATGTACCATTCCTACTTTTATACACCAGTGTGCAAATCCAATCGCACAACAGCATCTTGGAGTCATCGCGGAGTCAACGTGCGAGGCAATATGGTGATAAGCCTATCGCGTTGCCTGGCCTCTCCTCTTCGGGTTTCCGCGACTGGGTCGCTTCTTGGGCGTCTTGGTCTTCTGGTCGCCGCCCTCGATGAACTTGAGTAACTCGTCGATGCTGCGAGAATCGATCTGTGTACCATCGGGATTGAGACCCTGGGGTGCGGCAGAGGCTGCCTGGGCAGGCGAAGCCGTCGTGTTGAATCGGATCCCAGATCGAATTCGTCGCTCCTGGACGTCTTTGGCGTGCTTGGCGATGGAGACGGCATTTTGCGTTAGCTGTTCCAACCAGCTCTCGGCTTCCTTTGTGTTCTTGTCCTCCGCTCCGAGCTCCGCCAAGAACACATTGTACGACTCACGCATCCGGCTGACTGCTCCCTTAGAATCATGGTCAAGAGCGAGTGCTTGCGCAAGCTGGAACAGCAGGGTGGCCGAGTTGACCGACTGCTTGCCGAAGACTGACTCGCACACGCGCAGCGACTCCTCAAACCACAGTCGAGACTCATGGTAGGCCTTGAGATGCTGCAGCATCACCGCAGCGTTGTTGATAGTAGTGATGGAATCGGGATGACCAGGTCCGTAGATAATCTTCCACATCTTCAAGGCGTGCTTGGAATAGACTAGAGCACCCTTGCTGTCGCCCACTTGGTGGAGGAATAGGCTCAGGTTGAGGTAGTTGAGCAGCGTCTCAGCTGAGTCTACACCGACCGTCCTTTCGGCGACAATGATGGCCTTCCTGGCAAGCTCCACAGCAGCTTCCTTGTCGTCAAGCTGGTAGTACAGCATGGACAGACTGTTGTAGACCCTTGCAACCTCGGGGTGTAGGATCCCATAAATCTGCTCATGTAGAGAAAGAGATTCCAACAGAAGCTCCTGGCCAAGCTTCTTCTGGTTCTGCATAATGGAAATACGACCGGCTTCAAGGGCTTCCTCGGCGAGGGCGCTCCTTGGGGCCGCGTCCTTGATCAGGGGCACCATGTCGACAATGTCGTCAGCATTGAACGTGTGAATGTTGACCGGGGCCGCAACGACCGGAGGAGGCGATTCACGGCCTTTCTTCTTCTTCTTCTTGGACTCGCCGTTAGCCTGACCGTTGGGGGTGGGCTTGGCGGGCTTGGTGGAGATATTTGCGGCCGAGTCATCGGGTGAAAACAAGTAATCCCGAGCCTGGACCTGAATGCCGAGTCTCAAGCACACCTCGCGGAGAAGCTGGGTAGGTCGAATCTGCGACGACCACTGTTTGTCCAGTTTGTACCTGAAACGCTTGAGGATTTGCTCCTCGATGCTCACTCGAAGGCTCTCGGGTGTGAGCTTCTCAAAGGACCAATCCGCATCCGTATAGAGGGCTCGCAGCTCCGAGTCAAGTTCGGCAACGGGCTTTGGGTTAAAACCATGCCCGAGAAGGCAATTAAGCAGGTGTGAAACGCAGGCTGGGATGGCAGGAACAGGCAGATGGCGCAGGTAAACTGCAGCCACATGCTTGAAGGACCGGGTGACCATGTCCTGAACGGCAATTTCCCTCAAGCATTGTAGCCTTTCGGTGTTGCTCTGCTCGGCAACCTTGCCCAAGTACCGCACGTTGATTCCACGTTTGTGCATAAGTCGGCTGAGCGACTGGCCGTCCATGGGGAAGCTGATATCAGATTCAGACAGCTCGCGCAACAGGCCGGGGATGACTTGCTCGCGCAAGTAAGCGCCCGCTGCCCTGACCTCGGTCTCATCTGCGGCGAATTCTTCCTTCTCATCGTCCGTTTGTGGGATCTGGCCGCTGAAGGCGTCTGGGTTGAGCGCAAATCGGAAGTCGGAGAGGTCGGGCTGCGCCTTTTCCTTCTTCTCCTCTGCCACTTTCTTGCTCTTCGTTTTGGCGGGCTTCTCTCCGTCGCTGTCTTCATCACTGTCCTCGTCGCTGTCCTCGTCGCTATCTTCATCGCTGTCCTCGTCACTCGTCTCTTCCTTCTCGGGCTTCGCCACCGCTTCGTTTCGGCGAGCAAGTTCCTTGTCTACCCATTGTTTCATCCTATAACGCCCGAAAGAGTCGACGAGCTCCGGTCGCAGGACGGTCATCCGGTGAGGATACTCCGCCGCACCCTCACCGTCTCCGGATTCTTCCAGCCAGGCAACATCTAAAGGGGTGATTCTGTAGAGGTCCAAGACGTATTTACGTCCGTCAGTCCCCATCAGTCCCTTAGTTTCAACGCTCGCTTCCAGGTCGAATCGTTTCCCATCCTTATCCCACACAGGGTGCTTCTTGACCTTGAGTGCCTTGGAAAGCTGGGCGAATCCTGCAGCGAATCGGTCATCCGCAGCCACTATATCCTTTCCATCAACCGCACCGTAGTCGATCTGGTTCTCACCGGGTTCACGCTGTTTGAAAATTCCGGGCACAATACTCTGACCAACGACTCGCTTTCCGATATAATCAACGACGGCGGTAGCCGGAGTGAAGAGACCCTCGATATCGAGTTGGTTTACTAGCTTTACGCCAGCCACATCCTTGCCGGTGGCGACTCTGGCAGCCTCGTCGCCGCCCTCGGAAGTAAAAGTGCCAACACCATCAGCACCGAAAGAGAAGAAGATATTGTTATAGACAAATATCTGGGCATCTCTGCACTCAGTAGGGTTAAGCGGTGCGATCTCGCCACGGGCAACCATGACGGCACCCTTAGTAGCCGCATCATTATAGTCGGCAAAGAGCTTGGACACCAGACGCTCGCGGAAGACCCTGTCTTGAACGGTCTCCCGAGGAAGTTCCTTGGCCGACTGGAACTCTTCATTCCAGTCTCGCAAAGTGTCTGTGTTGTCGACTCCAGCGAGCAGGTACGTCTCCTGGGATCGCGTAGAATCGGGGAGATGTGTGCAGAGCGAGGAGGTAGGGGAGGGCACAGCCCAAGGGGTGGCAGGAACGGCGTTGGTGATCTGGAAAGTGGCCAGAGGGTCTCTTTGATTGTTGTACTCTTGGAGCTGTGTAAAGCAATCGGCAAAAGAGGGAGAAATGCGCTCGACTAGACTGAGTAGAGAGTGGGATGCTTGGCCTTTGGGTGCTGGCCTGGGGAAGGGATCGAACTTTGCGTTGGACGACTTGTTGATGAAAAAGCCGGAGACGTGGGATGTGATTTGGTATTGCTCGCCCTCAGTTGTGGTGACGATGAGGTACAGCAAGTGGCCGCGCTGCCTCAGGTGGGGAGGAGGAGGGTTCCAGGGCGACAAAGATATGGATTTCACCGTCTTGGGTGCTGGCTCGGACTCCTTGGGAATGAGGCTGGTCAGGGGAGGGATGGCCTGGAAATCGTAGTCCTTAATGGGCAGCTCAGCGGCAGCATCATTGTTGCTCCCGGGGGCCTCGTTGGCGACTGTCTCGAAGAGCGATAGACCAGGAAGAACGCCCTGAGAGGTTTCGGAGCGGTCCCCAGCAGCACCAATCAGCTCTCGAATGCGGATGAGATGAATGCGAGCCTCCTTCTCGGTGTAAGGGTCTTGAACCAGGTGGAACTCGGGGTTGGGGCCAAGCTCAGGGATCTCGGCGAGGGGGATGAAGTCATTGATACGTTCGCCGTTGTACTCGAGGTGAAAGCACGTGTACTGGAACGCTGCGGGAAGATCGATGACGGACTGGCGAACCTCATGGACCTGTTCTTGGGACGAGACCTTGACGGCTGGGTGAGCATGTTGGAACGTAGACCGGGTCTTGGCGGAGTTGACTAACCATGATCTGCATATCCTGAGACTTTGCATCCGGCAAGACAATGGTGAGATTGAGAAGAGCTGGCCATGGACGGGATTAGAAGCTAAGTGAGACGAGGACAATGGTGGCAAGAATTTACCTTCGGCTCCTGCATCGACATCGGGAGTAGGCATGGCGTTCTCCAGCTCCTCGCTTGCGGCGACTGTAGCAATGCCTAATTAGCTCGTGGCCGAGGGTAGTGACTGTAGTGACGGGGGTCCACGATGCCGGATCGTCGACGCTCGGGTTTACAATTTACTTACCTGGCGCGGCAGCTGGAGTGACAGGGTCGGAAGCCATGATTCAAACTATTGAGGATGGGAGGAACCAGACAGAGAAGGAGAGGAAATGGCACGGAAGAAGAAAGGAACCAGGCATGGGACATGCGCTGGTGATGACGGGCAATTGAACAACGACTTGGTCTGTCGAATTGTCAAATCGTCAAACTGTCGAAATGCCAAAAGACGGGGAGCGGTGGGCGGGAGGAGAGAGAAAAATTCATTGCCGTCGACAACTACTAACCAAGAGGCTAGCCGGCAGCTGGGGCTAGCCGGTAGCTGGTGGGGGAGGGCAAAGGAGGGGTGCCCTGGACAGCGGCGATACCTCTGTTGACTGCCAATACTGCTAGTGCATGAGGTACCGCACGGGTATCACGGTAAGCCGCATTCCCGGCCGCCGGCTCCCCAGAGATTCCAGAAGCCACTAATCCCAGAGAGGAATAAAGTAAACAATTAAACACTCCGTTCGACGTGGGCACTTCATTCATGATCAATCATCTCTCGACATCTACCTGCGGCATTGCTGTCCTTCATCCTACTCCCCAAGATATTTTTTGCTTATCGTGCTATATTGCACCAGACAGGTCATATATCCCTGTATTCAGCATTTCAATGATCGAAACGATATGCCCCTTTCCCTCACCCTCGGCGCATCGCTCGCTGGCCAACAGAGGCCACCACAAGGCCAAGGACGACCCGCAGCCGTGGACTGCCGCTCGATGCCGCCGCATTCTTCGTCAACTGCAATGTCGTCTTGGGACTCTGCGAAAACTGGTCAAGGATGCCCGCCAGCCTACAACGAGACGCACATCCAAGCGAGCTAGCTCGAGGGAAGAGCACACGAGACCACCGAAACGTGCCCGCTACACATACGCACAACGTCGATCGACCTTGTCTAACCCCAAGACTACAGCTGCGACTTTGACGACACCCACACGGTCCGTCCGTACGCTTGGCACGATGAACTTGGGCCGTTGCTCCCCAGCCTCCGAGCGAGTTGACTTTTCCACACCCATGCTTCGCAGGATTTGCTCTCAGTCTGGCTCGTCTGAATGCTCACCGAGGAGAGAAGACACTGCACGTTTGGCAACTGCATCACTGGTCAGAGAGTTGCAGTCGCTCCGTCGATTGGCTCCCGAGGGTCACTATCGCATTTATGAAGCCATCTTTGGCTGGTTGAGCGGGCTATTACGGTCAACCGAGGTCAAAACATCAACACCACACCCGAAGAGCCTGCTTGGTATGTGCCTCCGCAAGGTGCCCGCAGCTCTGGCCGAAATCGAAACATGGGACCGCCAAGCCGCAGAGCAGAACGGAACTAAATCTGTCTTGGACTCATCGAACGCCTCCGTCGAGCTTTATGGACAGCTTGAGGCCTTTGGATTAGCCGGAATGGGATGGAAGCCGCTAAGACTGGTCGTTCGTGCACATGCATTATCGTTCCTGGCCAAGGCCGTGTCTGAAGGCCTGTTTGAGCCCGAATTTGTGCGGCTTTTAGCTGAGCTTTACCTGAGCTTCAAATGTGTTCAGGATGCTGCTACCATGGTGTCAGGCCTCCCATCCCAACTGGCAGAACCAAAAAGTTCGTCGAGCACGTTTGAAGAAACGAGCAAGTTGCAACCGCTGTCAGTTGTTATGAACTGTTTGCATGAAAAGGATAAACACGGAGCGGCATTTGATTGCCTCTCGACTCTTCTTGAGAACGGAAAACTGCCGCTAGCATGGCTGTACACAAAAGGGTTCAAGGGAGTCTGGGCAAAAGCCCTGGAAGTTACGGCTACAGGCAAACCCCAGCCCTCGGCGATTAAGTTCGTATGCACTGCGATGGAACAGCTTGTGATACACAAGGGATCTGAGGAATCATCGAAACAAGACACGAAGAAGCAAGCCTTGGTCAACGTAGCTGCCGGGTTGACTGCGACAGTGGTCACGCTAGAAAGCTGGACATGTCCCGACATGAACCAACCTAGAAGGCAGGCGGCTCGACGTCTGATGCATATACTGGATCATTGCGTGACCGATTTGCAGCGCAGGGGTGAGACTCGGGGCGATGGAGGTCTATTCGTGCTTGCTCTGGCCCGCTACATCGTCATCGCCAACAGCACATATGTTGACCCGGTCATACGAAGACAAGCCGAGGACGAGTGCAGACAGCTGGTCATGGACGATGGTGTTTCCTCATCGCAAACACAGTATCGCCAGGCGCTGTTTCTGGCGTGTTCCATTGCGCAGTGCCGAGGGCGGGCGTGCAGCGTGGCGTGTCATGATGTATTGTCAGAGATTTGCACTATGCTGGAAGGTCTCGGGCTGCCTGATTGGTTCCGCAACGGATTGAGGATGGACGGGGCCTTCCTTCTGGCACAAAAGACCAAGGATCTGAGGGATCTTGCTTTTGCAGAGAAACTTCCTGCGACCGACAGGGGGGTTGCAGGGACTAGTACCGTCTTCTCGGGGTGGCGATGGGAGGAGGGCATTAGCGAGTGGGTGCTTCTGAGCCCAGTGCCTAAGACCCGAGGGTACGGCAACGGTAACACGGGGGGGGATCAAAGCCCGAACAGGCGCGGACGGGAGCGGCGCCGTGGCTGGGTTCGGGGGATGGCTGGGGAGAGCCGGAGCTCCAGGAAGAATGGTGCGAACAAGGGAGGGACAGACAGCCACCTCGACAGCGACAGCGATGGCGACAGCGACGGCCAAGGCGGAAGTGAAGGCGAAGACCGAGGAGACGGCGAAGGCGAGGACGACAGTGGGGATGAACTCAGTGGAGAGTGGGAGGATGATTCGGGATCTTGTGGGCTGGGCTTGGGGAATGCTGCTGGGACTAGTATTGCTGGCAGTGGTGACCTAGGAGGGCGGAACCCTGGGACGATTAGTCGAAGCGGTATCAGGAGCGGCACCAGAAGCGATATCATAGACATAGAGAGCCCTACAGGGAGGGGCGCCTGTGGCAGCCAGGAGGCATCCTCGTCATCGGCTTCGTCCGCTGCGTCGTCAGCATCGTCGAAATCGCGACCACAATTGCAGTCGCTGCCGCAGTTGTTGTCGCAGACGTGGGTTGGAGTTGAAAGGTCGACCAGGAGCAAGAAGCGCGAACGCACGACACAGACGCGGACACGGATACGGACACTGCAGATGCAGATGCAGACAGGGACCGGGGCGGGGAGGATCAGGGGAGTGTCGCAGCGGGGAGGTGGCGGCAATGATGATGATAATGATGATTGGGACGAGCTGGTGTAGGGAGAGGGGAGGGGAAACAAGAGAGTACTACAATAGGTAGCGTTGAGAACAGCCGTCGAATGAGACCTAAGCCGGTGCCGGTGAGCCTGTGAGGCCCTTATAGCAGCGTCTGTCACAGTGGGGGCACCAGCCACTTGAAACCGCCGTCGCCCCGTGTGGCTCCGCGTGGCACGCGAATCAATCTTCGAAGACTCCCTTGTACCTCGTACCCTTCAAGTGCCGGGGAATGGCACGTTTCACAGAGCCCCGCTGATGTCCGCTGGCGTCCACTGGCGTCGGTGTTCGTATGTTTTCCACCAACAATTGACCAACCGACATCCCAGCCATCGCGGTGCAACATTCTCAATCTGGGCCCCCGAAACACTCGTCTTGTCTAGCAATCTGGGTCAGGTTGAGGTGGCCTGCCCTCATTGCATTACTTGTCCTGGTACTGGCGCTGGCCTTTCCAAACGAATAGCACCCTGGGGAGATCGTATCCATACCGCTGTTGTGCGACCGACCGTGCGACCAATCTCATAATTCTTCCGACGGGGTCATCGTTTGAACCTAGTACGGAGTCGTACTGTAGGTACCGAGTAACTACTGTGCTGTAATAATTCTTATGTAGTTATATTTATATAAACATATTGTGCCAATGTTCTCGGCCGACCCATCCTGGTCACCTTTCTGTTCATTTTCCCAGCGGTGTTGTTGCGGCTGCTAGATTGCACGCCCCTTTCTATTCTCTGTTCCAGTCTCCCTCGCTTTGGGTCTTCTGGTGCTTCGTTTCGTCGCTTCTTCGTTTCTTCGGTTCCCCGTTTGTGGCCGTTTTGCCTCTTGATTCATTGGGACTCCATTCCTTTTCTCCCTCTGATTCTTGAGTCCCAATTCTCATTCTCACTCACTCAAGTTCCCTTCGATCCCTTCTTCTCTCCCGTTTACCGTCGTCGCAATGGCTGGAGCTGGTTCTCTTAGTCCGGAGGAGGAGAAGATTCAGAACAAGTTCCACGACGAGGGCGAAGACGACAATGCTCTCCTATCCGCATACCTCTTTATCATCTTCGGCGCCGTCGTCGCAGCCGTCATTATTTGGAAAGTCACCGAGAAGGTCAACAAGCTTACCCGCCAAATCTCATGTCTCAACAATGACCGTCAACGATACTTCGCCATCCCGTCCCCGAACCTGGCGGCGCTCAAGCGTCACTTGCTCTATGCTCCCGTTATGAGCAAGAGACACAACCGCGAGATTCAACTGAGCTCTGCCATCAACGTCGGCACCCTGCCCACGCGGTTCCAGCTGCTCTTCCTCACCGCGTACTTTGCCACCAATGTTGTCTTTTGTGTCATTGACATCCCCTACGCTGAGAACGTCACGATCGCGGCAGCTGCCCTGCGCAACCGCTCTGGTGTCCTGGCCGTTATGAACATGGTGTGTGCCTTATCTTACCTATACGGATGTCTCTGTTGCTGTTGCTGTTGCTAACTTAGCGATTCCTCCTGCAGATACCGCTTTTCCTTCTCGCTGGACGAAACAACCCTCTCATCCACCTTCTGGGTATTTCTTTCGACACATACAACTTGATCCACCGCTGGTTCGGTCGCATCGTCGTCCTTGAGTCCCTTGTCCACACGCTCGCTCACTACGCAAAGGGTGGCTGGACCGCAGAGTCCTTTACTGGCACATTCTCAGTGCCCTGGATTCTTTGGGGCTTCGTTGGAACCTGCGCTTTCGTCGGCCTAGCTCTGCAAGCTTTTAGCCCAGTTCGGCATGCTTTTTACGAGACCTTCAAGCTCATCCATATCAGCTTGGCCATCCTCGCCGTCTACGCCTTGTGGATTCACCTTAAGAAGTTTCCACGTCCACTCCAAGGGCTGCAGGCTGCCGCGGCACTCTGGGCTGCAGACCGAGCCGCCCGTGTCCTTCGAATGCTCTGGTATAATGTCGGTGGTTCGGGCTCCAGGACAGTCATTGAGGCATTGCCAGGTAACGCGGTTCGGTTGACCACGACCTTGTCACGGCCCTGGAGCGTTCGTCCCGGGCAGCACGCATATCTGTATCTACCCAGCCTCAGCCTTTGGCAGTCTCACCCCTTCTCGGTCGCTTGGGTCGATGGCGTCGAGGACCCAACCACAGAAAGACTCGCAAGCACACGCCAGGACCTCATGGGCCCTCATCAGATGCGTGTGTCCTACATCATTCGCGCCAGAACTGGCTTCACCGACAAGCTGTTCAAGAAGGCTTTGGCGGCCCCAGGCGGAAGGTTGGAAACGACTTGCTACTCCGAGGGCCCCTATGGCGGCACTCATAATCTAGATTCTTACGGCACTGCGGTGCTCTTCGCCGGCGGCGTTGGCATCACGCATCAGGTTCCCTATGTTCAACACCTTGTCTCCGGATTTAGCGAGGGCACTGTGGCGACGCGCAAGGTCCTGCTTGTCTGGACGATCCAGAGCCCTGAGCATCTTGAGTGGATTCGCCCGTGGATGACTGAGATCCTTGCCATGGACAAGAGACGCGACGTCTTGCGCATCATGCTCTTCGTTAGCCAGCCTCGGTCAACCAAGGAGATCCACAGCCCGTCATCGACGGTACAGATGTTCCCGGGGCGCCCCAACATTGAGACGCTTCTGTCTATGGAACAAGAGCATCAAGTCGGAGCCATGGTGGTTTCCGTTTGCGGCCCCGGCGCCCTGGGTGATGAGGTGCGCCGCGCGGTGCGAGCCCGCCAGGATCGCACCAATATCGACTTTATCGAGGAAGCCTTCACGTGGTAGTGCTGTGTCGGCCTCCCCCTTCTGATACGCCAAGGCACCCCCTGGCACAATCTGCCCTTGACAGACCGTCGAGTCTACACTCTTGGTTCGATTATGTTGTATTTTAGATTTTACATGTACCTACATTCCCTTCACAGCCTCGGGCAAACCCTACCAATCGAGATTCTTGGCAGTTACATAGTACAGCCGGAAGAGAGACATGACCAACCTTAACTTTCTCGAACTGCGTTTGGTGACCGTGCAGAGAAATGTTAATTATCTGCACATTTTGCGGTTGTCCATGTTTTACTATACTATGTAGATATATGTTCTGCGTTTGCAGCGAGGAACGCGTTCCTTGGTCGCAGGAAATGAAACCCACCGAGAATGCTAACTAAGTTAGTTCGTCTCTGTTTCCCCAATTGCGGGCGACCATGCCCGTGTCTCCCTAGGAGGCGACAGGGAGACAAGTACGTACACGTCCCTGTCTGATGGGGCCGCGGCAAAATGAGCATCGTTTCTCGTAGCTGCCAGCCCCGGAGACGGCCGGCACATCATCAAACAGCGGACTAATCCAGAGGTGGCGATCCCACGAGTCAGAAGGTTTCAATGCACAAGGACTGCAGCAGGGTACGGGACGATCGCGTCTCAGCTTAGACCTGCATAAATACGGAGTAATTCAGATACGTACTGTAGTAAAGGAGAGGGAGGGAAGCGCGGAAACAATTGAGACCCCCTTCCTTAGTGGAGTTCGATGCAAATAGCCTACCTACATGGTACCCTACCTTAGATAGTCGTGACTATGTATACCCAGGTCCCTCTGTCCATCGCAAACCAAGAGATCCCTTTGACAGTCCTAAGGCAACACTTCCGTACCAGGCCCCACATGAGCCCAGCCAAGGCAGAGATACATGCAGTAACGTTAAGCAGCTGCTGATGAGCCGCTAATGTTGCAAATTAGCAGCAGAAATAGGGATCACTGCTAAGTTCAATGTATCTTTATGTCGATCTGAGAAGTGTGAGGACTTATATTGCTATATAAATTTGTATTAGGTCTAATGTACCCTTCAATTGCCTGTTTGTGGTTGGATTAAATCCTTGCTCGTGACCTAAGTGTTGCCTTAGGACTGTCAAAGGGATAAGGTAACGGTGGCATTCATTGCCCTTGCCCTTGATGCTACGACGTGCTTTCGAAGTCCGCTTCCGTCGTGCCGGGTGCTGACATCATCCCCGTTCCCGGGCCCTGCAAATCAGTGCGCTGTTCCGAATCGTGCTTTCAGTAGCTGCTTATCTGCCTGCTTAAATGGGTATGTGTACCTAGATAAGACTGGCCGAGGGCCAGGAATATGGATCTACCGGGGTCAATCATGCATGTATTGAAATACGGCGCCGTCCATCGGTCCAACAAGGTCGCGAGGCACTCTCCCGTGACGTGCCTGTGCTTAGTTAGCCCCCCAGGGTCTGTCACCCGCATCCGCGTGCCCTTTGTCGTAGGCCTCTTCCCTTCACCCTGCACTGTCAGAATCATCAACCACAGCCTCCCGTCGCCAGCTATCGCAATGGCGTCTCCAGGCATGATTCCGTTTCTCGTGGCCATGATGCTACTGACAGGTGTCTGCAATACCCTGTTGACCAAGTATCAGGTATGACGATACCGAAGTCTACACTTCAGTGGGCTTCGTTGACTACCAATGATTAACCTCTGTCAGGACAACCAATGCGTCCGCAACTGTGGCCCCAACGATGATGCGAGCCAACGAGCCTTCTTCAATCAGCCAATTCTTCAAACGGCACAAATGTTCATCGGCGAGATGGGCTGTTGGCTCGTCGTTGGTCTGATGGCTGTCTGGCGTCGAGGCAAAGGGTCTGGTACCCCATCCGAACAAGGCTACGAGGCTGTCAACACCACCGAGACGTCGGATTCCACCGCCGAGGAGGACAATGATAGAACCAAGCTTTTGCGCTCGTCTCAGGGCACCCTCCTCAAGGGACATCGAGTGATGCTTCTCGCCCTGCCTGCCATCTGTGACATCTGCGCCACCACCCTAATGAATTGCGGCCTTCTTATGGTGGCCGCTTCGATTTATCAGATGACCAGAGGCGCCCTCGTCCTATTTGTCGGCTTATTCAGTGTCATATTCCTTGGTCGACGTTTGTTCCCCTTCCAGTGGATTTCTCTAGGTGGTGTAGTCCTCGGCGTTGCCGTCGTGGGCCTTGCCGGCGCTATTTGGCCCGATGAGAAGCCAGAGGCCCCTGTCGATATGCTTCGAAGAGGGATGGTGGCTTCAGATGGCCTCACGGACGCCTCGAGAGTCATTGTCGGTGTCCTCCTGATCGCGGGGGCCCAGATTTTCACAGCAACCCAGTTTGTCCTCGAGGAATGGATCTTGGAGAACTCTCCCATCGAACCTATCAGGGTAGTCGGTTGGGAGGGCCTTTTTGGATTCACTGTCACACTTCTTGGCATGGTGGTTTTGCACTTGTTGGTCGGGATCACCGATGCCGGCAAATATGGCTACTTTGACATGGTTGAAGGATGGCGCCAGATGACCCAGAATAAGCAAATCTTGACGTCGAGCGTTCTCATCATGATCAGTATCGGGTAAGAACCTACACCTTTCTCTATGTCTCATTCTATGTTTCTCTTCCAAACCAGCTAAGCGTGTATGTCACAGTGGCTTCAACTTCTTTGGATTATCCGTCACTCGGAGTGTCAGCGCTACCTCCAGATCCACCATCGACACTTGCAGAACTCTGTTCATCTGGATTGTGTCACTTGGCCTGGGATGGGAGACATTCAAATGGCTCCAAATTGTCGGTTTCGCCCTGCTGGTTTACTTTACCTTTGTTTTCAATGGCATCGTGCAACCACCACTCAAGTCTCTGCGCGTCGACGAGGAAATTCAAGAGCTCTTGCCCGAGGAACCTATTGAGCATCGATAGGCGATGAACATAGCCACGTATGGCCATGGGAGTGAAATCATCTAGTGGGGAGTAGCGAATTGGGTAAAGAACCGGAGTGGCACACCATGAGTTTGATAGTGGGATTTAATGTAGATTGGGATAGTGAATCTAGTCTGGAAACCGAGGTGCAACATATCGAGTGTGAAAGCAAAAAACAAGAACACTCCATTCGCCGTAAACAATGCTCGCAACGAAACCGAGGCTACAGAATACAACCCCACCCACGAACGCCAGAATAGAATGTCAAGTTCGGACTTGGCTCTGTCTCGGGCGCTACCCGCCGCTATCGCAGAGGCCTTGCTTGTCTCGAGACTCAGGTGACGTTGCAAAGAAGTTCAGCCTCAAGAATGAACTTGCCCTCCTTGTACTTCTCGGATGGCTCGTAAGCCTTATCATACTTCCAGCCAACGGTCTCCTTGCACTGGCGGCAGGCAATGTCGCGTACCACGTGGCGGCCGGTGGTCATATTGCGCTCGTTGGGGGCACCCGTGTCAATGTTGACGACGCTGTGGAAGAGGTAGGCTTTGCCATGCTGGCCACGGAAGTTCTGAGGGGTTCATTAGTGGTCTGAGCCGGGAAGTAGTTAGGGATAGAGGCGAAGGCCAAGGTGAGGGAGCCAAGACGGAGAAGAGGAAGGAGGAGGGAAGGGCAGGGGTGCGGAGAAGGGGCCGAGGGGGATGCGCACGCGGCTGATGATATCCTCATGGTTGGCGAGGTGAGCCTTGCATGTCTTGCAGCCGTAGATTTTGCTGCTGTTGAGATATGTGTTGTATGCCAGCCCCATGATGCCGGGGCTGCGAGCGGGCCGTGGGGTCGTGGCAGCGGGGCCGTACAGGCCTTTGGAGTCTCGGGAAGAAGAGCGTGTTGGCGATGGTAGACGTGGAGACGTGGGTAGTGACGTGGGAAGTGTACAGTGGGAGGTTTGGGGAGGAAGCTATCAAGATCGGTCGGTTGAAGATAAATGTGGATGAAGGCCGGGGTAGGTCGTCATGAGGTCGGAGGACCGAGGACGTCAGGTGGAGGCTGAGCCAGGCGGGGCCACAGTGGGGGGAGCAAGGGAGGGGGGGAAGTGTGCTGCCTGCTTACAGACTTGGGTACTTCTGTGAACGAACTTCTATCGGTAGGTAGCAGGCCGACTGGCAAACTACGTAGTACCAGCCAGCTTCACCTATAATAAGCTTGTCCATTATCACTTCATTTACGTTCACGTAACTTGTCCAAGCAGGAGCAGACTGCATGTTCGCTGTGTCTCTACTTGAGGCAGGGATCGCGAGCTCGGAAAGTGTGACTTCATGATGGCATTTGCTACCACGAGGATATCCGTACGTAAGTACCACAGGCATTTGGGTACACCTCACACGAAATAGTTGTTTGTCTAATCTAGGCTAGCATATCCCAATACATTATAGACCGCTATCGTTCCGGAGAATACTTGTTGACCAAATGTTATGCCACCGACCCATCTCATATCCCAAATACACGATTGCGGCTTCGGCGAAAGGACCGCTCATTACAGGGAGATCAAGATGCATCAACAAGGGGCCCAGTGACCCTTACAATACACGTACTATAGTACTCGAGCAACCCGATAAACCCCTCTGTTGATATAATACGATATTAACTACTAAAGCTGGTGCCAAGTTCATATAAAGAGTGCTACCCCTGATAACCGTGTACGCCTTCTCCGAAACGACTCGTGTATGTATCGTCTGTTCCCAACTGAAATGTTACTTCTTGTCCTTTTTTCGTTCCTTCTCCTCCAGATCCTTGTCCTTGATATTGTTATAGTGCCAAATTCCCTGCTCCCTGTCCGTTTGCAGCTGCTGCAGGTCCTCTGGACTGATGGGCACGCCCTCGATACCCTTGACCTTTTTTCCTTCCATGAACATTATGATTCCTCCAACAGCGGCCACGATACAGGCGAGCGCGACAAACAGACCTGTTGACCAGCTCGGTCGATCAAATCGATTCAGCGCCCACATGAATCCGGCCAGGCAGCATTGCAAAAAGGTGTTCCAGACCATGAGCCAAATGACCAAATCCATCTTCCACAGTGGGGTTTCTGGAGCCCGGTTGCCAGTGAGAGGGGCGTCGGGAATCTTCGCCTCGGGAAATGGTATCGCGCTGAGTGGAGCTGAACCCGGCGCACCCACCACGTTCTGCGGTCCTAGGTCTGGGCACAGCGCAGCCGACCCTGGGAGTCGAAACCAACCGCGATGGATTCCGCCGAGGCGTCTCAGTGCCATCTCATTGCCTCTTAACCGATATTGAAGCAAGTAGTAGAGGTCGCGGAAGCGCCAGGGAGCCAGTCCGAATCCTGTGACACAAAAGAGAGCGTTGAGGATCTGGGAATCCCATTCGATCCATTTCCGCCTAGGAGAGTCGATGTGGTTGCACGACGGGTGACACATCGCAGGTGAAGCATTACTACTTGATGTCAGCATGCATACATGAATAAGTGGCATTCAAAGAGCGTCCTTACCAGAGTAGCAGGAAAAGCATTCCACCCCAAGCCACGACATTGAGTCCGTATATGGTGACGCAGAAGCCCAAGGGTGTCAAAAAGTAGCGCCAGAATGCGCGAAGTCCGCTTGCGGTAGACTGGGCGGAGGAATGGCTCGGTGGAAAATGATAGCCATTAGGGAACGGCGCAGCGGCTGCTGGCTCACCCATGAGATTCTTATTCATACCAGATGTCGGACCTGATTTATGCTTCTCGGTGGGGGGCGTTTCTTCGATGACAGTTGGTATAGTATTGCGTCTTGGAAGGTCGGAGGTCACTGGGGACAGATCCGCCGAATTGTTTCTGGAAGAGGGCGCAGTCGGACGCGTGAAAACGGAAGCAGCGAATGATCCCGTTACGGCGAAGAAGCCCTCAGGCAAGTCAGACTGCTCGAAGGTCTCAGAGGCGCGGCGCAGACGACCGCTCAATGACGACGAGGCGGCTGGGCGATTTGCGATAGGAGAGGGAGGATCGGATCTGCCTGGATGAGGGGACGATTGAGCTGGGGTAGCGGAAGCTTCAATGGCGGGAAAGGGTTCCGTGTCGCTGTTGGAGGAAGGTTGCATCGTTGATGAGGGCACCAAGCGACTCCTTGATGGAGGGAGGCAAGTGGTTTTATGGCTGCGAGTCGTCCAAACGAATGAGGTGCGATTAAGATTAGATGATATGAGGCGGGACCCAGCCGATGCAAAGTGGGAGCTGCTAGGGAGACTTGGTGCAGCAGGCTTCAAGGGCCTAGCCGCCTTTAAAAACCGGGCAAATACCCAGAGCCTGCAAAATTACAGGTCGCTGATAGGTTGACAGCGCATCAAAACACTCACTGGAACTCGAGACAGCAAGCCCATGCCTGCACTACGGACGGCGCTCAGCACCTTAATCACGGTACGCTAACTGCCAGGGTGCCAATACCCTGGCAACCTGCAAACCTATTCCGAGTGCCAGAGTGGCAACTTGTGGACGACGCCGAAGTGTCGGAAGGGTACGCATTGCTAGGTACCTTTAACGCTGTGCTGCCACACGAAGCTACCAGTTCTCAGTGTACCCCATGTCATCCCAAACCTTAGATTCTCGGCGACTTCTAGCGAGGGTCACCCCATTAAGCTAGTAGTCTTCGAAATTTGCCTGACTCTTTCTATTTCTCGTCATTCCCTGACATCAAACCATCCACAACAAGCTCTTCCGCGTATTTGACACAGCGAGGCTGAGCCAAGTTGCGCGCCTTCGTATTGCCTTCTGCTCCAAACCTGTGCCTCTTCATCATTTTTCTTCTTCCGCTTTCGCCTCCACGTATTCATCAGATCTTCAGCGCCTTGGCAACTGAGCCGTGCAAGAATCAAGCTACGCTTTCCTTTCCTTGTTCAGCATGGACCCTCCACACAGCCCAGTTGCCGACGTCACGTCGACCGTCCTACACAACCTTCAAGATCAGCACGACTGGGCTTCACTACAAGTTCATGCCCCAGCCGGTGGCCGACCACTGATCAGGGGCTTGCCTCCTCGGCGCCTCTACACACACCCCGACGATCAAATTGCCGCTCTCGCCCACGAGCAGGCCACCGGCGAGCCAGTGTCGCAGGATCCGGAAGACGAATGGGTGTTGGCGGTGCATCCCGAGGAGAAGTGGACTCTTGGTGGCTTTGCCGGTGTCTTCGATTCTATTCATCATTCTGGTCCCAGGGCCAAAAGAATTATTCTAGCCACTGTCCACAACGACTCCACCGTTGTCTACTATCTAATGCATGAGGGAATGGTCAAACCCCGACAAAACTAACGTCGCCCGCGCCAATAACGCTCACCCCGCATATGGCTATCAGAGCTTGAAGACCACCTTCTGCGTCTTTCTCTGTTCAAATAGGGCGTAGCCCTCTGGCGCTGAAGAGAGCGGCATTACCTGGTCGAACATAAACCTGCGGCCGGTGTCAGTGTTGGGACCATGCAGTGCACCACCTCGACAAGCGTTGAGGGTACGAACCCGATAAGGTGCTGTTTTTTCTCAAGCAACTCGAGGGCCTCTTGGAAAACGCTTCGGACAGGACATCGCCCCATCTGCAGCCGCAGGTTCTTGCTGTATATTGCTCGGGTTAGAATCATCTTGTTCGCCTTTCGCCATGTTCCCTAGTCAACCTACGTGTACATGTCGTCTCCTGACCATGGAATCTGCACATATTAGTTTTCGTGGATCTTCTTGGATGGCAAACTGCCGGCATACCTCTGTGTTGTGAACCCCTATGCTGCTGATGGCTCCAAAGGGTCGCACCAGGTCAAAGGCAGTCTTCAGGGCTGAAGCCTGACCAACCACCTCTACCACCATGTCAGCACCTCGGCCTTCCGTCACTTCCTTTATGCGTGCTTCCATTCCTTCTCTGTTTGTTTGGAAGTTGAGTGGCTCGGCGCCGAGCTTTCGAGCTAACTCCAAGCGGCTATCTACGCTGTCAATGGCAAAGAGATGGCGGGGCTTCTGATGAGCGGCTGCCAAGATAGCACAGAGCCCAACTGGCCCGCACCCGACGACGACGAGAGTGGATTCACTGATATCCTGAGAAGGACACATAGCGATTGCGCTCTTGACCCCAAAATAGCCAGTGGGGAAGATATCGGCCATGAGGAGGAGAGCCTGATCGGAAATGGTATCCGGGGCTTTGACGACGGTCCCATCTGCTAAGGGAACTCTCACATACTCGGCCTGTCCACCATCAAGAGCCTCGCAACCAAACAGCTGGGTCTCAACACAACGTGCGGTGCAGCTATGGAGGCAATAGAAACAGACACCGCTGGCGGCGTTAGCAGATTTTGCGGGTAGTGATGAGGGTGAAAGTTGACGTACCAAGATGCCGTGAAGGGTGCCACAACCTTGTCACCAATCTGAACAGATTTTACGGCAGAACCCGCCTGGACGATGGTGCCAGTGAACTCATGTCCCATAATGAAGCCGGTGTCCGATGATTGATGTCCTCGGTAGATGTGCAATTCACTGGACCATTGGTCAGATGTCTGACGGTGTGAGGGAGGACAAGCAAGAAGACTGACGACCCACACAAGCCAGCAGCATGGACTTTGAGAATGACATCCCGGTCATCGCGCACTGGATAGCATCGTCGGCATTGTTAGTTTAGGTATCAAGGTTGTATAGATGCCAGTACCGGCGTCAAGGACGGCAAGGGCAGTATGGGCAAGGATAGCGTACGTTGAGGGACTAGGCGGTCTTGCACAGAAACCTTGTATAAACCGTCAAAGACAACAGCTTTCATGGTGCTTGGCAAAGCCATGTTGGCACGTGAAGTTTAGCAGTACTGGTTGCTATGGGTGAGTCAAGGAAGCGATATCGGCGCGGTGGTTCGTTAGGGGTGCGACGTAAAGAAGGTGTTGCAATGGTAGTTCACGAGGGGTTATAACAATTGAAATGTTATCTACGTGTACGTGTTACAAAGGCTGGATGATGATGCCCGAGTTGTACCACTCACGAAGATGCAGAGAGGGAGAAATTGGATAAGGTGTTGATTCAGCTTGGCGTGGGCGTTGACGGCCGCCATCGGCAAAGGGCGAGGGCACTCTCGGCCTTGGTTGTGGGGTCAGTTGAGCAGCGTGGATACTAGAACCGTTGACGGAGGGGTTTCTGTGCCCATTCGTAACATTCACGCTGGTTTAATTCTACTCAACGTTATTAAAGACTAAATAAAGTACGTTTTGCTGGTAATGCCACGTCGCGGCAAAAAAAAAAAAAAAAACCACGCAATGCCAAAGCCCAACAACGTAAGGATAGTGACACGGGCAAAGTGTATTCTTCCGGTGAAATAAGACATAGACCAGCCAACAATTGGTCTCCAGAAATGTGGCAATGCAAATGCAAGGCGAGATGGCAGCGGGATTAATTGCAGGCGGTTGAAGGTTTGACAACCGGGAAGTTGAGGTGCTGCGGCAGGAGCAACACACTGTGGGCAGGGGTATTTAATCTGGGCCTACGCACTGTACATAACGAAGAACAAGCATCATCAATCAACCGCTTTTTCAGAGGAGGTTAGATTACGGTACGCAATATGTGGACGGATATCGCTGCACGAACGGAATATGCCGCCGTCGTTGCCGCTGCCGCTGCCGCTGCCGTTGCCGTTGCCGTTGGTTGCCATTGCCGTTGCCATTGCCGCTGCCGCCGCCCAAATTGCCTGGGCCTCCGCTTGCCTCGCCAGCTCAGTCTGGGGTTTAGCGGGAGGGAGGGGCTGCGGCTCACCAGGGCGCACCCAATAGGTGGTTGTGTTTTGCTTGGCGTTGCGGCGAAACAGGGGGGGAGAGCCCAAGAACTTGCGTCCTTGTCTCGGGAAGAGAGGGGTGAAATGGCAGCAGAAAGGTGACCAAGTTGTGGGCTGGACCTGAGTACCTTAGTATATGCAATCCAATATATACCGGGGAGTAGGAGAGGAGGATTGTGAGGAGTAGGGGGATTGTGAGGAGGGAAGGAGGAGTGAAAAAGACTGACACGTTCCGTCCATCAGATCCTCTGGATGGGATGATTGACACGGAACAACGGGACTATGTTGGGATAGTGGTCAGCAGGCAGCGGGCAAGTTGCGGGCAGGCAACGGACAGGTAGGGGGAGGGATAGTTGCTGACACATTGGCGCTTCCTGCCCTTCTGATTTCTGGTGTAGATAGAACCTCTGGTCTTTTGGCATCAGTCCTCCTCTCTATGGAGGCCTTCGGTCCAGGGTCGCAGTTAGGTTTAGACAAGGGCGGAAAGGAAAGGGTGCGAAGAATCGCCGAAACAGTTCCGCGCTACCAGCTAAGCCTAAGGTAGAGTATGTCCATTCAGTTAGGTTGATTCCTTCGCAGCAGGAGCATCGCCAGCACCACATGTGGGGGCCGCTGGGGCATGGACACGGACTTGGACAGGATGGAAGTCCCTCCCTCCAGGGTCAAGTACTGGGTACAAAGCAAGCAGCGGTATCCACTTCCCCTCGTCTAGAAACCCTCCAGACCCACCTTGCGGCTGGAGGGCATGGCATTTGGTGGAGGCGGCCCTGAGTGCGTCGCCTGGGGACCGGCCCCTCCTCTGGATGACTGGCGGTGCCCCCAGGTAGGCCGGAGGTCGGGGAGAAACGAGGAGAAACGAGAGCAGTGAGCTTGGGAAGGTTGTGGTGCGGTCGATTATGGAGGAGGCAGTCAAGGTGGACGAGACTACGCTGTTGAGGGAGTGTCGTACTTGGTAGCCGGCTGCAATGGACATCGAGGCTTAGACGGCGACCCGACCACCGACTAGAAGTGGGTGGGGAATACTGGCCGACCGGGTTGGAGGCGCCTTTTCTCTGTCATGCATCGATTGCTCCATGCTGAATGGCTCGCTCAATGGCTCGATGGCTCGACTGTTTTCGATGGCTCCATCTTCTCCATTGCCCCATTGCCCCATTGCCCCATTGATCATTTTCTCCTTTGCTCCATTCAGTCTGCTCCGTTTTCCGAGTTACTCACTACTCACTCCTACCCACACACGATTCCGCATGTTTATGCTCCTTCCCCTCGCGATGGTTCATATCAAATTGCCACCTAATAAGCCTGCCTCATTAGGTACGCATCGCCTTCCTGCCTTCTTGATGTACGCACGAAGTACGAATACTGCCATGCTCTCTCTTCTTGGGTACCTTGTCTTGGCGTCAGGATACCGGGGCTAATACATAGTAGTTCGTCGCTAAGAAGCTCTAAAAATTGAGGTAGGAAGGGCAAGAACCAAAAAAACCAACGGCAAAGCCACTGCGGGTGGGCACGTTGGGTACGGTACCTCGTCTGGCCTGGATGAGACTCTGCAGTACATACGTATGTGTAATTACGGCCCAACCGCATGTACCGAGTTTCGGCGCTCCATGCTTCCTTCCCCAGGCAGTTGGTAGCAGAGCCCCATCCCCCATCCCCCATACTATTAGGTACCTGCCATACTCGATGTGACGATGCCCCATGGCCGCCCCCATCTTCTCTCCCCATCCTCCCTACGTACTAGGTAACATCCTCCCATCCCCATCGTCAATCCCCATCTTCCAGTCTACACTAATCCCCCCCAGCCCCCGGCCCAGCCCCGGTCCAGTCCCACGCCGACTTTCCAACTTCCCAGCTTCCCGACCCCAGTCCCACCGAATCCAGCCAACCCAGCCAGTCTGAGCCTCCCCTCACCTCAATGTCTCCGTACCAAACCGCCGCTTCGTCTCCACACACTACGAGCACTGAGGCACTGAGGCCCTAACCTAAGGCTCCTCGGGGTCCTGGGGCTCTGAGGCTGGTACGGAGTACTTCGTAACCAGTAGGGACCAGGCACTTGAGGGGGAGCAGGTGCTACATAGTCAAGGTACCACCTACCCTGCCAGGTGCCGTTATACCTTCTCGCATTACCTGACCTTACCTTTATCCTCTTGCTGAGCCCTCCAGCCTCAATATCCCCCCCCCTTCTCTCCTCCTCTCCCTCCGCGCGCACACACACACACATCCCAGCAATTAACAACAGCCGCCACTATTCGTGCAGTACTACTGTCACTACAACAATCACAGCATTACAAAACTACCACTGTCCAAGCTTACACTGCGCCAACTCAGCTGTCCTCGAGGTCTCACTCGCAATCGCCCTACACCGCAATCCCCGTCTGCCTCTTGCTCGTCGCCTCGTCGCCTCGTCGCCTCGTCGCCTCTCTTTCCATTTAGCTGCGCCTCGCTTCGCTGCGCTTCGCCCACTTCTTTACGCCAGAGCCGCTGAAACACCTCCTGAGACCTCTGACCTGACGGCCGACTACCGCGCGCTCCGTTCTAGGTTATCCCGCTGCGTTGCGTTGCCTTGTCCTACCCCGTCATATCTTGTCCAGTTGCGCGCGCGTCGCTTTCTACCTCCCAGTCGCACCTCGAAGCCTACCCTGCGCCGACCTTTTCGACCCTCGGTCGCTTTCGCCGTCGTTCTCGCCGACTCTCGAGTTCCCTGGCGTCAGGAGGCCCGGCTCGCAAGCCAACGGCCAACACGAGACCGAGTCGGGTGCCCCATCTGCGGGCCATGGCGAGTTGAGCTGTAGACGCCGACGCGACAACTATGACCACGGCCGCTCAACACCAGCAACCCAAACAATCGCACGGCTTCGTCATCGCCGACACCTACGACCCTGATGAGGTGGTTCCTCGCGACAGCCCCCTCATGACTCCGCTCCGTCCTAGGCTCGCACCCACTCCGAGTCCCCCCCCAGATATCCCTCCAGCCCAAGTCAGTTTGAGCCCTGCCTCTCTCGACGATCGCGATAAGTCTAATCGCCACAAGGTCCTTCCCAATTCAGGGGATGCTATACTGGTCGCCTATCTCGACAACGGACGCGACCCCGAGATCGCTCGTGTCGCTGGTCGTCAGCTCCTGCCCTACGACGAAGACTCCCCAGATGACGAGACCAGTCTCGATGGGCCACCCAACGAAGTTGTTATGACCGTTCCCTCGCTGCAACACCTCGCCGCAGGTGCATTGCAAGCCGCCGCCTTCGCCGCCAGACCCGCTCCTCTCCCGAGTCTTGCCTCTATGCCGGCCTTAGCTCTCAAAGCAAGCCCCGACATATCCGTCTCAACTCGTCACTTGTCCCTCCGCGATGACCATCCCACCTCCCCTTATTCATTCCCAGGAGCCGACAACAAGCCAGGTGCCAAGTCTCCTCCGGTAGCTATTCTCACCCCCGCCAGTGGAGAGCTTCCCCCAATCCAGATGGACTCTCCCCGGTCCGATTCCAACGGCCCAATACTTCCCTCGATCCGCTTGACCCTCGGTGACATCGACCGCTTACCTCCCGAACCGATAGCTCCGGCAGAGAAGGAGCTTTCTTCACGTCACGGGCATGGCCCAGGCTTTCCTGCTTCTCCGCCACCCGGCATCCCTCGATTTCCTCCCATTGCGACTAGTCATACATCACCTCCAACCTCACCAAACGAGGGATTCCCGCGAACTCTACCGTCCCCGCGCTCGTTGCCGGCTTCGAGCCCCTATTATTATGGCCCCAACGGAATCCATCAGCGCCACAATCTTGAGTATAGCAGTAGTAGTGCCACAGGCGAAACCCCCAGCACGGATCACTCTGCCTCCACGCCAGCTACGTCAACCTCGGTTGCCGATCGAATGAGTATCGACGGTATTACCAATCCCCAGGTTGGAGCCTACGTTTGCACCTTCACTGGGTGTACTGCTCCTGCATTCCAGACACAATATCTCCTTAACTCCCACGCCAATGTGCATTCATCAGCCCGCCCGCATTACTGCTCCGTGCGAGGCTGTCCCCGAAGTGAAGGTGGGAAGGGCTTCAAGCGCAAAAATGAGATGATCAGGCATGGCCTCGTCCACGACTCTCCGGGATATGTCTGCCCCTTCTGCCCGGACAGGGAACATAAGTATCCTCGACCAGACAATCTCCAAAGGTATGAAAGTGGCCGCCCAACCAGTACATCCTCCATCCCCAACCTTCCAGACATACCTATGTCATGAAGTTTCCAAGAAACTAACAAGACGTGCCTGATAGACATGTGCGTGTGCATCACGTAGACAAGGACAAGGACGATCCACTCCTACGGGATGTTCTCTCCCAGCGGCCAGATGGACCCAATCGCGGTCGACGACGACGGGGCCCACCCTCATAGACAAACTGGTGACGAGTGTCACCCCTCGTCTCATGTTCAGTCTTAAGACCTGCTTCGCCCTTTCACGATTATGTTCTACACCTCCAGTCAGTCACGACGTGGATGAATTTATGGCGGACTTGTGTCTTCAAGACTTTACGTCTTGTTTGTTTTGGGTTTCTGGCTCAGGTTTGCGTGTATGATTAGTCACCGACACATCAAGGGTCAGCGTGGTTTTGTTTTGGCGCTGTTCCACACTGGTCGTGGTGCAGCCTGTGGGATTTTCGTTTATGGATTGCAGATTTTGGCGTTGGGGATTTATATACCAGGTTGGCTCAACTTATATGCCTTTGATGGTGGGAATTCTACGGGCGTTGAGTTGGGGTTGGGGGCGTTGGACCTTGAGCGTGCATTGATATTCATCATGTAGGGAATTGGTATCCGTACATTAGCTTCCTTCTTAACTGTCTTGTCCAAGCACGAACGTAGCCTCTAACTCATTCCCTATCCAGCTTAACCCCCCCCTCTCTCAAAATTCATTCTCCTGAAGCGCTTCGTTTGGATGCACTTATATCAGTTCCCAGTCCCCGACGTGGACGGGGGCATCGCTATTCAGCTCTATCTCGATATCCTCGGCAACATTGTGCGTTCCCATACTTTCTACTATGAGCCACATTCCCTCCCGAAGTATGCGCCCAGGCTCCACGTCAAACTCGGGTGTGCGAACGCCAGCCGTCGGTTCCTGGAACTCGCCGTCACCAGATATGGCGATGAGGGTTCGCTCCGGGGCCCAGCCGTGAACAACAGACAGGCGGGTCGCTAGAGTAGAGGCTGGCCGGCTTCCTGGCTCCGCACCTAGTTTAGCCACACTCCGTGCTTTGACGCTCATCCGCGTGAGCCAAGATACGGACAGCGGCATGCGTCGGACCTCTTCCCCTTCAGATAATCTGAACGGTGGCAAGGTCGATTGCAATCGTCCGGCAGCATCCGCAGGAATGGGCTCCAGCGTTACGGGTGTCATCGACGATACCCTAAGAGCGAACTCGGCCATCTGACCCGCGTCAAAAGTCGAGCAGACGACTGTGTAGATGCCGGGATCGACCCGTGCGATGTTTGCAACGCTGCACCCCCGTCGATATTCGCCAGAGGATCCGACCAAGTCTCGAGCCTTGAGTGTGGTGACTCGTTTCCCCTGAGCCCAAACCAGATCGACGTGGACGTGGACGTCATGGTTATCCGTGGAAAGCAAAATGGAGACTGGGCTCGCGTGAGGAAGATTTAACTTGAACTGGGGGTTCAGCAAGTATGTTGGACAGGCAGCGTTGCCACCGGCGGTGCGCCTGCTCCAGGTGCCGGTGGCCTCCTTGTACTGTGACATCGCATCCCTAGCCTCCTTCACGTTTAGAGGGGCTTGGGAGAAGAGCGAAAGTGTGAGCGTATAATCAGGAAGTGGAAACTCGTGCTGGTCAAGAACAATCGTATATCGCTTTCTCGGGCTTGTCTCAAGACGCGCAAGTGTCTGAGGCGAATCCACGTATGGCCCACGATAGACTTCACCATCGCCTATCTGAACTCTATGGCCCTCATTGTCAAAGACAAGGATGCTCATGAACCCGAGTTGTCGTGATACTGCTGCCATGGAGTCGGTTCGCGTTCGGGCTATCTGAAGTTCGGCATCTCTGAAGTGTCGGCAGGCGAGGATCCATACCGGCCCGCCGTTAGGGCATTCGAGTGAATATTGCGGGTTACGCACTAGTGACGACGCGAGTCTAGCAGGGGGGATATTCCAGGTGAAGTGATGATCCTGGCGATGGGCAAACTGCGTTGGATTCCAGTTGAGGTACATGGACTCAAAATGTTGCACAACATCCTCGAGTGACATCCAAAACGAGCCGGTCGGGAGCTGGTCGCGGGCAGAGTTCTCTCTTGGTTGAGAGAAATTAACGTCATCGTTCACTTGTTGCGTTGGGGAAGGGGTCAAGGTGGTTCCCTTCCATACTGGTCCGTTGCACCACGGATTCTTGACCAGAAGCCTTCGAGTGTCTCCGACCATGTCGAGTGCCATCACCGCGTAGTCGTGCTCGCCAATCAGACCCAGGATGTCCTCCTCATCGGTAGATATACGCCCTGTCCCTAGAGTGACAACAACATCTTCCAAGTCGTGGGCAGCTTTGATTCTCTTCCACACCAGATCCATGTGAAGATCCTCCCTATGTTGATGGACACATGAGTAAAGTGGACATAAAGCTCGAGAAGCCGGCCAGGCATTCCCTAAAACATGCTGTAAATAGCAGGAGATGATTACCTTTGAAGGAATAGTTGCTCGGGAATCCATCCGGTGAGAACCCAGAGGTCAGTCCCCGAGTTGCTGCCAGGGAAATCGTATCCGCCTCGTACTTTTAGGTAAGCCTTTTCGAGAAGTGCAGGCCAGATAAGAAAGGGATTTTGGCGGTCGACAACGTAGAGCGTCCGATCAGTCAAGGAGGCGGGGAGTCTTTCGTCAATGACAACGCGTCGAAAGCAGCCGTTGAAGTGCAACCGGAGGACATACTTGCCAGAGGCAGAAAACCTTGGCATGCCCCTGACCCGATCGAAGGGATGCAAAATCGAAGCCAGAACCTAAGAAGCAGATGGTTATGATACTATCCATCGATGGAAAGAGATAAACAGGCAGGTGGTATAGCAAACGGGTTACAGTCACCTACCGATTTTCGGCCGGTCATGATTTGCATGGCTGCACAGAGACTTGCGACGACGGAGCAGTCGGTGGTCAAGTCCTGCACTAGATCACACCCGTTACCTGAATCCATGAAGGTCTCATCGTTGACGTCTTTCCCTACCCCGTACAGTTCTCGCGGTCTCTTCCAGCCGTCAAAGGTTGCTGCCTGCCTCGGCGAGAGCGCGAGGGCAGCATTGTCACTAAGTAGTGGGACGTCAATGGTAAGGCCCGTCCGGTGAGGAGATGGATGGGCGGGAGATGGACACAACTTACGCGAAGGGAACCTCTCCCGGGAGGAGCCGGAAATCTGAATTAGCGGGGGCTGTTGTCCACGGAGGGAAGTAATTGTCATGGAGGCGAGAAGTCTGTTGCAGTATGCCCGGCTGCTGCGTCGGCGTTGCCTTTGTCTGTGAGGCCTTGAGTCGCTCAGCCACTGTAATTAGCTGTTGGCATTTTTGCCGCAAGCGAGTTGCTTCGGGTTTGCTCGCAGCTTCGGCAGCTGCCCGCATGTAAAAGTCGGCGGCTTGAATGGCATGATCGAGGGCCGCTTGGCCGCTCGATCTCGCAACAAGAGACTCGGCGGCCTAGGCAGTTGGGGCGGTCAGTATTCATTCTTGATGCCACGTTGTCGCACCATCCGCTCCGGCCATTGTAGTTGTCTTCCTGGGTTGCGAATGGGATGGCGACGGTCCTGAAGGCGGGAGCCTTGCGAAGATAGATGCGAACTCACCTGAGCTCTCCTCTCCATGGCGTTTTACTGAATCATGGCGCCCGATGCCCACATCACAGCGCGTCTATTCGAGGTTGAACATCCCCGCGGTGGGGCAAGCTTCTCAGAAATCGGATAGCCTATCCGTACATACCTGCGGCGCTGTTGAGCCCCAAGTGGACCCATTGATTGACCTGCATCACCGTGGATAACTTGGGTGAAATGGTATTATGTATGCAATACCACCAAGGACCGATCTCAAAATCAAGGGTTCTCTGCTACTTGCATGTGATGCCTGTGCACGTTAGGTACTTGGGTATGTAATTCATACTGTAAGTGTATGCATGGCCATTGATAGGAGAACATGGCCTGAATGACGCCACCCTTTCCATGCGCCGACTATTCGCACATCCATCCATCCATCCATCCAGCCATCCAGCCATCCAGCCATCCAGTAATTAATTAGTCTAGGTATCTACCACCACTGCCCCTTAGCTAGACAGCTTGTATCACTCTCACGACCTTACCCTTACCCTAGGCCATGCTAGGCTCATGCAACCAGCCCGATGCCCTTCCAGCTGAGTTACTGCGTAGGTCACTCACTAACCGAGGTCAGAAAAGCGGGCCAGTCACAGGCGGGGCGTCCTCTCCCATTTGCCGAAACCGGTGCAGGGCCGAGGTTCAGATGACCCACGGCAGCGGGCCGCCCGACCTTGGTCCTTGAATCTCTATGTCAATATGATGATGCCCAGGCCCGGACTTTTGTTGGCCTTACGACTTAGCCGTAGCCACCTGTTGCCTTGTTGCTATCGAATGCGCTTCTCGCTGTGATCTCGACGACCTGTCCCATTGACCGACCGACCGCCGACCGCCCGTCATGGCCGCGCAATCCAAGCCTACCATTTCGCCCTGGGGCCGCGCCGTAGCCGGAGCGACAGGTGCAGTTCTTGCAAATGCCTTGGTATACCCTCTTGACATGTAAGTCGACCTTTGATGAGCTTTCCCTTCCTCCCGTTGACACTGTTGCCTTGCAGCGTCAAGACGCGGCTCCAGGTCCAGGTCAGACCCAATGCAACCGATGGCTCCCCTTCCGCCGACGACGAACCTCACTACGCCTCAACGTGGGATGCGCTCTCGCGAATCGTGACCGATGACGGCGTTCGGGGCCTCTACGCAGGCATCAACGGCTCCTTGATCGGCGTCGCGTCAACCAACTTCGCCTACTTCTACTGGTATAGCATTGTTCGCACGCTCTATGTCAAGTCGGCCAACGGAGGCGCGGCTCCCTCGACCGTCGTGGAGCTTGCCTTGGGTGCTGTCGCTGGTGCCGTTGCTCAGTTGTGCACTATACCCGTCGCTGTAGTGACTACCCGCCAGCAAACTGCCAAGAAGGATGAGCGCAAGGGCATGTTCGCTACAGCCCGCGAGGTTGTTGACGGGCCGGACGGCGTCTCAGGCTTGTGGAGAGGCCTAAAAGCGAGTCTCGTACTTGTTGTTAACCCTGCCATCACGTACGGCGCCTATGAGCGATTGAAAGAGGTGTTCTTCCCCGGGAAGGCTAGTCTGAAGCCGTGGGAAGCATTTTGTGAGTATTTCGGCGATTGCATTGTCCACCTCATCTTTCTAACATTATGACAGTACTTGGAGCAATGTCCAAGACATTGGCAACCATTGCCACCCAACCGCTCATTGTGGCCAAGGTTGGGCTTCAATCTCGGCCTCCCCCAGTCAGGAACGGCAAACCGTTCGGCAGTTTTATTGAGGTGATGAAGTTCATTGTTGAGCATGAAGGCTTGCCTGGCCTCTTCAAGGGTATCGCGCCCCAGATCTTCAAAGGCCTCCTCGTTCAGGGCATTCTGATGATGACCAAAGAGAGGTATATGAACACCGTGACTCATTGGCCCAGCCGCTAACCACCTTTCAGGGTTGAGCTTCTCTTCGTCCTTTTCTTGCGGTATCTCAAAACAGTTCGCCTCCAGCAGCTTCGCTCCGCTGCCCAGCTCACGGCTTCTGCGACCGCCGAGGGTTTACACAGTGTCGCTGCCAAGCCACTCGCAACGTCGGGATGAAGAGTATAGCGGGAATTACATTGGTGTTTAGGAGAATTTGTTGATAGACGGATATGGAGACTTTTGTACTTGCCAGGTTGCGAACAGAATCATGACGAACGTCACATGAGCATCTGAAACCATTTCTAGGGTTCTCTTCCCTAGATCCAGTGAATGAATCCATCAAAACATAAAAAAGTATTCCATGCGGACTGAGTTTATATTGTGAATCTCTGCTGCGTTACTAACTTGGTGCGTTGCTGCCTATGAAGTCTTTAACCACCATGTGCTGGTCTGGATGCCAAAAGAATCGAGACGTAACTTGGTCTCCTATGTACCAATGAAACGATGACGAGAGTGTGCATGCATCACCTGAAGAACAATTGTGGCTGGAGAAACGCCACAGCTTCATCCGGCATTGTGGGAGTGGCTTTCCCAGCTAACGGGTGATAGGGCAGCGGACGGGAAACCCGCAAGCTTACGTCAGCAATTGGATACCCCACACCTCTCATCGGCTAGGGCTTATCGTTAAGTGTCCGCACACATTTTCGGCATTCTCTCTGCAACTTTGCGACCCTTTCACCGTCGACACAGCGCATCCAACAGCAGCAATGGCGAGTATGTGACAATTACCCCAACCCATTCACATTCGAGAAAGGCGTTACTGACGATCTTCAGAGTCAAAAAACTCCTCTCAGCACAACCAGTCGGCCAAGGCCCACCGAAACGGGTATGTTTGATTGATGGCATCCTAATGAAACTTCGGGCGCTGACCATTTGATCAGCATCAAGAAGCCTAAGACTTCGCGATACCCGTCTCTTAACGGCACCGACCCCAAGTTCCGACGTAACCACCGACATGCTCTTCACGGCAGCATGAAGGCCTTGGTACGCACCCAGACCGAGAATGCGAAGATGGAACTCGAGGTGCTAATACGTTTAATAGAAGGAGCTCAAGGAAGGCAAGCGTGAGACCGCTTGAGGTACCAGGCAGGAAAGGCAAAGGTTGAAAATCGGAGCAAGCACTCTGCCTGGCCATGGGACCAACACAGCATAGACCGCAGAAATAGACGAAGGGAAATACCATGCGGTTCGTCGACTGAAGCGGGTGGCCATCTAAATCCGCGCTGGTGCATCAGCATCGTGACGGTTCCGAGTCGACATGTTATGCATATCTCCAAGGCTCTAGAAAAAAGAAGCTGTTACTCCCCAACCCACTGCGTCATGACCGGCGTGACGCGCCCAGGAAACCTGTGGGCGTCTGATTTTGATCGAGTGAAAATGACACGGCACCACTCAACAGCTATGAAGTAGTGCGATGCGGAGCCCGGTTCGACAACCCAATGGGTGACTGACAGCAGGTCCCTCAGGTCATTCCATATATCACCTGAACCACGGGTGGTAAGAGTAACCGACACCAATCATTCTTTTGTTGTCGTTTGTTCTACGCATGGCATGCTACTTCGCAACGACGTACATGAGATATGTCCAAGTCAAACAACCTGTGTAGTCTTCAACCACCCCGGCCTCAAGTGTGGCCCAATGCAACAACCCGGGATGCCTTGTAAGTAAGTACCGAGTTGTCCAGGTATCCAGGAATCAGCAGGGCTGGCGGTAATTAAGGTCCTGCTGTACGGAGTACGGACACGCCGTAACTGGAATTGAGGGTCACCGGATTCCCAAACCGTCTCCACCGAATAGAGCAAGGGCTCGGTGTCTTCGCCAGCGGTGTTATGCCTCAGGCATTAGCTGCCTTTTGGCGGGGCATAAACCAGGCCTCGTAGACAGCCGTCTTAGGTAAGCACAGGGGCTGAAGCCTTGGGCTTAACAGTGGAAGGGCCAGCAGCCTCTGCTCAAACCTCCCTCTACGTACCCACGACTCAGAGTAATATTGCTAGAGGACGTTGGTCCGCAGTTGCAACGGCGGGATCTAATCGAGAAATTCTGTGGCCTGCCTGGAAGCAGACATCGTCCCTTCATTGCCCTCCTATATCTTTTTGCGCGGTACGGGTTCTCAGCTCCTCCCCTGCCCTTTCCTTGCCACCTGTTCTAAGCCATACCAGAGGAGACTTTCCAACAGGTGGCCCTCCGTCGAGCTCTCTACTAACTTCTCTCCAGTTCCGTCCTTCTTCGCTAGACGGAAGATGCGATAGCTCGCCTCCCCTGCTTCTTGTCCAAACTCCTTTGAGGTCAGCCGGTCACTGCAGGAGTCGAGAGACGATTCTTGTATCATCCTTCCCACCTTACCGCCGTCCTACCCACGCTTGCGTGCAACAGCAATATCTCTCACAACTCCCTTCTTCGAACCAGTTCTCTTCAACGAACCAAACCATTACCCAATAATGCTCAACATGTCGGGAAATCACGTCATCGGAAACCGCAACAGCACGCCGGAAGCCAACACGGCGTCCTCGTTGCGACCTCCCTCCTCGAGGGCCATTGGCTCCGGGCATTCTCTTCGTGCCTCCGCCGACATGGCTGCTCTTTCTGGGCCTCTGCCGTCCAGCCGTATTCGCCCTTCGTCTGACTTCTATGGCCAGACCCAACAGAATTTGGGCCCCGGTAACTCAGAGCCGGACTCCCAGGACAAGATCGCTCAGCAGTGGATTGCGGACATTGACCAGTATGAGACGACGCTTGAAGAGATGGCAGCTGCGACATTGGACCAGGATTTCAAGGACGAACTCAGCGCTATAGAACAATGGTTCCGAGTTCTGAGCGAAGCCGAACGTACCGCCGCTCTGTACGCTCTTTTGCAACAGACAACACAAGTCCAGATTCGCTTCTTTATTCAAGTTCTCCAGCAGATGGGCAAGAATCACCCTATGTCGGGCGTTTTATCCCCTGCTAGCTTCGATAAAGGTATTATTCAGCTATGACCGCACCAATCATCTCGAATAGTCCTAACATGTCAACAGACCCCATGTCAAACCGCCTCAGCGATGCGATGAACAAACTCAACGTGGAACCCGCTCGAAACTCGATGTCTAGGAACTCTGCCATATCGTCATCGAAGCGCCACTCGGGACTTGATCCATCAACCATAAACGCCATGTTCCCAGACGCCGCTGCCGCCATTGCAACTGAGAAAGCCAAGTTCACTCAGCAGACAGGCAATCCGCCCTCGTCGAATCGCAACAGCACCGCCATGGACCCACGTACTTCCATGACTGGTGCAGCCATCGCTAATCCGCAAGACTCTCGTGATACTGCAAACGCTTCTTCCCCCTGGGCCAGTGGCTCAGGAGACCAATCTGGGCCAAAGGGCACCAATGCACAACCGCCTATGGGCCAGTTTGTGCAGCCCACCCCGGCGAGCGGACTTCGATCTCCACGCCCCCAGCTAGCTAACAATTCCGCCATTCAGAGCACAACGCTCACTGCTCCAGACAACAACCCAGCAGACCTGCCCCTCCTTTCTCCTTACAATGCCGGTAGTGGCAATTGGGCATCCATGGTGAACACACCCATGGCCTCCAGTTTCAATGCCGCCACCACTGGTGGTACCCAGGCCGATATGGTTGCCAACGCCACCGCCATGAAACTGGCAGCGCTCTCTACTGTAAACAACCGATTCGCATTGGACGACGTTCGGAAATATCGTCGGGCGAGATCTAATGACGCCTCTGGGAATGGACAAATGCCAATGTCCCCTGGCCCGCAGGGAATCAATCTCCCGGGCACTAACGTTGTCATGATTAACGAGCATGGGCAGGTGCTCAGTCGCGAACAACTCATGGCGATTCAGGCTCAGCAGCAGAGTCTGGGTCTCGGGGGCGGCCAGCGCTCGCGACCCAGTTCTCCCGGACTCGCCATGCAGCCTGGAATGAGTCACATGGCTCCATTTACATCCCCGCAAAACAATGGCTTCCTTAGTGCCTATGACGGGACATCGCCATTGATGGGGAGTGGCATTCCCTCTGTGAACCTGGGCCAGATGGGGATGGGCGGTCACGAAGGCTACCTTTCTGATCATTCGGATATGGTGCGAGGTCGGTCACCTCGGGGGCGCAGAGGCAGCTCAAAGCCTCCGGAAGACCCAACCGACCCAACACTCCTACAGGACATTCCCAGCTGGCTCCGCAGCCTTCGACTTCACAAGTACACTGACAACTTGAAAGACATGAAGTGGACGGAACTGGTGGAGTTGGACGATAAGGCACTTGAGGATCGCGGGGTTAACGCTCTTGGAGCGCGCAGGAAAATGCTCAAAGTCTTTGATCAGGTCAAAGGTAGGCTTTAACTCTGTTCAACGGGTTATGGAGCTGACATTCTATGCAGATGCTAAAGCCGAAGGGAAGCTAACTTAAGAATCCCTGAGACCGAATCAGTAGGGATACGAGCAAGAGACGGGGACCAGGCACCCCAAGGTCGTTCTTCTCTAAATTCCTTAAGATGGAGAGTGAAATGTCGGATTTCGTAGCTACATAGGCGAGCAGCGTCGCGTTGAGCCGGTGCACAAGATACGCACCTTGTATTGGATTCCATTAATCATAAACAACTGAGTATGATGCACTGGGAAAATTGGTGACGGACCTCTGTCGATGTGCGGGTATGAAACCAGCAGCGTGGCTGCTCACGTGCCCACTCAATCAACCTAAAGTCCCTCCACACCCCAGCCACAGCTCTCTTTCTCCCACTTTTCCTGTCGCCGCCCTCTGCCAAATCTTTCCCGTCGGCGCCCACGTGGTGACGCTTTCCGAAGCCATGGATTCGTCGAGAAGTGGGGATGCCGTTGAAAGGTATCGGCCTGATCTCACTTCGAGAGGCTTGTACTGACAAAAAAGCAGGAACGATGGCGAAGCTTCGGACGTAGACTCCGACTTGGAGGAGCTACAGGGTGATATCGCCAAGTTTGATGAATCTGTTCGGGAATTCTTAGCCTCCCAACGGGATGAGGCTGGGCAACCACGTGAACTCCGTAGTGCTCCTCGCGGGAGGGGGGCTCGTGGACCTCGTAAAGCGGCCAAGCCTCGAGGAGATATCACAGCCCGCCTAGCCAAGGTGAACCAAGCCTTTCTCGGTGGAGATTACTCCCTAGCCTTGGACCTGGTATTCGAAGTCATCAGAATCAATGCCGAGACCCATCAAGCCTGGACCACCCTGTCTTCGATCTTTCGAGAACAAGGTGACTTGAGCAAGGCGCTGTCAGCCATGGTGTACGCTGCTCATCTTCGCCCCAAAGATGTCGGTGGTTGGCTTCGATGTGCAGCTTTTGCTTTGGACACCATGGTGGATGATGAGACCGAGAATCTTCATACAGCTAGACTGTGTTATTCAGCGGCGTTGCGGGCTGATCACACCAACATCGACGCCAGACTGGGTAAAGCCATGGTATGCCACAAACAAGGTCATCTTTCTGCCGCAATCGCCGAATACAAGATCGTTCTGAAGCACCGCCCTTACGACCTTGAAATTGTCCGAAAACTCGCCGAAGCCTGTGTTGACAACAAACATGCTGAGACTGCTGTTCCAACAGCCATTAGTGCGTATGAGCGTTTTTTTGAGCACGAGAGAGTTATCGTCGCCAGTGATTTGAGCCATGCCCCATGGCACGATGTGGGAATATACGTTGAGCTTTTTGCGTCGACTGGCCGCTACCTAGATGCTATTGGGCAGTTGAAGTCATTGTCTCGGTGGTTTCTGGGTCGTGGGACCGAAAACTACTGGGACAACTGGCAAACAGATGACCGTGAATGGGATGCAGACGGTGAAAGGCGTGCATTTGTTTCGGAATATGGATTTGGAACCTACGATTCTGGCCTTTATGGCCAAGCGCTACCACACGACTTGCGAGCCCGCCTGGCCATATACAGATTTCGAATCGGAGATGAGCTTGAAGCAATGGTGAGTCGTCCCCTCTCCCCTCAGCCGTCATTTCTGTGCTCATGCTTCGCAATAGAGACACCTATTGTGGTTTGACCCATTGGCGGAACCCACAAGAGACTTCGCGGCTGATTTCCCATTTCTTGCTTTCGATATCGCCGAAGAGCTTGCCCATCGAGGCGAAACTTCCTTGGCCATCAAGTATTACGAGATACTTCGGGACCTCCCCGGAGATGTGGATGCCACAGTATTATTACAATTGGGACGGTGCCATTCCGCCAAAGGCGAGCATGCCACTGCGGAAGAATATTTTCTAGCTGCTATTGACGCCGATGAGGAAAGCATTGATGCTCGCGTTGAGCTCGCCAACATGTACGAAAAGGCTAGGGAAGATGAGGAGGCCCTGATTTTGGCAGCCGAAGCGATGGCTCTTAGAGAGGCCCGGGATCAGGACCATGACCAGGGCCAGCATTTGGGGGGCCCATCCATCCCCTACTCTTCAGCTCGATCGGAGGGGCGAGTCCCACGTCGCAGAGGAATTGGCACACGGGGCCCAGATAATCCCGCCGGAAAGAGAGTTCTACTTCGGCGATACAGGCCTAAACGACTCGCAGGTCCAGATAAGCGTCGGCAAGACGAGCAATCCCGCGCAGTAAAATTATCACAGCAGTATGAAATCGTTCGGAATTTACGGCAACAAATCAAGGATGGTCGGGATGACCTTGTTTCCGCCTGGATGGGATCCTCAAAAGAGTTGGTTGATGACTTTCGGTCCCTAAAAAAGTTCTATACCTGGGAAAAGTATCTGAACTTCCTTGGTTCAAACACCTCACTCGAAGATCCCGACCCGAGTCGGCCGAAGACCGAATTGTCACGCATGTACGAGAGGCTGGCGCGAAGTGAGTCCTTCCAGCATGCTTTAACTGATGGATATCGCGTATTTGGCTGACATTTCTATCATAGCCATTGCTCCCCATACTGGGTCCGACGGTCCCGAGCAAAGGTCAACTGAAACGGACAATCATCAGGGAATCTCCTTCGACAATTGGTTGGACTTGTTTCTGGATTATGCTATCGGTTTGGCCATAGCGCATCGTCGAGATGAAGCATATCAAGTTTGTGAGGCAGCCAGGGATTCGACTGCCTTCCAAACACCAGAACACGGCTTCATAATCCACGTTGCATGGACAGGTAAGATCTTCTCTCTTTCTGCTGCAGTCGATTATTCTGACGGTCTCAGTATGTGCCATCTACATGAGCGATGAGGAGAAATGCGTAGCTACGGCTCGACAGCTGATGAGAGATGGCGCTATGTCCGATTCGTACAGAATGTTCGCTTTGTTGTCAAGTCTCTGTCAGTCTCCAGTTTCGTGGTACACATCGGGGCCTGCCCAGAAGTACATTCTCCGTCAGATAAAGGCCGTGGACGATGCCCACGAAACGGGCACACTGCATGGGGAAACGACAACCCCAACTGGAACTTCAGCCGAAGTCTCACTTGACGCCTGTTTACTTATGCTTTACGGTCACATCCTCTTCACTTCGACAAGCTATACATATGCACTAGGTACGAACAAGGCCATTGTCAAGTTCCAACTCCAGACTGTTTCTAAAATTGCTACAGGTTACTTCCTTCGGTCTCGAGCTTTGGACCCAACCAATCCTATGGTTAACTTGAGTCTGGGGCTCGCTTATGTCCATTACGGGCTGAAGAGGCAATCCACAAATCGACAGTATCTCCTCCTTCAGGGGCAGTCATTCCTTTCCCAGTACGCAGAACTTGGTTATGACTGTCAGGGTCAATTAAACCATTATACCAAAGCTGAAGCATACTATAATCTTGGTCGTTTGTTTCAATTGCTTGGTGTTAACTATAATGCTGCTGAGTATTATTTGAAGGCAGAGAGTGAACAGTCGAATTATAGAAAGCTTCATGAGCTTCAGGTAATGATTTCTTATAATAAGCTTATACTCTTGTTAAATAATAGTAATAGCAGTAATGCTATAGCTTTATTAAAGAGTAAAGTGAAAATATAATTATTACCTTTAGTAAGAAATATATAAATTTGATTTCTTTTAAGATGTTTTCTAAAAGTAAACTATTTACTAAATATTTTAAATACTTTAAAAGTTATATATTAGTTTTATAATAAGTTAGAAAAATATATATAATATATAATAATAGTTTTAACTATTAAGTTAAAGTATTAATAAATTTAATAAGTTATTTTTAGGTTTTTTTTTTACTTTATTTAATATTATTTAATAAATAGTAAAATATTATATTTAATACTAAAAGTCTTAATAACTTAAATATTATAAGCTTTCTTAAGAGTTAGATTTATATTATTATTAAATATTAAGTGTATTTTTATAATTTATTTAAACTCTTTCTTTAACTTTAAGATTTACTTTATAAAAGCTTTATCTTAAATTATAATATATTTAATAAATTAAATTATTTCTTATTAAATTAATAAATTAAGCTATTCTTTTTTCTTTTTTTATAATATATTAAAATATAATAAATAATATACTAAATAATATATATTATTTTCTTAAATACTTATTATAGTTTATAATTAAAGAATAATAAAAAGAATTATAATATATATAAAAGATATATAAAGCTACTATAAATAAATAATTAATTTAGAATAATAAAAATAAAGAAAGAATTATATATTTAAAGTAAAATTAAGAAAGAATTAAAATAAAAAAGATTAATAAGTTTAAGTTTAATATAAAATTTAATAAATAAAGTTTAAAATAAATAAAATCTATAGAAAAAGAAATAATATATAATAATTTATAATTTATTTATATACTATAAACCTAAGAAGTAAATAGTATTTCTTTTCTATTTAGATATAGGAAAAACTATATAAAAACCTATATCCTTTCTATAGTAAGCCTAGATAGGGCCCCTTATACTATTATAGTATATAAGTTAATAATCCTTTATACTAAGACTAAGATTATTCTACTTCCTAGGGGTAAGAAAGGAAAAAGGAGAGGAAAAAAGAGGAAAAGGAGAAATAAATAGGGAAAAAGAGAAAAAGGGAAAGAAAAAGGGGGGGGAAAGAGAGAGATATAGTAAGATTTAATCCTATAGTAAATATATATTAGTTATATATAGCTTATATATTAGTATAGTTTCTATAGAATTATTATACTATTATAGCTAGAGATTTAGATTTTAAGTAAGTAAGTATAACTATTAATAAGTTTATTAATTAGTAACTTTACTATTAATAGTTAAAAGTTAGTATAGTACTCTATAGTTATTAATAGCTATTAGTTATTACTTAAATTTCTATTATTTAATCTCTTTATTAAGTTTATAATACTTTCCTTTCTTTTTTTTCTTTTTAATACCTTTATAAGTTATTCTTTCCTTAGTATCTATTTATACTTATATTAATACTAAGTCTTAAGTATATTACTAACTTTAATATATTTATTCTCTTTACTTTATTATTATTATAGCTTTATTACTATAGTAATTAATCTCTTTATATAGCTAAAAATAATAACTATATTTTTTATTTATTTATTTATATACTATTTTAACTCTAGAGCTATCTAGACCTTCTTCTAAGTAGCTTAGATTAATTTATAATAGAGGGGAAAAACCTAATAGTAAGCTATAGAATAAAAAACCCCTTACTACTTTTACCTAAGGGGAAAGTAAATTAAGTATAATATATATATATAATAATATAAGTTTTAGATAAGTTTACTTTATAAGAAAAGCTAATTATATACTTATAATAATAAATCCTTATAAAGCTTAGTTTAAATTATATAATAAAACTTATTTAATCCTAAGGTAAGTCTAAATTATTTATTTATTTATTTATATACTATAGACTTAAGAGATAAATAGTACTTCTATTCTATTTAGATATAGGAAAAACTATATAAAAACCTATATCCTTTCTATAGTAAGCCTAGGTAAAGCCCCTTATACTATTATAGTACATAAGTTAATAGTCCTTTATGCTAAGACTAAAATTATCCTACTTCCTAGGGGAGTAAAGAAGGAAAAAGGAGAGGGAGAAGAAAAAGGAAAGGAGAGATAAATAGGAAAAAAAAAGGGAAAAAGGGATAGAAAAAAGAGGGGGGAAAGAGAGAGATATAGTAAGGTCTAATCCTACGGTAGATATATATTAATTATATATAGCTTATATACTAGTGCGGTTTCTATAGGGTTATTATGCTATTATAGCTAGAGGCCTAGGTTTTAAGTGGGTAAGTATAGCTATTAGTGGGTTTATTAGCTAGTAGCTTTACTATTAGTAATTAGAAGCTAGTGTAATACTCTATAGCTACTGATAGCTATTAGCTATTACCTGGATTTCTATTATTTAGTCTCTTTATTAGGCTTATAATACCTTTCTTTCTTTCTTCCCTCTTTAATACCTCTATAAGTTACCCTTTCCTAGGCCCCTATCTATGCCTATGCTAGTACTAAGTCTATAGTGCTAACTTTTAGTCTTTTATCTAGGATTAACTTTAATATATTTATTCTCCCTACTTTATTACTATTATAGCTTTATTACTATAGTAATTAACCTCTTTATATAGCTAAGAATAATAACTATAATAATAATAATAATAATAATAATAATAATAATAATAATAATAACTATAATAAATATAATATAAATCCTAGGCAGGATATATATAGTTACTTATACTAATTTATCTTATATATAAATACTAGTTATACTTATAAGTCCCCCCTAATATATTCCTATTATATACTTATATTAACCTAAGGTAAGTAAAGAGAAAGGCTAAGGTAAAGAGTATTACTACTTCTAAAGATAAGTCCCCTGCCCCTATTCCTATAGGAGTAATATAAGATATCCCCTATTCTATATATATTATATAGATAAGTAGAAAAAATATAGTAAATCTCTACTAAGACTAGGTAAATATAGTAGCTAAAGGCTATATAGCTTAAATATATATATATAAGACCTATAAGCCTTTACTATTTATTACTATTACTATTATTTAAGCTCTAGTAAAGACTTTCCTATATAAGAGAGGAAATAGTAAGATAAGTATAAATTAAACCTATAGTATAAGTATAAGCTAATTAGAATATAAAAGGAAGAAGAACTTAAGAAGCTTAAGGATATAGCTTATTAAGTAAAGAGTTAAATACCTAAGTATATATACATTATACCTATAGTAATAACTATAAGCTTAATAATTAACTAGCTTAATATACTAATTAGTAAAATTAACTATATTACTAAGGTACTTAAGTACCTTAAGTATATTATAGTCCTAGCTCTTACTCTACTAAGTTATATTTTTAAGTTTACTAGGTTATTAGTCCTTAGGGAGTTTAGTAAGGAAAGTAAGGATAAGGATAAGAATAAAGAGATAAGTAATAAAGCCTTAGAGTAGAGTTAAATAGTAAATAGTAAAAGTATAGATTTAAGATAAGTCTATAGATTAATACTATAGACTTAGAGGATTTAATATAAGGATTAGAGGATTTAATTAGATTAATAGCTATTATAGCTAGGCTAGTTTTTTACCCTTTATAGCTTTTTCTAAGTATATTTTACTTCCCTATAGAAAGAGTAAAAAGTACTTAGAGTAAAAGTATATTATTTCTAATTAGGGATTACTAACTCTAGCTTATTACTCTATAAGCTTATACTTTATTTCTATATTATAATTATAATTACTATAAATCTAAAGAATAAGCTTATAATATAGAATAAAGTATTAGTCTAGGAATTAATAGGTAAGTAATTATACTATTTTATACTTTAATAATTAGTATCTTAGCTTATATTAGTCTTATAATAAGTTTATAAGGTAATTATATTATTCTATAAATCTTAGGTAAAAGATAATAATATATTTAAGTATTTCTTTATTAGTCCTATATAGGTACTATAGTAAGAATATATTAGGTATACTCCTTAAGAAGAAGAAGCTTCTTAAACTGATTTTTCCTATTCTTAGCTATATAAGTATAGAGCTTTAGTATTTATTAAGGCCTTAATATAAGTATAATACTTTCTTCTTACTAGTAGAAGGGTAGGTTTCTATAGGTTTAAGGCAGTTAATCCTTTAGTACTCTCTCACTTTATCCTAAAGTTAAGTTTACTATATAGTTTACTTAGATAGAGTATAGTCTTTAATAGCTTCTAGGGTTAGTTCTTATCCTTTATAGGGGAGTTAGCTTTTAAGCTAGTCCTTAATTTCCTACTATAGCTATTATTATAGTCCCTATTATTAGTTATAGTAAATCTACCTTATAGCTATAATAATAATAGCTCTTATAAGAAGTATAGTTTCCTATTTCTCTATATAGCTATAGAATTAAGCAGTAAGTTTATTAAGATAAATATTAAGGGGGGGAATAATTAGTTCTATCTCTAGAAGGTAGATTAGTATAGCTTTATAGGCTCTTACTATTATATATAAATTCTAAGTCTATTCTACTATAAGTATATATATAATCCCTTAGGGTTTTCCCCCTAGGGGAGTTAGAATATAATATACTTTAGTACTATAGATTATTATAGATTTTATAATTTATATATAAATTAACCTTATTACTTTAAGGCTAACCCTTTATATACTTATAGTAATTATAGTAAGGACTTACTATTAATATTCTAACTTCCCTTTAAGATATTTAATATAAAGTCCCTAGAGGAGTTTATAGTAAAGAAAGAGTCTAAAGAATCTATATAATTTAGTTAGTATTATTATTAGGTCTCTAAGCTAAATCTATATTTAGTTTACTATATATTTTTAAGTAAAGTAAAAAAGCTTTACTTTATTTAATTCCTAGGTTATTTTATTAATCTAGGCTTAGTTATTATATACTTCTTAGGTAGCTTTAAATTAGGCTTATATCTTCTCTATATTATATCTAAATGTAAGTAAGTTAGTATTATCTATAAATCTAATAATTATTATCCTAGGGGTATTATTTAGAGCTTTATAAAGACTAGCTATAAAGAGGATAAATAGTATTAGTAATAGGGGGAATCCTTAGGGGATACTTACTTAGACTTTAATAGGGTTAAATATTTATCTATTAAATTAGAAGTATACTAATTATACTATAAAGTAGTTAATAAGCTAGACTAAGAACTATCTTAGGAATCCTATCTATTATAGAGTTATAATAAACTATCTATAGTCTACCCTATTAAAGGCTTTAGCAAAGTTAAGTTAGAAGAGAAAGGTAAAGCTATATTAACCCTATACTATATATACTACTTTAATAATTATTACTAGGGTAAGTTCAGTAGATTTCCTTAGTCTATTGCCTATTTACCCTAGAGGTAATAGTCCCTTTACTTCTACTATAATCATAATATATTACCTAATAACTATTTTAATAACCTTACTAATTATATTAAGTAGAGATATTAATTATTACCCTAATATAGTCTATTACTATACTAAGGTTTTATTAACTTTAGGGATAACTATAGTAATTATAAAGTGAAAGTAGATTAAAAAGTAACTAATTATAATACTTATATTTACTATTTCTATAAGTATAAAGATAAATAGCTTACTATATACTTTAAGGAAACTAACTAGAATCCTATTTTCTCCTAGGGCCTTCTATAACTTAATTTTTCCTAGGGCTTTTTTAATCTTATTAGGGTTAATACTAGAATATATTAGGCCTAACTTAGGTTTAGGTATCCTAAGGGAAAGTAAAAGAGGAAAGTCTAAGTTATTAGCTTAGAGTTTAAGGAAGAATTTTCCTATAAAGACTTTAGTCTTTTCTATATAAAGTTTTATTAGTTCTAGATAATTTAATTAGGTAAGAAGTAAAAGCTATAGTAGGACTATAGTAATATTACTTCTTAATCTAGCTTATCTTTCTATACTCTAGAATTATATTATATTGCATTTTAAGAGTTCTATTAGGAGTTTTCTCTATTAGGAATACTAAGTACTCTTTATAGAGTAATCCTATAGTAAATATACTTTAGTATAAGTATACTAATCTAATGATTAGCTAGTATAATAAGTTTTATATCTTACTTATTTAAACTTATTAGTTACTATAGCTATATTACTATTTTACTATAGGTTTTAATAGAGCTTAGGTTTCTTTTGCTTTAAGGTTATAAATTTAGTAATTATAATAAATTATTCTATAAGTTAGTTAACCTTTTTATCTAGGGCTTTTAAGATAATTATTAGGGTATTATATTTATATTAGAAGTAAACTATTACTTTATTAATAGCTTTCTATAGATAAGTCTTCTTCTAATTAAATCTAGGGTTTAGTTCTAGGGTTAATTCTTTTAGGATATTTATAATACAAATGTATTATAGAATATAGTTAGACCCTTCTAGATTATAGTCTATTCCTTTATAAGTAGTATTAATAGTTTCTATAGCTTAGGTAAGGTTAAGGGTACTATTTCTATAGCCTTAGGCTAATCTAATAACTATTCTATAGAGTATAAAGAGACTAATATAAAATTATATTATTTCCCTAATAAGATTATTACTACTTTAATCTAAATAGCTATAATAGTCCTAGAGTAAATAGTAAAGATTAAAGTTACTAATAAGAAGTATATAGTTATTTAGTATAATATTAGCTAAGGTCTATAGCATAAGTAAGTTACCTCTATTACTTAGGGAATTATAAAGGGTAATAATTCAATATTAGGTTTTTATAAAAGTAATATTAACCTAGTCCTCTTCTACTTATAATATCTATAACTTAGGCTTATATTATTTATTAATATAGATTATTATATATCTATTATAATAAACTATATAGTAGTTATATCTTCCTAAGTAGGCTAGGGCTCTAGTTTCTAGGTTTCTATTTAGCTTAAGGAGTATAATTATATTATACTTACTATAGGCCTATAGGGCTACCTAGGTAAGGGTAAGTTAATAATTAGTATTCTAGAGGAATACTAATATTAATTAATAATCTAAGGGAGGAATAGTAATAGTAAGAATATTAATATAGTTATTAAGAGAGGGAATAGTACATAAGGGATATAGGTCTAGGTTAAGGCCTAGTTAGTAACTATTATATATTATCTATTTATTAACTTAGGGGGCTTTCTAGGCCTCCTTAGAGATAGGGATTATAAGAGCTAGACTATTAGGAGGGGGGGGAGTAGGAGCCCCTAAGCTATAGTTAATTTAGTTATAGTATATTCTTAGAAGTAAAAGGGTCTATCTAAGTATCCTTCCTTAGCTTAGGCTTAGTATAAAGCTATAATAGAGCAGTCTTAGCTCTAGGCTAAGTATTTGCCTTTATAGAGGATATAATTCAGTGGGATCTCTTTACATTCTATTAGGTATCCTTCTCTATTAGTATATATTATACCTCTATATTATTTATAGGTTAAAGCTAATTTGCAATTTTAGGCTAAGTAGTTAAATTTAAAGTAATTATAACATTAAATAGGTTAAAGTCCTTTGTTAAAGGGCTTATAGTTATATAGTTATATATTAAGTAGTAAGCTATTATTATATAGGTAGTTAGCTTCTTTAATAGAATTAATATATAGAATTAGGTTTATTTTTACACTAGGGCTAAGTCTATTAGTCTTCTATTTCTTTACTTAGTAGATATTTAATTTATTTAATTAGGTTATTTCTTTAATAAGCTTATTAGTATTATTAGGAATAAATATAAATTAGACCCCTTTTATTATTATAGTAAATATTAAGGGGGAAAAAACTATATTATTACTAAATGCCTTTATAACTTAGTCTTTAGTATAAGTAGTATATACCTTATCTATAGTAAGGAATATAAGGATTATATTACTACTTAGGAGCTTTTTTACCATAATAATACTAATATTACTATAAGCCTAATTAGTTACTATAATAGTATCTTTTAGTATATAGCTATTAATATTAAGGGGTATATTTCTCATTTAGATTATAACTTTATATTTAATATAGCTTTAGGTTATTTACTTAGTGCTTCTATAGCTTAGGGGTATAAGGTTTTATACTATAATTAATATATATAAGGGTCTATTTCTTTTAGGGGCTAGGACTATAGTAAGGGCTATGTTTATAATAGTAGTAAGAGCAGAAGTAACCTTTATTATAATTTGCTCTTTAAGGGATGATTTATAGTTAGGTAAAGTATCCTCCTTATATAAAGTATATACCTATATCTTATATATAGAGGTATAAGTCTAGATAATATACTAGACTTAGTTAAGGGATATAGGAAGGATAATTCTAGTAATAGTATTATATATTTCTTTTTCTAGGTTATTTATTAGTATTCTAATTAGTTCTATAGTAAGTTTATAGCTTTTACTCTATATATACTAGCTAGCTTTTGCTAAGGGGTTATATTAACTTTATTCTAGTTTATATACCCCTAAGTTAATNNAGTTAATAGCTATTAGTAGTATATTAGTATTATTACTATAGCTCTAATACACTATTATACTTAGGGTAATATATATATAAGGATTCTAATTCTAGTATTAGAATGTATTTTAGAGGTTAATTAGGGTCTATAGTAGATAGAAACTAGGTATATAAAAGATTATTATAAGTCTATAAGTCTAAATTACTTATATAGCTAATTTCTATTCTCTTAGGTATTATTCTTATTACTATTTAGTATTAAAGTACCTTCTTTTACTTTTAAGAATATTTACTCTCTAAGTTAGTTAATTAGCCTAAATATTACTAAGACTAAACTTAAGTTTAGTCTAGCCTAAGGCTACTTTAGAAACTACTTAAGCCCTCTTTAGGCTAAGTTATTTAGTACTATAGTTATTAGTATTAATATTAGTATTATTATTATACTCTATAGTAAATATATTATATAGTTATATTACTTATTTAGAATATTAAACTATATAAATCTCTCTAAATAAGTATTTCTTATTTATTCTTATTCTTTCTATACTATATAATATATATAAAATTATACTAAATATAATTTATTATAATTATAATATACTAAGAGGATATTATTAATAAAGGTAAAATAAACTATATCTTTTATATAATAAGCTCCCTTATATTTATTTATTTATATACTATAGACTTAAGAAATAAATAGTACTTCTATTCTATTTAGATATAGGAAAAACTATATAAAAACCTATATCCTTTCTATAGTAAGCCTAGGTAGAGCCCCTTATACTATTATAGTATATAAGTTAATAGTCCTTTATACTAGGACTAAAATTATCCCACTTCCTAGGGGGGTAAGGAAGGAAAAAGGAAAGGGAGAAGAAAAGGGAAAGGAGAGATAAATAGGGAAAAAAAGGGAAAAAGGGATAGAGAAAAAAGGGGGGGGAAAGAGGGAAATATAGCAAGGTCTAATCCTACGGTAGATACATATTAGTTACATATAGCTTATGTATTAGTATGGTTTCTATAGGGTTATTATACTATTATAGCTAGAGGCCTAGGTTTTAAGTAGGTAAGTATAGCCACTAGTGGGTCTATTAGCTAGTGGCTTTACTATTAGTGGTTAGAGGCTGGTGTAATATTCTACAGCTGCTATAAGCTCCCTTATAATAATTATACTTAGTTTATTCTTAATAGTATTATATAATATATCTAAAGTAAAAGTACTTAAAGTATTACTTAAGTTAAATTTCCCCTAAATAAAGCTTAGTTTAATATACTTTTATAATTATAATTATATTTTAATTATAAAGTTTATTTATATTTATTAGTTTAATTAATAATATAATTAGTAATTAATAAAGTTTAACTATATAATAACTTTATAATAGTTTTATAGTATATACTTTAATATTATTTACTTATTAAATATTTACTATTAAGTCTTTAAGTAAGCCTTTTATATAGATAATTAAGATCCCTTTAGTAATTATTATAAACTACCTAAGGACTTAATATATACCTATACTAAAGATAATAAGAATCTAAGTATTATCCTTTAGGAAATCTATAATTAGTCTATAAAAGAGAATTATAATATCTTTACTAAAGAAATAGTATAAGATTACTATAGATAAAGGGTAATCCCTTAGGAGAATATAATTAATAGCTATTATAATATTTAATAGTATATAGGATATAATATTAAGAGTTATACTTAGTAATCTAATAATAATCTCCCTACTAAAGTAAGGGGGAATTACTTTAGATAGAGATACTATAGGAAACTAAAGTATCTCCTTATTATAAATAACTTAAGCTTAGATTAAGACTTTAGTAAGTATTTCCTAAAGGGTAATTAATATTACTTTTTTAATAATAATTATAATTATTTCTATAAGAATTAATAAAATTAGAATCTTATTATTTATATATTAAGTATAGCTTATAGTAATATTAGCTAGGATTATTATTAGTCCTTAAACTAAGGGAAAAGAAATTTCTAGGATAATTACTTTAAGTTTAAGTTTAATCTTAATAATAAAGTCTTTAAATTAATTACTAATTATTCCTATACTAAGCTTAGTCTATAGTAAGTATAGGTTTTACTATGAAAAATTTTCCTTATAAGAAGGAAGAGAGTAATATATAACCTTAATTCTCTCTATTTTACTTAGTATATATATTATATATATTATAATAATAATATAAGAGTGGAAATAGGGTAAAGGAAGTCTATAGATAATATTAATTAGGTTAGAATTAATTTTAGGTAAATAACTAAAGTATAATAAAAGTAACTATAGATATTTATAAGTTTTATAAATAATAACTATAATAATAATAATAACTATAATAATAATAATAATAATAATAATAATAATAATAATAATAATAATAATAATAATAATAATAATAATAATTATAATAAATATAATATAAATC